>CAMZMU010000053.1:35742526-36054800 GCA_947311845.1 Poa pratensis
AGTGCTTTATGCTTCAATAATTTATTCTATTACAATTTCCCTTGCCTAGGAAGTGGGTTAGACTTAAATGTGTTGATATTTGCCTCTTGATGCTCTTTTGTTTTTCAACTCTTATTCTTATGAGAGCATCATTAAAATCTTCTAGCCTAGCTAAAAGGCATTAAAGAAAGCGCTTTTGGGAGGCAACCCATTATCTTTTGTTTTCAGTTTTTAGTCAAGGAGTTGTTTACTTCTGTAACAACCCCTTTGTATCTTTATTTTTTCGAATTGTTGTGCCAAGTAGAGCCTCTAATAGAAGATGATGCTAGATTTGGATTTCTGCGCAGGAACAGATTTTGCTGTTCACCGTTTATTCTGTAAAATCACAGATTAAAAATCTGCAAATTTTTGTGCGTGATCCTCAGATATGTACGCATCTTTCGTTAGTTTTGAGTTTTTCGATCTGAGCAACGTAAGTGCCTCGAAAAAATTCGTCTTTACGGACTGTTCTGTTTAGACAGATTCTGTCTTTTATTTTGCATTCTCTCTTTTACTAGTGTTGAGTGGAATTCTTTTTTGGTGGAAGAGCTTCACATAACATCAGTGGCAGTAGCTAATGTTAAAAGTAACGGTCATGTTTGTGTCCTTATAGAACATGTGAGTTTTTGATTGTGCACTAACCCTCTAATGAGAATTACTCTGAGTTTGGTGTGGCGGAAGTTTTCAAGGGTCAAGAGAGAAGGATGATATAATGTGATCAAGAAGAGTGAAGAGCTTAAGCTTGGGGATGCTCCCATGGATCACCCCAGCATATTTCAAGAAGACTCAAGCGTCTAAGCTTGGGGATGCCCAAGGCATCCCCTTCTTCATCAGCAACTTATCAGGTCATCTCTAGTGAAACTATATTTTAATTCTTTCACATCATATGTGCTTTACTTGGAGCGTCTGTGTGCTTTTATTTTCAGTATTTTATTTTCTGGTCAACTTGATTGGACCCTAGCATTCTTGATTGGGAGAGAGACACGCTCCGCTTTTTCATATGAATACTCCTATTCTTCACTTATACTTGTTGAGTATTCTTTAGCTATTGCTATGCTTTTAGCTCCTGTTTTTCATGCATCTCTTATTCAGAGCTGTTAGTTCTTTTAGAAAGTACTCTCTTGCTTCACTTATAATTGTTTGGAGAGTTTATGTTGAAATAAATTGATTGGTGTTTGGTTGGAACAGAAAATGTTGCATGTGGTAGATGGTATAATGGAAAAAGCTTACATATTCTTGTAGATCACTGTATTGGATAATTTGATACTTGTCAATTGTTTTGAGTTATCAAGTAGTTCATGTTTAAGCTTTTGTATCATGTAGTTAAAACCTATAATGAAGAACTACCGTAAAGCTCGTTGAAATTTGGTTTGCATGATTGGTATCTCTAAGGTCTAGATATTTTCTAGTAAAAGGGTTTGGTTAACAAGGAAGACAGTGTAGAGTCTTATAATGCTTGCAATATGTTTTCATATAAGTCTTGTGTCGGTTGATATCCTGTGTTTGCTTCAAATAACCTTGCTAGCCTAAACTCTGTACTGAGAGGGAATGCTTCTCGTGCATCCAAAACCTTGAGCCAAAATCCATGCCATTGTGTCCACCATAACTACCTATATGTGGTATTTCCTTGCCATTCCAAGTAAATTTTTCATGTGCTACCTTTAAACTATTCAAAACTTTATTACTCCTTTTTGTGTCAATGTTTACCAAGCTCATGAGGACGGGGTGGATGTCTTTATGTCAACTGTCAAACAGACTTTACCACCGGACTAGCGGCATATACATCCGCTTATCCATTAATTTTGCAAAAAGAGCTGGCAAATGGGGTGCCCAGTCCCAATTAATTACAACTTTAACCGCTTAATTCTCTTCACATTTTTGCCCTGATTTATCAGTCAAGCAATGACAAACAGTGAAATATCTGCATGTGTAAACAAAAGAGAAAGAGGGATGATCTGCCTTGCTGGTAGAAATAACGTCCTTCATGGGAGCCGCTCTTAAAAGTCTGGTTGGCAGGGGTCATATTGTACTTTCCATTTTCTGATTCGTTGACAATTAACAAACACCTCTCAAAACTTATTTTTACTCTCTATATGATTTCAAAAACTTAAAAAGCTCTAGCACATGATTTAATCCCTGCTTCCCTCTGCGAAGGGCCTTTCTTTTACTTTTATGTTGAGTCAGTTTTCCTACTTCTTTCTATCTCAGAAGCAAACACTAGTGTCAACTTTGGTGCAACAATTTTTATATGCTGTATATTGCACTTATTATATTGCTTTGTGTTGACAAATATCCATGAGATATATGTTGAAAGTTGAAAGCAATTGCTGAACTTAAATCTTCCTTTGTGTTGGTTAAATACCTTTTACTTAGAATCTATTGCTTTATGAGTTAACTCTTATGCAAAACTTTTGATGCTTGTCTCGAAAGTACTATTCATGAAAAGTTTTTGCTTATATGATTCAGTTGTTTGCTCATTATCTACTTGCTAGCAAACTATAGACCATTGACCTGGATCACTTCATTCATAACATGTGCTTTACAATACTATTTGATCAAGATTATGATTGTAGCATGTCACCTCAGAAATTATTTTGTTTTTATCGTTTTACCTACTCGAGGACGAGTAGAACTAAGCTTGGGGATGCTTGATACGTCTCAAACGTATCTATAATTTCTGATGTTCCATGTTGATATTATACCAATTGTTACATGTTTTATATACACTTCATAGCATTTTTATGCATTTTCTGGGACTAACCTATTAACAAGATGCCACAGTGCCAGTTCCTGTTTTTGCTGTTTTTGTATTCCAGAAAAGCTAGTCTGGAAATATTCTCGGAATTGGACGAAACTTGGACAGAACCTCCTATTTTTCCAACACGTACACGGAGTCCAAAGGAGAGACGGAGGCGAGAGGAGGCAGCCACACCAGGGGCCGGCGCGGCCCACCCTGCCGCGCCGGGGGTGGTGTGCCCCTCGGTGCCTCCAGCCGCCGCCCTTTCGCCTATATAATCTTCGTCCAGAAAACCCTAAATACCCGATCCATCCACGAAAAGTTCCAGAGACGCCGCCGTCGTCAACCCTAGCTCGGGAGGGTTCAGAAGCTCTTCCCGGCACCCTGCCGGAGAGGGGAATCATCACCGGAGGGCTCTACATCACCATGCCTGCCTCCGGAGTGATGCGTGAGTAGTTCATCCTTGGACTACGGGTCCATAGCAGTAGCTAGATGGTTGTCTCCTTCCTTGCTATCATGTTTAGATCTTGTGAGCTGCCTATCATGATCAAGATCATCTTATTGTAATGCTACATGTTGTGTTTGCTGGGATCCGATGAATATTGAATACTATGTCAAGTTGATTATCAATCTATCTTATATGTTATTTATGATCTTGCATGCTTTCCGTTACTAGTAGATGCTTTGGCCAAGTAGATGCTTGTAACTCCAAGTGAGTATTTATGCTAGATAGTGGGTTCATGCCTCCGGTAATCGGGAGAGTGCAACTTCTAAGTTGTGGATGTGCTGTTGCCACTAGGGTAAAACAGCAATGCTTTGTCTAAGGTTAATGTATTGTTTACATTACACATTACTTAATGCAAAATATGTTGCTTGCAACTTAATACCAACGGGGAACTCGGATGCAACCTGAGGTGGATTATTAGTCATAGCTGTTGGATAACGGTCTATGTTTGTTGTAATGCCCAATGAATATCATAGTCATTGTCATATATATGCATTGTCATGCGCTCTCTATTCAATTGCCCAGCTGTAATTTGTTACCCAGCATGTTAGTTATCTTTTATGGAGAGACACCACTAGTGAACTGTGGACCCCGGTCCATTCTTTTACACTGATAATACAACCAACTGCAATCATTGTTCCTTTTCATTCTCTGCAATTAAACTATTTTCCACACCATACGTTTAATCCTTTGTTTCAGCAAGCCGGTGAGATTGACAACCTCACTGTTTCGTTGGGGCAAAGTAGTTTGATTGTGTTGTGTGCAGGTTCCACGTTGGTGATCGAGTAAACGGCGCCACCAACAACCTTCAGAGGTGCCTTTTACTCCTACTGGATCTGACAACCTTGGTATCTTACTGAGGGAAAATGCTGCTACACTGCTTCATACCTTCCTCTTGGGGTCTCCCACGAACGTGGCTTTCACGTCATCAAGCAGTGCCACAATCTAGGAAAAACTAGCTCTACCATTAAGTTTATCTAGATCAGAAGCAGAGAAACTAGACTTTTTCGTCTCATGTATACCAACAAAGAGTAACTTATGTTCCTGAATTGCATCTCTAATATTATTCTTTTTAACATCTTCACCTACTACTCTAGGATTCCGGAAAAAGACCAGCCATCAAATAATCTTATGCCATTATAATATGTCTACCTCTACCTCTCCCTACATGAATTCCTCTCCCCCAGCTCCGCCCTATAGGATTTCTTTTACTCATAATACTCGCTAGGCCTTTTATAGTGTCATTAAGTTCATTGTCCTCATCATCCAGACCTCATCCTCAGATGACAAGTCCTGGACATGATTCGGAGTAACATCACCCTCTACTTTTTACCTTTTACTCCTACATGTCCATTCTTTCTGGCACTAGCATTAAACATATTACGTCTAGCTTCCTCTAGATTATTAATAGCCTCTACTGTACTTAGGACCTCATTCATCTCCTAATTTTACTCCTATTGTCTCTGCTATTTGTTGCAAAGTAAGATTACCAGTACATGGTAACGGTTTCTCAAGACATATACCTTGAGGGATTTCCAGATTCCTAACCATAGCTCTGTCCGCAACCTTGTCCATCACGTGCTTATCCCAGTGTCTGTAGCTGTCCTCCTTCTGTACTCATCCACCACGGCCCCTTTCGGAAGAAAACCGTAGCATCATACCCCTGGGACCCCTGTGACTTGGTTTGATCCATATCATCAAGCATTTCCTCTTCATCATCCTCATATGTTGGGTATTTCCTGGCATATTCCCTTTCGATTCTCTTCTTCATCTACTGGGTTGACTGCCCCATCTCTTCCAAGTTGGTACTGTTTATATCTAGTGCCCTGGTACTCTCCTGTGAATTCCAATCTCCCCAGTTCTGTATTAGCTTCAAGCATTGCAGCGTCCTTCGCATACTCTTGGTTTACGTCATCAATCACCATGTTAGTGCTTATTTTTTGTGCGTTTTTCTCCTCCTGCAACTGCTTAGCAAGCATAACAGTTATCAGATTGATCTCTTCTCTCTTGTTCATCTCAGCTTGTTCTCAGCTTCCTTTCTCTGCTCAGTCCCTCCATTTCCACGTTTTCCCCACCACTACCCTCTACATTTCATCCCTACCATCCAAATTCTTTTTTTCCATAGCCTCCCTCTCTCTGTTATGTTTGGTAGGTGTCATGTTCCCTTGCCCTAATTCTTCCACAAGCACTCCATCTCTAAGGAAACCTCCTTGAAACCACCACTGCTTCAAATCAAAGTAAATGTAGAAATATATGGATCATCTGTCAGTTCCACCACTGCAGGTATTTTCTTGGGATTCCTTACTCCCACTTTGACCCTTATAACCTTTGTCATACTGTAACCTTCCATGTCGACCTCCTGCACTGTGCCCCGCATGGATGCAATCTCCGAGAATCCATCCTTGTGCAGCATGGTGGGAGGGACACCAGTGATCCTGACCCATACTGAGAATAACTTGAATTAGCTAATGACACTGCATCTAGCTTGATCACCTTGACAATAACCTTTGTCCTTTCAGACCAAACTGAGGATAATCTGAAAGCTCTTGCAACTTGGCAAACGACTGGAATTTAACTGAGAAAACCCTCTCCCCACAATCTTTTATCTTCCACTTGCCTCCCCAAGGAAATTGCGCTTCAAAAGCCACTTCCAATTGCTCTGCATTAATCTTTCTGATGGAGGGATTATAACCGGTAGGCCCATGAAGAGGGAAGCGTGACCCGCCAGGCAGAAGGCCCGGCCAGGACACCTAACCATCAGCATGGGCCGGGTTACGTCGATGTGCCAGCAAGCTTGTCGGTGACCCGGCAGTAGAGGAAAGCCAGACCAGACGCTACTGCCTTGTTACCACTCTCCAGCTTCTTCCCTGTCTGAGCTACAAGCAACTGCAGACCATTTGCACCACAACCTGCTAACTTAATCACAGGAAATGGTTTGTTGAGCATACCACACCTCTCAGAAATGTGAGCATCAAACTCCTACAGTGTATGCAGTAAAGCTCAGTCTTACATTCTTTACTTTGGTGCCCTAGTTCATTACATCTAAAGCATGGTGCTAGCTTAGAAACTGCTGTGAATCTGTTTGCTCATTTGCCTTCATTGGACCTTTTCCATTCCCATCTGCTTTAGATCCTTGCGCACTACCAGACGACCCAGCACTATTTGTCCTTTGTCCACTCCTCTGCTGATTGCCTAAACTCCCAACACCTCTACCACCCTGCCCTGACCTATCCTCTGTGGGAAATTCTGGTTGAAACCCAGTTGAGGCGGGCTCTGGTAACCGCCTCTCCACTGATTCTGACCTGATGGAAACATACCTACAGCAGGGGGCGCGTATGGGCGGGGTTTGAAGTTCCCAAACTGCTGATGCTGTCCAGAATTTCCAAAAGCCGCCATTGAAGTTCTGGAACCCAACAGGTTCGCTGAACGGCGGACCGCCTCCAGGGCCACCGTCCCCAATTCCCCTGCCAGCCACCGCCTCCACTCCCCCCGCCATACACCACCCCTTTCTCCCCTCCAATCATTCCTGCCGCCACCCTCCATGCTTTCGATCGGACCCAACCCCTGCCTCTCCTTCGGAGTATCCGCCTCCTCCCTCGCGAAATTGGATTCTCTAGGTTTTTTCGTCAGCCTCAATCCGTCGATGATTGACTCTACTGTACCAAGAGGCTCAGCTCCATTCTCGCCATGGGCCCGCGTGGGCTAGAATTCGGCCCCAATCTGTTCGAACCCTCCCATCCTTTCCATTCATGACATCATCAGTGACGAGATTCCCCTGCTCCTTCGTTTTCGCCATGGCTTCTGCAATCACATCCCCAATCGAAGGTAGAGGAGGAACGGGGAGTGGCTTCTTCCACGGCAATTCCCCAGACGGCCTCGCTCTGGTCAGCGGAGCTGCCACCACTGCTCCTGGCTGCCACTTCGGCATGCGCCGCCCCGAGATCAGCATGGCTACCGGCAGTGCCATTCTGCTCGGCGCTACTCCATGAACGTGCTTCAAGCAAGCTCCCGCAACCCCAACTTGCTCCTGATTCTCCTCCTCGTCTGAATCGTCTTCCTCCGTCCACCAAAATTTGCCAAATCGCAACCCCAACCTTGGGTCAGAATCTCCGCCATGCGGCTCGACTCTGCTTCCACCATGGCCTACCTCGGTCGTAGATGTCCCACTGCTTCCCCTCGCTCCTGTTCCTCTAACCTCTGTCGCCCTCTCGTCTCCTAGGAATGCGCCTCCTCGAGAGGAATCCCACCGCTCTGCTCACGCTTCTCCTCCCCCGCATCTCACCATCCCGACCGCACCTCCCGGCGCGCCCCTTGCTCTCCGTCGGATTGCCGTCGACGTGGTGGAGCACTTGTAGGAAATCGGGGTAGGCTACGCTAGCACAAATCAAAATTTCTACCGCGATTATCCCAAGGAACCCTGCAAGTAATCGATCACGGAGCACGAATTACCTCTCGACGCGCAGTGCGGCGGAAGACTGTCGATGTAGCGCGCCGATGCCGTGTAGTCGTACTACACCTTCTCCTTGCGATCCCACGAACAGCACCTCGCGGATCCCATGAACGGATCGTCCAAGCGCTCCAAGTGTGACGCCTCTATATATCGGTATCCACACATACAGGGATGGAACACCGCGGTCGGCGTGCTAGCTCCGATGGCGCGATCTGGTGGAGAGAGTGCGGCGGCTAGGGTTTCCGCTGGCATGCCTTTTGCTGCCCACTCCTCTCTTATATATAGTCCTCCTAATGGGCTTCTATATTAGAGGCCCATTAGCACTATAAACCCAATAAGAAATGGATCATATCCAAACTCTGTTCCATACCCCCTAAGTGTGTGACCCTATAGGTTCACGTATAGATGGACATGGCGCGAGTACACTGCTCGACCAATAATCGGTAGCGGCCTCTAGCAAGACGTGCCGACTCCCAAATACACGTAAAGATCATATCGGACGAACCTTCCACAATATTGTACACTTGTTCCTTTTGCCTCACGATATTGATTAAGCTCAAGGTGAGAATTTGTCATCCTTGTAATAGCTCGATCATCTTTCTCGATATCCATGACGCGAAATCCCTGAAATACGGTTAACACTTAACCGAGAGTACGGCCATACATTTTCTGGATCCGGTCATTCGAGTGGCCAAGATATATCTCTCCGTTGGACGGAGGACAAATCCCATCTTGATCAACCATGACTTGCAGCATGTTTCGTAACAAAACCGAAGCTACCTTTATGGCTACCCTTTCACGGTTGTAGCGTTGGATAGCCCCAAAGTAAAGCCCTTACACATCCCAAGCTCACGCGAAGATCTCAGGTCTAAGGAATCAGCATACACATTGTATGAGATCAGCTGATGACATGAAAGAACATATATTCTCACAGTGTCTCATGGTGGGTCAGTCCAACTCCATGTTCGTAGCATGAGTCCACACTATTGATTGACATCTCCATGTCAATGATCCGTGAAACATGATCATCCATCAATACATGTGTTAGTCACTAAATCATATGCCTCCCTCATATGATTGTTGACCAGGAACCTATTTAGAATAATATCATAGAGATAATGGGTTTCACAAATGAATCACGTATTCAATAACCAATATCATGATAGTTTATTCAAGGGACGGAATGACAATTATTCTTTTGTCAGAGATTCATAAACATGTGGAAATATCATCATCAATATGATTGTCTCTAGGGCATATTTCCAACAGTCTCCCACTTGCACTAGAGTCAATCATATATCACTATACAAGAATCGAGTAACACTTACTCATCTGTGCATCTAACACTTAGATTGTGGTTTACGCTTTGCTTGCGGCGCAATAACATTTGTTGTCCGTGCATAAATTGCATATAACGAATTCGGCCTCTCGCATGGAACAATTCCAGCTTACCGTCTTTTCAAAACATAATATGAACGATTATGAACTTGGTAATGAGCAGTAACGTAACTCTTTACGAACAGCTCCACTAACCATTTGGAACAATCCTTTTTGTGCTTCCGAAGCACCCCGAGGATTTATACCATAGTCGAGTGACTTTTACTCAGATTTGACTGATATTTGTTCATGACACTCAGAACAAATTATACATCCTTCTGGTATTCATCATGAAACTCATGCTGACATAAATTGATGAACACTTCAACAATCATTACTTGACCAAGAAACTCTTTTCTTATGAAGATTATAAGGATTCAATTATTAGAATATTATCCCGATCTACATGTCTCCACATGCATGATCAATACGAGTGTACTCCCACTAATCTTGTTGCGAAACAAGACTTCTTATTGCATTGTCAAAGTCAAAGCATCACAATAGACCAGAAGATTTCATTATGTTCAACAATTTGAACTGCAGAAAATACTTCACGACTACTTGTGTCAGCCGGTTCATAACCTTAATGACATGCATAATCTATTATGAGTGTAATGGTTCAAAACCATTTTCTTGAGTTAGGGTCCATCACGCTTCTTCATGTACAAGTCGCATTTACTGACGAGTACATGACCTGCGCTCTCTGGGTAGGCGCATCTCAAACAAATTTGAGTCGCGTCGTGCTCCCACTAATTCTATTAGAGAAACAATTTCTCTTAGAAAGATATTTCAGAACGACAAACATTTTGCCCTCTTCATAACGCTATGACCTATGATGACCTCACGAAACGACAACTCAGGACGCCTCCTGGTCAATATCATATATGGTGTCTTTCATATGGTCTCAAATAGCAGAACCCAATTCTTCATTAGAACAACTCATTCTTCCGTGCAACAGAAAAGAAAACTTCGGACAAGAAAAGTTTACCATTGATCTAACCATGTCCTACAAGGTTTGATCATATATACCACCCGAAAGGTCCAACATTTGGATACTTCGGTGGTTACAGCAATAGTAGAACAATTCCACATTGCTACACATGGTAACCGTGTATAGCTCAAAATATGTCTATAATCAAATCATAGAATATAAATTATCTTGCAATACCTTTAACTATTGTTGTGAAATTATGCGACTTTGTCAAAACTGAGACAAGTAGTCCATTCGCCAATGGAGTACTCCCATCAACACATCATTCATAATATTGAACAACTTTTGTTCTCTATTTAGAATTTACAACCTTCTGTCAAACGACATAAGTTATTCATGTGGTGAGGGTAGAAACATAATAACATTTATCTAGTTCCTTTTACAGGTTTGACAATAGCAACAATTGCAGTATATAAACAGCCAATGTAGAAACTACTTCCGCATTGCTATTACGAAGACCATCTTCGATCACTGCTTAACCTTTCGTCAAAAACAGCTCAAGTATCAAATACTAAAGAGCTTGCTTGACGATCAACAATGAAAAGATTCACAACAAACATTATGTACACTGAAGTCACACTTCCCTTGCCCACTTTCTAGTCCTCAGAATTCATGCACCTCTTTCCTTCAATAACTGCAACGACTAAGTGCCACTCATCGTCATGAGTTAGAACAGTGATCGGATCATTGGGAATAAGCTCCTAAGACATGCTTTAGCCCTAACCCATCATTTTCAAACACTTGTCTCGGCATAATCATCACATGATCAATGCCTATTCTTAATGCTCAACTCATCTATCACCTGCATCTAATGCACTTTGGTCCACTATTTATTCACGACAATCATTTGACAATCAAATGATGAGGGAATCAAACATTAGTCAACACTTGACAAACGGAAACATTTTCCAAATTCTCAATGTAACTAAACAATTTTATTACATGGAGATCGACCAATTTTCCTTCCGCTATCTTGCATCAACAATATCCCCAAGATGTCAAACATCTCGTTTTTGTTTATTTCTCATATATGCCTTGTAGTCTTACAATCATATTGTAGACGTACAAATTCTCATCTGCTTCAAAAGCTCAGAGTGGTTTGCAGCAATTAATAGAACGCAAGTAACAAGGAAAGTTTGATGCTTCACAGCATTTCTTGAGCAGCATCAAGACACAGCTAAATGAATAAGTACACTCCTAAACATATTCCATTTTACATTCACTTGAGAACAATTTACAAGTAAAATTTCAGCCAACTTATAGTTCAACGATAATCGAACACACATAAAACTATAAAACTGAATGTAGCCATATCAAAATAAATCTACAACAGTAATGTTCATGCAAAGCCGAGATGTATGTTTATGAGGAAGTATCTTGCATTAAACTATTTGATAAAAGATACTCCACTAAATTCCGTATCCCTCATACGACATTTAGTGATTCAAGATCCACATCGAACAAGTCTACTAGTGAGCCGGACGCTTCACCGCTAGAAGACAAGGTAGATCGGTAAGCAACACTTGCTAATATATAATCATATGACTCTTGTTGTCGGGTGACATCTCTATGTCTAAATGCCCAACCTTTATGCCCAAGGCGCTTAACCGTTAAGATTACCTCGATAAGTTTACCAACCCTTATGCGTGTAAATATCCGATACAAACCCATCTAGTCAACGAAAAATGATGGCACCCTACTGTCGTAGACCCACCATCAAATGTAGAAGACATGGGATGGTGCAAGGTTTGGTTGGGAGGGCATATGTTTAACTTAATATTTACGAGAGAATCTACTCTATTATGTAACGAGCATGGCAAGCAACAAAACAATAATAGAAGTAGAACTTGCAAAGGAACAATACAAATTGCCGATAATCAAAATTAGCTGTAAATGTGTGCACCTTTTGCAATGGCGATCTTGTCGCCACATTTTTCTCCGCTTGCCTTCATCACGATCATATGCATCCGAGCGCAAATACCATACCATAACACTTTATAGTGGCACGCGCTCAATGTACATCATATGTACACATAACCATATTCATATCATTAACCACAAAACAATTTTGCATGGAATCAAATTCTATTATAATGTATATACTATGCTTCGGGAATTACACTCGAAACAATTTTCGATAACCATGTCCAATCGTACAAACACTCGAGAACAAAATCACCGGCATAAATATCAATTAATCTAATTAATCAATAGGCATATATATGTATACCTACTGCATCATAACACCTTATAAACCAGTACATGAACGAGTAACATTTACTCCAATATTTATTCTAGTCTCGGAAACTCCTTTCCAACCAAGCTGACAAAATACTCACAAGCTGGTACAACTAGTCGATCAAATCGATAAGTATCCAACTAAGGAGGCACTCTCGGTCGATCATATCGACTAAGAATAAATGTTCAGTAAGGTCTGTAACCACTCGTCGTCACACGACTGAAAATGTTCAAGAACTGCAGACCCCATCTACTGATGTTAGCTCGAACTAGTATCTCCATGTATAAACATGTGGCTGAAGGTGCAGGCTTTCTCGCTGGAATTTAGTCTACGGTCACATCACCATGTGGCCGTATCTGACTACAAACAATAGATCACATCTACCTGTAAAATACTCTTGACTGACTCCAGTTCTGAATGTGCACCAATACTGAAAAATGCAATCAGACCAGTGCTTGCATCGCATGCAAGCTTAAGCTCCTATAGCGACCAACTAATGATGAAATCAAAATCTGAAGGCACACGAGCATACTAGTGCAATTACAACTAAGATCATATCTAGTAGCACGTAGTAGAAAGTTGTTAATCCATCAGTATGTATAAAAGAAACACATACAGACTGAAGGTGTCTGATTAGTAGATCGTATCTACTAGCAGTGGCCAAGGCCCATTGATCCATCACATGAATCTGTAGGCGGAAACGATAGCCCGTTAGGGCTTCGTGTTACATGTTATATAGGGTGAGAACAGCCCTCACCGTGGCGTACATGGGTATACGAGTACGGTCAGTGTACTACACCGTACCGTACCGTATAGGTTTACAATGTGTTTAACACCCCCCCTTAATCTGAACTACACAGTAGATTCAGATTACGCCTAAACTCATGAGGACCTTTTACATGAAGAGCTTTGGTAAAACCATCAGCTATTTGATCTTTGCTAGAAATAAACCTTATGTCTAATCTTTTGTTGGCTACTCTCTCGCGAACAAAATGAAAATCTATCTCAATGTGTTTGGTGCGAGCATGAAAAACAGGGTTAGCAGACAGATATGTAGCACCCAAATTGTCACACCATAAGCAAGGACGTTGTGTGAGAACAACATCAAGTTCTTTCAACAATGCTTCAACCCATATTAACTCAGCAGTGGCATTAGCCACCGATTTATACTCAGCTTCAATACTTGAACGAGAGACCGTGGCCTGTTTTCGAGCACTCCAAGATATAAGATTGGGACCAAGAAAGACTGCAAAACCTCCAGTAGAACGTCGATCATCAGGGCATCCAGCCCAATCAGCATCAGAAAAAGCACTCAAAAGTGTAGAGGACGACTTCTGAAAGGAGATTCCAAGTTTAAGGGTGCCTTGAACATACCGTAGGATCCTTTTAACTGCAGTCCAATGTGTGTCTGTAGGAGCATGTAAGTATTGACATACTTTGTTCACGGAAAAGGACAGATCAGGACGTGTAAGTGTAAGGTATTGAAGGGCACCCACAATACTGCGATATTTAGTACTGTCTTCGGAACCCAGCAACTCACCAGCAGCAACAGATAAGGGCTCGGTGGGAGACAAGGGTGTGGGTGCAGGTTTGCAGTCAATCATGCCAACTTTATGAAGCAAATCAGAAGCATATTTTTCTTGAGTTAGGAGAAGAGCATCCTCAACATGCTTGACTTCAATACCCAAAAAATAATGTAAGTCTCCAAGGTCCTTGATGGCAAAATCATCATTCAAATCTCGAAGTAAGGCTGTAATAGCTGCATTGGAGGAGCTTGTAACAATAATATCATCAACATAAATGAGCAAGAATATGATGACGCCTGATCTGTTATAGAGAAATAATGAAGTATCAGCCTTGGAAGGAATAAAACCAAGGGTATGCAGCTTAGAGCTGAGGCGAGAGAACCAGGCCCTAGGTGCTTGTTTAAGACCATAAAGAGCTTTGTCAAGTTTGCATATGTGATTTGGGAAATTAGGATCCTCAAAACCAGGGGTTGTTTCATATAAACCTGCTCTTCCAGAACACCATGAAGAAACGCGTTCTTGACATCTAGCTGCCGCAAAATCCATCCTCGTGAGACTGAAATAGCTAAGACAGTTCGAATAGTTGCTGCTTTAACTGCTGGACTGAATGTATCTTCATAATCAATACCATATCGTTGCTTAAATCCCTTTGCAACCAGGCGAGCCTTATATCTGTCAATGGTGCCATCTGCACGTTTCTTGATACGGTAAACCCACTTGCAATCAATAAGGTTTTTAGTTGAGCTATTGGGAACCAAGTGCCATGTTTTATTTTTGAGTAAGGCATCATGCTCTTCTTGCATTGCATGGCGCCATTTTGCATCATTAAGTGCTTCAGAAAGAGTATTAGGTTCTCCAGTAGTAGTCAGCAAAGCATAACGAATTTTACCTCGTTTTACCTCATAGCGAACTGTACCATCTTTGGGAACAAGAGGCTTGCGAATTCCTCGTTGGAGACGTGTACGAACACCTGGTGGCGAAGCAGCACCAGAGGGCTCAGCATTGTCTGGTGCAGAAGATCCAACCATCGGCGGGGTCGTGCGGGACCAGACCGCGATGGCGTCAGGAGACGCCACATGGCGCAACCGCACGGTGCGCGCGGGGCACGGTCCCTCGGGGGACGCGGAGCGAGGGCGAGAGGGCGTCTTCGGGGACGCGTAGCGCGAGGGCGTGGGAGACAGGGACCGACCCCTGCCATCATTGCGTGTCGACGAAGAGGCAGCGCCAGGGGAATCATCCCCGGAGTCAGCGCCAATCAGATCAGCATCGGGATCGCCACCGACAGGATTGGAAGCAGAATCAGCCTCGGATCCGGTTCCAGTCTTGTCTTCTTCCGATTCTTGTTCTTGATCGTTTTTCAGTCATTTGAGCATCATTTTCAGCAGAATTTTTTTCTGTAGCTTCATCATCCGAAGAGCTATCATCTGAAACAACAACATCTGAAGCTTGTTGTGTAGAATTAGTAGGCATGGGCATTAATGGTACGGTCATAGGATCATCAACATAAGCATCCCCAACATGTGATAAAGAAGGAGAATCATGAGGTAAAAGAAGAATGTCTTCTTTGAGACGTGAACCAGCATTGGGATGTAGGGAGGCGAAAGGGAACACATTTTCGTCAAAAACAACATCACGAGACACATAAACACGACCGGTTTTAGTGTCAAGGCACTTTACCCCTTTGTGACGAGGGCTATACCCAATGAAGACACATTGTGTAGAACGGAAAGAGAGTTTTCGTTTGTTGTAAGGACGGAGGTTTGGCCAACAGGCACACCCAAAAATTCTAAGGGATTCATAGTTCAGTTTCATATGAAGAAGACGTTCAACGGGAGTCTCAAAATTAAGCACCTTGCTAGGAAGCATGTTTATGAGGAAGGTGGCTGTGAGGAAGGCTTCGTCCCAAAATTTCAGGGGCATTGAGGCATGTGCAAGCAAAGACAATCCTACCTCAACAATGTGTCTATGTTTACGTTCTGCAGACCCATTTTGCTGATGGGCATGAGGGCAAGAGACATGATGAGTAATGCCTACTCTCTGAAAGAAACCATGAAGTTTTTCATATTCACCTCCCCAATCATTTTGCATGGTGATGATCTTTCTATTAAATTTGCGTTCAACAAGTTGTTGGAAATTGAGGAAAACTTGGTACACATCAGAACGCTTTTTGAGCAAATAAATCCAAGTGAACTTGCTAAAATCATCAATAAAGCTTACATAGTAGGAATGTTTGTTGACTGAATCAGGTGCAGGACCCCATACATCGGAAAACACTTGTTCCAAAGGAACAGTGGAAACACTAGTAGAAATAGGGTAGGGCAACTGGTGGCTCTTTGCTAGCTGGCAAGAGTCACATACATAGGGATTTATTTCAGGAGTAAAGGAAATACTGTTCTTTCTAAGGACTCTTTGCACCACAAATGATGACGGATGACCTAAACGACGATGCCATGTGGATGATGAAGGCTTTGTTGTGACGAAGGCGTGCTTGGATGACCCAGTAGATATCGGCACTAAAGGGTAGAGACCACCATGGCAGGGACCTTTAAACAGAGTTCTTCTTGTGACCCGATCCTTTATAAAAAAGAAAAACGGGTGAAATTCTAGGAAAACATCATTATCTAGTGCAAGTCTATGAACAGATAGAAGATTCATTGATGCATTAGGAATATGGAGAATTTTGTTAAGTTTTAAGGAATCATCATGTGGGGTGCGAATAATTGAATGACCAATACGATTAATATGCATGCCATTACCATCTGCCGTGTGGACACGGTCGCGGCCCTTGTACTTGTCGTGGACGCTGAGCTTGTTCAATTCTCCGGTGAGATGATGCGTGGCACCGGAGTCGGCATACCAGTTGGTGTCGACGCCGTACGCAACTGCATTGGCGCCCTTGTCCTCTTCCTCATCTTCGGTGTCGCTAAGTGTCTTCCTGTCTTCGCGATCACGATCCTGATAACGCCACCAACATGCGTCGGCGGGGTGACCATGGATCTTGCAGATCTGACACGTGATGTCGACGTAGGGAGTGGGAGCACGTCCGTGGCAACGACGTCCTCCATCGTCACGACGCCTGTCCACGTCGCGGCGTCCTTGATCATCACGGCTGCGGGTGCGGCCATCATTGCCGTAGCGATCACCACGGCGGTCGTCAGCGCGGTAGTCACCGCGATCATAGCGGTAGTCACCGCGGCGGTCATCAGTGCGGTAGTAACCACGGTAGTCACTGCGATCACCGCGGTCACCGCGGTCACCACCACTGCGGCCTCCTCGTCCACCACCACGGCCTCCATCACCACGCCGGGCGGCGTTAGCAGAGGAGGAGAAGGCAGTGTCCTGGCCGTTCTTTGCAAGCATATCGCGACGAAGGTCATGTGCACAAATCTGACTGAAAAGATCATCAAGAGAAGTACCGGGGTTTCCGTTGACAGAGGCAACGAGGTCGTTGTAGGAGGCATCAAGACCGTTCAGGATGTAGCCGATCATCTCATCTTCTTCGATTGGTTTTCCGGCGGCGGCGAGCTCTGACGAGAAGCCCTTGAGCTTGGCGAAGAACGCGGCGGCCGTCATGTCATCTTCTTTCTTGGTGCTGTTCAGCGCCCCTCGCAGATGGTTGATCCGCGTCCGGGAGGGGGTGGAGAACATCTTCAGCACGACGGACCACACCTCGGCGGAGGTGTTCAGATCGACGACGTGGGCCATTATTTCAGGCGAGATTGAGTTCACGAGGAACCCGAGCGCCTGATGATCCTGCGTTACCCATGCAGCGTACGCAGGGTTGGGGATTGTGATCATCTTTTTGTTTTCATCTTCTTCCTCCAGGGTTTTCGCCGGCGCGGGTTCGGTTCCATCAAGGAGACCAAGTGCGTGAGCACCGCGGATCGGCGGGAGGACCAAGGTCTTCCAGAAAAGAAAGTTGGTCCTTGTGAGCTTCGTTGTTGGAGGAGATCCTAGTCCGGCAGGGACGGCCGAGGAGGACGCCATGGCGCTGCGGGAGAGGTGTATCGTGGTCTTTGGTTTTTAGGGTTTGTAGATCGTTGTGGCGGCGGCTAGGGGAAGAGCGTATGCTCTGATACCATGTAGGCGGAAACGATAGCCTGTTAGGGCTTCGTGTTACGTGTTATATAGGGTGAGAACAGCCCTCACCGTGGCGTACATGGGTATACGAGTACGGTCGGTGTACTACACCGTACCGTACCGTATAGGTTTACAATGTGTTTAACAGAATCAACTTCAGTATACGAGAAAATTCTCAATTCATCACTGCGATCTGCTGCGTACGTATAGCCGGCTTGCCGGACGGCCGGAAACAAATACAGTGTGATCCATCTTATGAACCAAGTAGTATATGCATCGTAGCCTACGGCCTGGGTGAAACTGAAATTAGGCTAAGATCATAAATCCATCGCATAATTAATTGTTCCAAGCTTATTTCTGAAAACGTATCTCATAGGTTCAGAAATTCACACCCCCGCTGAGTGCATGTACAATACAACCATCACGAACAGCGTTCAATTCTACCAATTGACCAGGAGTAAGCAATGATCTAATCCTATCAATCCTTCCTAAGGAACGATTAGAAATTGCAGCATCGAATGCGCGCCTCGCAGTGCGGCCGACCGGCATGGACATGTACACTACAAATCCATCAGACAACCAGCTACACTTACGAGAATAGATCATCCCATATAATCAAATCCAGCTCATGAACTTAATCATCTATAACGCTGCAAGGCGAATGACCAAAACAAAATGACAAACCAGCCATCTTACTGTGCGCCTTGTCGGACGGCCGGCCGGCTGCATGGACATGTACACTACAAATCCAACCTTGTATTACCTAGATCGTATCTAGTAATCAATCGATGAATCGGTCCATGGGCAATACGCATCACATGCAAATTGCTGTGAGAACGAATCATGCTGCCGTCGAAAGACAACCAAATCTAGCAGCAGAATATGAGTCTGCTTCGACGCCGATAGCACAGCCGTGGTGTTCGCTTGACCAGAAAAGGAAACGAGATTGGAATAGCGAGTCAATCAAATTGACTACAGCCATCATAATCCACGGGATACGAAAAACGAGATCGCATCTACCTCGTTCCCGTCGCTAGTAAATTAACACCGTACCAGAAAACACAGATCGCATCTGCAGCGGATCAAATCCACGCCGGCATAACTCCTTATGCCCCGCTCCGAATCGAAGACTAAACGGGAAGGCTCTGATACCACTGTAGGAAATCGGGGTAGGCTACGCTAATACAAATCAAAATTTCTACGCGATTATCCCAAGGAACCCCTGCAAGTAATCGATCACGGAGCACGAATTACCTCTCGACGCGCAGTGCGGCGGAAGACTGTCGATATAGCGCGCCGATGCCGTGTAGTCGTACTACACCTTCTCCATGCGATCCCACGAACAGCACCTCGCGGATCCATGAACGGATCATCCAAGCGCTCCAAGTGTGACGCCTCTATCGGTATCCACACATACAGGGATGGAACACCGCGGTCGGCGTGCTAGCTCCGATGGCGCGATCTGGTGGAGAGAGTGCGGCGGCTAGGGTTTCCACTGGCGTGCCTTTTGCTGCCCACTCCTCTCTTATATATAGTCCTCCTAATGGGTTTCTATATTAGAGGCCCATTAGCACTATAAACCCAATAAGAAATGGATCATATCCAAACTCTGTTCCATACCCCTTAAGTGTGTGACCCTATAGGTTCACGTATAGATGGACATGGCGCGAGTACACTGCTCGACCAATAATCGGTAGCGGCCTCTAGCAAGACGTGCCGACTCCAAAATACACGTAAAGATCATATCGGACGAACCTTCCACAATATTGTACACTTGTTCCTTTTGCCTCACGATATTGATTAAGCTCAACGTGAGAACTTGTCATCCTAGTAATAGCTCGATCATCTTTCTCGATATCCATGACGCGAAATCCCTGAAACACGGTTAACACTTAACCGAGAGTACGGCCATACATTTTCTGGATCCGGTCATTCGAGTGGCCAAGATATATCTCTCCGTTGGATGGAGGGCAAATCCCATCTTGATCAACCATGACTTGCAGCATGTTTCGTGACAAAACCGAAGCTACCTTTATGGCTACCTTTTCACGGTGTAGCGTTGGATAGCCCCAAAGTAAAGCCCTTACACATCCCAAGCTCACGCGAAGATCTCAGATCTAAGGAATCAGCATACACATTGTATGAGATCAGCTGATGACATGAAAGAACATATATTCTCACAGTGTCTCATGGTGGGTCAGTCCAACTCCATGTTCGTAGCATGAGTCCACATTATTGATCGACATCTCCATGTCAATGATTCGTGAAACATGATCATCCATCAATACATGTGTTAGTCACTAAATCATATGCCTCCCTCATATGATTGTTGACCAGGAACCTATTTAGAATAATATCATAGAGATAATGGGTTTCACAAATGAATCACGTATTCAATAACCAATATCATGATAGTTTATTCAAGGGACGGAATGACAATTATTCTTTTGTCAGAGATTCATAAACATGTGGAAATATCATCATCAATATGATTGTCTCTAGGGCATATTTCCAACAGCACTCTCGGGTGGACGCTATCGCCAGAGTCCATCCTCTCTCACGTTTCCCTTGAGACCCATTTCAAAAACGTTTCCCCTCGATCCGTTTCATTCAACTTATTGTATCTCTGCTTCCTAATTCCAGATGACAAATAAACACCAGCTGCTTCTGAGTTTGAGTTCAGAGAACAATCAGATAAATTAATCCTCACTCAAAAAAATGCACTATCTCCTTTTTTGTCGGAGATAATAATGGGAGGCGAGGAAAGGAGCTCGTGGGATGCGCACTAGCTCGACCAAGTCACCCAATCAATCTGAGCGTTGCAACCAACCGATGGAATTGAAGTCGATCGTGAGTTTTTTCTTAGAGAGCGTCGTCAACGACGGAGACTGGCCCGGCGGCTATTGCACACGGGAGGGCCCCTGCAGCTGTAAATGGAATCGGCAGTGATCCCTGTAGATCTGATTCCTTCCATCTCCAAACAACAGCATTAGGTTGCGGGACGATGGCGTCCGACGAATCCAGGTGACTGGCGGTCGCCCGGGAATCCGTAGGTTCCGTCGCTGCTAATGGCGGGGCTGGCCTCCTCCCCAGGCGGGGTGATGGAGGTTGAGTCCCTCCGGGGGCAGCGGTGGGCCGACATCGCGGACGAGATTGAGGAATCCGACGTTGTGGCCGCAGAGCTCGCGGCACGATGCACAATCCCACCCTCCCCAACCTTCGGTGACTTCTTGGCGCTGGCCCGTCGTGGTTCTCCACGGTCTGCTAGTCCTCGCCGGCGTGCTACCCTCCGGGCCCTTCGTCCTGCGGTGGCGCCGCCAAGCGCGCGAGGAGATCGGCCGCCTGGGCAGGTTGAAGCTCGGATGTGCAGGGAACGTATGCCATTGGTGGCGGTGGCGACCGAGGGGAGGCGCCCCGAGGTTGCACCTATGCCGGTGGTGCCCCAGCGCGTGGTGGAGACGGCTGCGCAGGCGGCGCACCGTGCTCTCGCGTCGCCGGCGGCGGAGCCTTCTGCGGCTCGCTTTCCAGCACAGGGAACCGAAGAGGCCAACCCTAGGCCCAGCAGGCCAGATGTGGCCTCTCGGCCCATCCTGGAGTGGCGCATGCAAGACGCGCGGATTACAGCCCATCAGGGGCTGCCGAAGACGACCGCGCGGCGCGCGGCGATTAGCGGCCCAGCTAGGCCCTCGGGCCCATGGTTGTGGCTCCGCAAAGGGCTGCGTGACCTAACCCTTGGCATCCCAGCATCGGCTCGTTCCATCCGCAAACACGCCGCCTCCGCCCGCACCGTGACCATCGCTCCACCCCCGCCGCCCCTCACCGTCTCATTCGCCGCCGCCGTCGCCATGAAGCGCCACCGGCTAGAGGTGGAAGACGAAGACGTTCACCATCGTAGGAGGGCACGCTCCCCTTCTCCTCCTCCCCGCGCGTAGATCATGGCGGCCGCCCCCCGCAACTGTGCGTCGCCGTCGCACAGCTACCGTCCGCCAACTCGGCGCGGGTCTCCTGAGCCGCGTTGCTCTATGGACCACCGGGACAGGCCCGCCGCTCCCCCGACCCGTGGCCTCCCAGCGCCGCTCCCCTTGCAGGGGCCCATCGCCAGACGGCCAGTGCAGGGAAGCAGCACTGTGCCGCGAGCTCGTGCAGCGCCCGTCCGCCCGTGGTTCGTGGAGGGAGGACCGTGCTGCTCACCCACAGACCCGTCGGTCACCTAGGCAGGAGCATTCTGCTAGTGCGGCCATTGCTACCACAAAGAAGAAGCCTAAGAAAAAGAAGAGGAAGAACAAGCAGGGGATGGGGGGAGGAGCGAGAGGGAACCAGAGTGGGCTCCCACCTGCACCGACCCCTAACATCCCACGGAGAGCTCCGAGTGACCTGTCCCAGGCGGGGATGGTCGCGCCCCGACCTCAGGCGGTGGGAGGGGAGGGCTCTCCGTCGTAGATCACGTGCTTCAACTGTGGGGTGGTTGGTCACTACCGGTCGGAGTGCACCCGCCCTGAGTGTTGCGCGTGTTGTGGGGATCCTGAGCACCTTGTTGCCGCTTGCACCGTGTCTGCCGCCCAGCTGCACCGCCCTCGCTTAGAGCTCCTTTGTCACGGGGTTGACTCCATGTTCTACTACATCGACTTGGGGGGGGGGGGGAGGGGTGCCGAGGGTGATCCCACAGAACCTGGCGCAGGTGTCAGTGCTCCCAAACCAGCTCCTGCCCGTTGCCGCTGCGCTCACCGTGGAGATCCTTAGGGATGAGCTGGCCATGGTGATGCCAGGACACGAGTGGCGGGTGCGTGAGATCTCGGCCTCCGAGTTCGCGGTGGTCTTCCCCTCGGCGGAGATGCTCCGCATGTGCACTTTGGGCACCACGTTCACACTGCCGATCAACAAAATCCAAGTGGCCATCAAGGCCTCGACTTCTGACCCAGGGGCGACCTACCTTTGCTCTGTCTGGGTCCGGATCCACGGGATACCGGATGAGGCTAGGAAGAAGCCTATCATCGAGTTGATTGCTCGGCCCATGGAAGATTTGTGGAGATTGATGAGCGCTCTCTAGCTGGTTCTGGTGCGGTTCGGATCAGGCTCCTTTGCCCGAGCCGGCCAAGATTCGCGGCAACCTCCCGCCCTTCTTCTTTGGAGGGGAGGGGGAGAGCGTCAGGCGATCTTACACGTGGAGCCTGACGAGGACCGTCCGCGCTCCCCGTCTCCCTAGGCCACTAGCGGGGGACCTCGGGAGGAGGAGGGAGCTCTTCTGAGGAGGACAGCTCGGACGCCAACGCCGACAAGCCTGGTGCGGGTGGGGCACACGGGACGCCTCCCGTGACCGTCGCCCCTACCCCCACTGCTCCTCCTGCTGCGACGACTACGCGCTCCATCGCCCCGCCACAGGCATCTTCGCCTGTGCCCACCCCGCCAGCATCACCGACACACTCTAGCACTGCGCCAGCGAAGCTGGCTCCGGTGGACCGCCCCCGCGCTTCTCCCCCTGAATCTCTGGCGCCTCTGGAGCTCCCCTTGCTCAGTACGGCTCCAACTTCGGCTTGCAGGGTCTCGACGCTTCAGCCCTAGGCCTTGTCCCCTCTGCCTCAGTGGAGGAGGATTGTGGGAGTGTGGGGCTGGAGGTTGCCCCGTCCTCGTCGTCTCGTTCTGCGGTGGCCCTGTGCTACATCCTTTCGCCGGGTTCCACCCCCACTTCCCCGATAGGGTCTCCACCTCAGGTTCCGGCGACGCCAGTCACTGGTTCCTGTGAGTCTCTCACGGTCTTCCCCGACACACCCGTGGGGACTCGCAGGCCCGTCCGCAGCGCCGTGCCACGCAGCCTCCGTCCTCTGAGCCATCCCGCCATAGTGCCAGTTTGGCCCTTGCTCGCGGAGGGTTAGGGATGCCGGTGCCTACGGTGGAGGAGCAGGCGATCCAGCTGACTGCGGCTCGCCGTCGTGTTCTAGGTACGCCCTTACCCACGCCTCCCGTTACACCTTCTGGTTCTAGGTTTTTTGGTTCTCGAGAAGGTCCCTTTGGACCATTTGTCCAGGTTGCTGATGACTGCGGAGTGGTTTTCCGGGGAGAACGGGACCCCCAGATGGACCAGATAGCCGCGATCAAGGCGAAGGAGATCTATGAGGGGGCCCTGGCTGCCTCACGAGCTCAGGCGAGCTTGCGAGGGAGATGGCCCCAACTGCTGGGAGTCCGATGTAGGTGGTGCCGGAACCCAGTAGTAACCCTGTCAGCTTGCCTACTAGGGTGGAGACTCCCTGCGTGACCCCCCAGGCAGGGGGGACCGGGGGAGACCCCCCAAGGCGCCGTCTCGGCCCTCGACCTCTGGTAGGGCCCGCTCTGTCCCCCGTAAGGGGACTACCCCCCAGTGTTTCCAAATGAATATACCCATAAGGTTATTCGACTGGAACTGAGGGGGTTTGGGCAGGAGGGCCGCGAATCAGCTGCGCGAGTACATGCGGCGGAAGAAGTGATATCGTTGCCATCCAGGAGACGATTAGACAGACTTCTCTATCAGGAGCTGCAGGGCTCAGTCCGCACAAGTTCGTGGCAATGGCTCCCAGCGAATGGACACTCGGGTGGTATCCTCCTTGGGTGAAGGAGGATACATTCGAGGTAGAGGATATGGATCGCGGGGAATTTTTTGTGAGCATGTTGCTCACCCATAGGCGGACCTCCTTCAGTGGGAGGTCATTATCGTCTATGGCCCTGCGGATCATAGTAGGTCCCCCGTTCCTTGCCGAGCTTAAAGCGAAGGTGGAACGATGTTCCACGCCGCTTGTTGTTGCTGGGGATTTCAATTTGATTCGATCCCCGGATGACAAGAGCTCAGCGAACGTCGACCTTCAGCGGATGGATGTTCAATGATTGTATTGCTGATCTCGCTCTTAGAGAGATCAGACGTGTGGGAGCGAGATACACCTGGACTAATAACCGGGTGGACCCTGTCCGGAGTGTGCTGGATAGGGTCCTAGTATCTGTGGACTGGGAGGTTGCCTATCCACTTTGCTCCCTTCGGGCGCTCACTAGGATTGGTCGGATCACACCCCTCTCCTCCTCTCGACAGGAGGAGCTCAACCACCGAGGTTGAACCGATTCCACTTTGAGAACTTCTGGCTTGGTCAGCCAGGTTTTCGGAAGCGGTACGACTGAAGTGGTCGGTGGCGGCTGCACATCCTCCATGTTTATAATGCGGTAGATGTGTGGCACCACTGTGCCCAGATGGCACGCCAATTCATGAGGGGTTGGGGTGCCAATCTGGGAGCTGAGCTGAGACAGAGGAAGCCTCTCTCTTAGAGGAGATCCAACCCTGGACCAAGCCTCGATTCTGTTGGCCTTACCGCTGAGGAGTGGCTTCAGCGGTACGCCCTTGAGAACTCCCTTATGGAGATCTACAAGGGGGAGGAGACTTTCTGGCGACAGCGCAGTCGCCAGAACTGGATCCTCAAAGGCGATGCGAATACGGCCTACTTCCATGCGATCGCCAATGGGCGTCGTCGGAAATGCTCTATTCCATGCTGTGGGAAGGGGATCATCTCCTGGAGGCGCCAGGGGATATATCCTCCCACATATACTCCTTCTATAAGGAGCTCTTCACGGCGGGTCCCCGTTCTGGGGTCACCGTGCCAGTTGACCTCTGGCCAGCGAGGGCCAGGGTCTCTGACATGAGAATGCGGAGCTCACCCTCCCATTCTTGCCGGAAGAGGTGGCGAGGGCAATAATGGAGATGAAGGCGAATTCGGCCCCTGGACCGGATGGTCTTCCGGTGGTCTTCTTCCAGACGTTCTGGGAGGAGATTAAGGGGGTGATCATGCCAATGTTCCAAGAATTTTATATTGGTACATTGGTTATGTCTCGCCTTAACTTTGGTGTGGTGACCTTGATCCCCAAGATAGTGGGGGCCACGGACATCCGCCAATTTAGACCAATCACGGTCCTCAACGTCATCCATCGGATCTTTTCAAAGGTGTGCGCAACTAGGCTAGCTCCTGTTATGGAGCGCATAACACACCCGTACCAGTTCGCCTTCCTTAAGGGGCGGTATATCCATGATGGAATTAGCACTTCATGAGATTATCATGAGGTTAAGTCTCAGCGCCAGAAGGGCGTGTTTCTTAAGCTGATTTCCAAAAGGCATACGACCGCTTGGACTGGGCTTTCTCCGTTTGGCGCTGGAACGAAAGGGTTTGATGATCGGATGATATGTTGGATCATGCAGATAGTTATGAGTGGCAACACCGCCATTAACATAAATGGGGAAGTGGGTCCCTATTTTAGGCCGACTGTGGGGTTAGACAGGGGGATCCTATCTCCCCCTTGCTCTTCAACTCTGCGGTTGACATCCTTGCAGAGGTCTTAGAGAGAGCTAAGACCTCTGGCCACATCTCTGGTGTGGTTGGACACCTTGTCCCAGGGGGGTGTGACGCATCTCCAGTATGCTGATGACACCATGATTATGGTGGAGGGATCTGAACTTGACATTATCAATCTCAAGTTCCTTCTCCTCTGCTTTGAGGCCATGTCGGGCCTCAAGATTAACTTTGATAAAAGTGAGGTCGTGATCTTGGGTTATTCGGCTGAGGACCAACAGCGGATCGCGGACAACCTTAAACTGTAGTTGGCCACATTCCCAGTGACTTATCTGGGGATGCCGGTCCGGATACTCGGATCCTTGTAAAGGATCTGGACCCGCTAGTTGAGCGGGTCAAGTCGAAGGCCGCGCCGTGGCAGGGGAGGTTTACCTCCAAGGGGAGCAAGACCACTCTCATTGACTCCTGCCTATCTAGTCTCCCCATGTTTATGATGGGGTTATATATACTGCCGGAGGGGTACATGGCAGCTTTGATAGAGAGTTGTCCCGTTCTTCTGGCAGGCGGCTAACGGACGTCAAAAGTATCATATGGTGAAATGGGCAGACCTTTGCGCCCCCAAGGAGGTTGGGGGCATAGGTATTTTGGCTTCTCGTCGCATGAATGAGGCTCTAATGTTGAAGTGGGTCTGGGGATCCTGAGGGGTGATGGGGGACTTTGGCTTCAAAATACCTACGTGGTTGTCCTCTCATGGCCTATGAGAGGAAGGAGGGTCTCAGTTTTGGAGATCTCTTCAAGCCATCAAACATGAGATCCGGCTTGGGGCTACCTTCTCGTAGGCGACGGAGGGAGTACCTTGTTTTGGCTGGATTCATGGCTTGGTGAAAGACCACTTAGGCATGAGTTCCCTGAGCTCTTTGCTATCTGCTCTGACCCAATGCTCTTGGTGGCGGACGCGGCCCATAACGGGCGCTGGAACATTAGGTTCCGCCGCACTTTTGGCCTGGTGGAGGCTAGCCGGTGGGAGAGCTTGTTGGCCTCCCTTCCATACTCCCTTTCGGACGCTCCGGATAGTGTTTCTTGGGCCCTTCTCCCTCGAAATGCTTTACGGTTGGTTCTGCTTACCGGGCCCTATTCAGAGGACCCGTGCTCTCTTGAACCTCCCACTTGTGGAAGGTTCCAATGCCACTGAAGATTAAGATCTTTACGTGACAGTTGTTGCGAGACCGCCTCCCTTCGGGTGTGGAGGTGGTCAAGCGATTTGGCCCAGGTGATGGTACTTGTCCCTTATGCGCGGTCCCCGAGTCAGGGACCCATATTTTTTCTCTTGCTCCGCAGCTCGCTTCTTGTGGAGCTTTCTGGCAGAGTCACTTGGGCCTGAGTGGCAGGCCCAAGACCTTGCTGAGTTCCTAGAAGTGCATGCAAACCGTACGGTAAGAGGAGGCGCCTCTTCTGATTAGTGTTTGCCGCGATGACCTGGACATTTTGGACTATACGTAACAAGATGGTTATCGAGCGTGTCTTTCTGAGGCGTGCCTCTGACTCTGTTTTAAAATTCTTGACATTCTTGCAGCAGTGGCATTCGCTCTGTAGACAGCGGGACAAGGAGCGGCTGGATAGCTTGATCGAGAAACTTCTGAGGGCGGCACGACTTCTATCTGCGTCATCCAGCCACTGAGTTACTCCCATGCGGAGTTGTATCTTTTTGTTTTAGCTTTGGGCGTTTTGTGCTATGGGCCCAGCAGACTTGTTGTTTTTTCTTATAAACTTGATACTGGATCCTTATATGCTTGTTGACGGTTGCTTTATTTATAAAGCGGGACGAAAGCCTGTTTCGAAGAGAATAATGAGAGGCAGAAGGAGGCAGGGTGCAGCTTTGTTAAGTCGTGCTTGCTCGCACGCGGTGAATCGCCGCATCAGCTGCCGATTTGGGTATCGGCCATGACATGAACATATCTGCCCAGCTATACTCGTGTGTCGGTGAGACACGGGGTGGTGCCATCCAAGTCGAGCCGAGAGAACTCTCGCGGCCTGCACGTCTCCAGCGTTCGTCGGCCGGCGAGAAGAGCTTGTGCATCTGCAAGAAAGCACGACTACGTGCATCAGTGTATTTTCTTTATTTCTGTGAGGGAATATGAGTGCATTGTATTTTATAACACTACAGTATTTGATGATTGATCATGGCTCTGTTATTGGTTGGCCGACACAACACTATCTTGTTTAATCGATATATATGAGTTGGCATTCCTCCTACAAAAACAGTTTCCGTGTCTGTTGTGCTTTTTTTGTAAGGTAGTATATTGTGCATTCCGTCGGTGGCCGAATTTTAATATTCCTTCTGTCTTAGTGTAATCTTCAACTAATCCAAATCGTGCTATTATGTCTTAGATAATCGTACTGTTCTGGAACTATCTGGGATTAGAGCGTTTGTCCCGTGGAACGAGCCACGTAAATCGAATGGTGAGTGAAGGGCTAAGAACACTTGCTTCAACTAATGATCCTGCAGATGCGAAGAATCAGTTGTAGTCACCCCGACACCTTCAGAAAAACATTCCCAAAGCGTATCACCACAATCAGATATACAGTTGACCACTCAACATTGACAGCATAGCGAACACCAGCAGAATGCCAACCCCGGCCTGTACTGTCTACATTTGTTATACGATCAAATCAAGCTCCCATGTGCTATAAATACGTCTTGCCTTCGTAGAGCTTCACCACAGCCTCCATCCATCAGGTGCAAACGTGCAGTTGCCAACCATCTGCATCTTTAGCAAGTCCTGTAAGTAGTACCGTAAGTCCGTAAGTACACACAGGCTTTGCAGAAATGGAGCTCAAAGCGCTGCTCTTGTCTGCACATTGCTTTGCCTTGCGCTGTCCGGTCCCGGCGGCGCATTGTCCCAGAGGGTACCGGCACCGATAGTCGAGACCCCGGCGCCGGCACCAGCACCGGCCTACGTCGACCTCGCCGAGCTGCTCTCCCTTGCCGGCCCCTACGGCACGTTCGTCGACTACCTCACCAAGACCGACGTGATCAAGACCTTCCAGAGCCAGGCCAACGACACCAAGCAGGGCATCACCGTCTTCGCGCCGGTGAACAAGGCCTTCGCCGCCGTCGACAGTGGGGCGTTGTCCAACCTCACCACCGACCAGCTCCGGTCGCTGATGCTGCACCACGCCAAGCCCAGGTACTACCCGCTCTCGGCCTTCTCGGCGCTGGCCGCGGCGAGCCCGGTGTCTATGTACGCGTACAACGTGAACGTCACCGACGCCGCCGGCACCATCCGCCTCGTGTCCGGCTGGGCCACCGCGAAGCTCGTCAGCAGCGTATACTCGACCTCGCCGATCGCGGTGTACGCGCTCGACGGCGTGCTGCTGCCCAACGCGATCTTCCCGACCGCCCCGGAGATTACGCCTGTGGCCGCACCGGCGCCGGCGCCGGGGCGTGGGAGCAAGGCGATGGACGATGCGCCGGGCGCGGGAGAGCGTGGCGCCAAGGGCAGCGCCGCTGACAAGGGTTCTTCGTGCCGGATTGGTGCTGGCGCCTTCTAGTCGGCTACGTGGTTATGGTCTGCGGGTTTTTGATGATATGATAGGTCCATAATCTTTGCATGCATTGGTACGTGCGATGGATTTTTATTTTCGTTATTCTTGATTCTTTTATTTCGCGCCGAAATGGCCAACACATCGCAATGTATCCACCGCTTGTATTATAGAGTATCATAAACATGAGTTGTCAAGAAATAAAATAGTTGTTCAAAAAAGAAATAAAAGAGTATTACTGCAATTTTCGGCATGCTAATGGACATGGTGACACTGTCTATCTACAGATTCAACATCATGGTCCTCGTAGATAGAGAGTGTGATGTTGAATCTGTAGTACTGGTCGTTCAGTATCATCGTTTGACACCGTCCTGCATCGATCCTCGGAACCGCCTCAAGACTAGGAAGCCAGAGTTCTCAACTTCGCACAAAATACGGACAGAAGTCCCTCGTCCAGCAGTTCGTTCTACGCGCAGTTCAGGCCGCACTCGCCAGGTTTTTGATACGTACGATCCTTCCGGCACTGCGGCGCTCGCGCGATGAAGTTGGCTGTTGTGCTCATCGCCACCGCAGTACTGTCCCTGTCCCTTCCGCCCGCCGGCGCACACCGCCGGCTCGCCGATGACGCGCCAGGCAGCCGCGCCAACCTCACCCAGATCCTATCCCCAGACAGGCCCTACCACCAGACCTTCCTCAAGTACCTCCAGCAGACCAACCTCGTGGAGGCGTTCCAGAACCAGGCCTACCGGACCCACCACGGCGTCACCATCTTCGTCCCCGCCGACAGGGCCTTCGCCGCCGTCCAGCCGTCGGTAAGTCCGAGACACAAGAACCTGATGATCATGCATGGGTCCATGGTCTGGATCGCTCGATCTGACATGACATTGGCAATTTGTTTGTTGCAGGTGCTGTCGAGTCTGAAGAAGCACCAGGTTAAGAGCCTGATGATGTACCACGCGCTGGCCCGGTACTACGCGCTCAAGGACTTCGACGTGCTGAGCCGGGCCAACCCGGTGACGACGTTCGCCGGCGGGATGTACACGGTGAACGTGACGCATGACGCGGGGGTCATCCGCGTGCTGTCGAGGTGGGCCGATGCCAAGATCCTCGGCACCGTGTATGGGACCGCTCCCATGGCGGTGTACGAGATCGACAGGGTGCTGCTGCCCGAGGCGATTTTCCGAGCCCAGCCACCCGTCGAGGCCACCCCGCCCGAGCCTGCTCCCACGGCGAGCGTGCCCTACGCCGACGGCGCCGACGCGAGGACGACGCCAGGAAGCAAGGCTGGTGGGAAGAGCTCCGCATGCAGAGCGAGGGGCCAGTCTGGGAGCTACGCGGCCGCCGCGGCATTATGCGCCGCGGCGCTTCTGGCACTTTGATGTGAGCGGTTTCTGTACTGGGAGCTTGGTACAAGGTACAAACTGAGGATTACGGTGCAGAATAGAAGATGGATGTGCTGTGCTGTCTATCTTTTTTACTTCGAAAAAGAAATGCACAATCATAGGTAGCCGGGTTAGATTAATGACGTCAAATTGGCGGAAGATACAACGCACTGAAACAGACGTCCGCACACGCAAACACACGATCAAGCCAAAGGATTGTACACAAATAAGAGTTGAGATTTTTGGCTCCGGAGAGATCGAGTGCACCTGTTTTAAAAAAAAATCGAAAACCATATTTACGAGTTTCAAAAAATTCTCACAAACGTGCAAAAAATAATTCAAATACTTTGTATGTTAAGTTACACAAGAAAGACAAATGTGTGATCTGAGTATGTGTATTTTTCAATCTCTAATGTTTATCAGATTTTGTCATTTTTGTGTAGCCCATCATACAAACTATTTGAAATTGATAATTTGCACGTTTGAGGGATACACCATTGTCTACATCCACAAAAAATTCAGAATTTTTTGAATCTGATAAATACGATTTTCGAATCTTTGTAAACTAGCAGGAGCACTATTGCTCGGGAGCCATTAGCACTTTCCGCAAAGAATAAACAGTAAAAGTACAGCTAAACGCAGAATGGGTCGACGGCAACACGAGGCAATCACAAACAATGCTTGAAGAGATCAAGGCATCAATGAGGTTGAGCACATTCGTACCAACAGGGGCAGAGCATTCCCGCCATCAATATTTATCACCGAAGAGACCCCTGAACACGGACGATGTGCACCCGGGTGCACATGCACCCGTTTTTTTCGAAAAAAATGTGAAAATTCAAAACGTGTCGAAAAATTCCGAAAAAAATCATACACGTACTTGAGCATGTCACTCACCATCGTGTCAAATTTGGCGACGAATCGACATCGCGGCCGCCCTGTGCAAAAATGACAAATCTCAGATCTGAAAATTCAAAATTTTGGATCTATTTTCTGTCAGAATTTTGTCATTTTTGCACAGGGCGGTCGCGATGTCGTTTCGTCGCCAAATTTGACATGATGGTGCGTGACATGTTCAGGTACGTGCATGATTTGTTTCGGAATTTTTCGACACGTTTTGAATTTTCAAAAAAAAATCGAAAAAACGGGTGCATGTGCACCCGGGTGCACATGTGAGTTTCCGCCCCTATCTCCCGTTGACAAGAGACACCGACCGTTCGGCGTGCTAGAGCTCACACTAAAACTCGAGAGAGTCTTTTTTTTTTGCGGGGAGCTTCAGAACCTTTTATTCATGAACTTCAGATACAACGTAATCAGCGAGGACGCTGGTTACCAGAAAGCTAGGCAGAGAGTCCATCCAATAGTCCGTCACCTCCAGAGTGCAAGCGAACTTAGCACAAAGATGGGCGGCGCAGTTAGCATTTCTCTTTACATGATGAATATCGAACTTATTAAAAAAATTAGCTAGCTCTGCTACTTCTAATAAAATCGGCGCTACCACAGAGCGTGAGACCTGGCGTGTCTTCCACATGTTGACAACATCCAGGCAATCCACCTCCACAATCACTTGCGCAAACCCTCTGAGTTTCGCAAAAATCACTCCATCGCGCACAGCCAGCGCTTCAGCCACCAGCGGATCAGACACTCCCGGTGTGGTTTGCTCCATGCCGCAAGGAAGCTTGAAGAAGTTCTTGCTATCCCGCCGGCCCCACTCTTCCCCAGCAGCTGATCAACTCCAGCATCTGTGTTTATTTTGATCCAACCCTCATCAGGTGGACGCCATCCATACCCGAGCAGCACCCTGGCACTTTCTCTCGGAAGATCAAGCACAGCTAAGGCCTCCCGTATACGCTTCATAGACTGCACTGGATCAGTACTGACTCTGTCGTGGGTGATGTTGTTTCTTGAAGTCCAAATCGCCCACATAACAGTTATAATTTTTGCACGATCCTCACCAGTGAAACGAGTCACAGAGAATATCTCTGGACCATGTATTTGGATGGAGCACTGGCAATTTCACATGTAGCCAGTCCACTGCTTCCCTCCAAAAATTCTGTGCATGAGAGCATTTGATCAGAGCATGCATCATGTCCTCATCCGCTGCCATACAAACCTTGCACCTAGCTATGGTAGCTATGTGTCTATGTTGTAGAGTAGTCTCAACTGGCAGAATTCCACGAAGAACTCGCCACCAAAACACTCTAACCTTTGGCACGACCTTGATTTTCCAAAGTCGATCCCATGTCTCTCTGTTGTTATCTGAAGTTTCCATACACGTCCCTTCCTCTAGAGTCAACTGCTCTTTTCGAGTCATAAGAGTACGATACGCTGATTTTACAGAGTAGACGCCTGATTTTTCCAGGGCCCAAGCCCAAAAATCCTCACCACCATTCTGCCGAAGGGGATATTTTACAGAGTGAGATGAAATTTCTTCTAACCAAATCAATCTTCCATGTACCATTTTCTGCATTCATAAGATCGGAGACCTTGTTCAACACATCTCTGCCAATATGCACCGATGGCATCATGGAAACTTTCCCGGGATCCATTTATCTTCCCAGACAGATATAGATGATCCATCCCCAACTCTCCGAATTAGGCCACTTTGCAACGCCTGACGGCCTGCAATGATAGCTCGCCTTGTCGCTGATGCTCCCCTTTGGATTCCGGCTTGCATGAAATCAGTAATGGGGAAATACTTTCCTTTTTGGACACGACCGCACAGTGAACTAGGGTCTGTCATTAACCTCCAACCGTGTTTGCCAAGAAGTGCAAGATTAAAAGATTCTGGATCACGGAAGCCCATTCCTCCCATGCATTTTGGAGAAACTAATTTGTCCCGGCTCAACCAGTGCAAGGAGCATCACGAGTGAAACTAATTTGTCCCAGCTCCACCAGTATCTAGCAACATTGGAGGTGAACTGAGAGCAAACCTTCTTTGTCAGCTTAAAACAGCTCATAGTATAAGTTGGTATAGCCTGTATAACTGACTTAATATTTGTTTCTTTGCCAGCACATGAGCCCATTCGTTCAGGTCCAACATGCATTTTACTCCGGACTCTTTCACCAATATGATCGAATGTCCCACTCGTGATGCGGCCAATGGCAGTAGGGAGCCCCAGATACCTTTCACTCAACGCTTTCACTTCAATGCCCATCAAAAACTTGAGATTAGCTCGGATAGTGTCATGTGTATTCGGACTGAAGAAAATTGAGCTCTTTTCTCGATTCACACACTGTCCCGAGCACTCCCCATAGATCCCCAATATATCATTTAGTCTTTGGCCACTCTGAGAATTTGCACTCATAAAGATCAGGCTGTCGTCCGCAAACAACAGATGATTTATCCATGGTGACTGCACACTTACCCTGATCCCTTTATCAACGAAAGCTCCACCATACAAATTAAGCAGAGTTGTAAAACCTTCTCCGCACAATAAGAATATATATGGCGAGATAGGATCCCCTTGCCGTAAACCACGAGAGGGAGTGAAGTACGGTAAGAGTTCTCCATTCATCCGAACAGTGAAACGCACTGTCGTGACAAAATTCATGATCAATCTTACAAAGCTGGCACTGAAACCCAATTTCAACATGATAGATTGCAAATAGTGCCATTCAACACGATCATAGGCTTTCATCATGTCTAATTTGACAGCACAAACTGAATTCTTGCCTTTCTTCCTTTTCTTCATAGCATGGACACTCTCATATGCTATAAGAACATTGTCAGCGATGAGTCTACCCGGGACGAAGGCACTCTGCTCTTCACTAACAATATCGCCCAGCCATAACCTTGTTCTGTTAGCAATACATTTAGCTGCAATTTTATACAGAACAGAACACAGAGATATAGGCATGTACTGTGAGATCCGTTGGGGATGTCGTACCTTTTGAATCAATGTAATGGAAGTATCATTCAGCCCCTCAGGTAACTCACCCCCATTTAGGAAATCTAAGATAGCCGGCACAATGTCTTCTTTAAGTAAATTCCAGTGCCGCTGAAAAAACCCTGCGTAAAACCGTCAACACCGGGAGCTATAGATGGCGCCATTTGAAATAAGGCCACCCTAACCTCATCTGGCGTGAACAATTTATCAAAGTCCTCGTTCATCTCTTGTGTGACTCGGGTGGGTACAAGATTCAAGAGCTCCTCCATCGGCCTATATCCCTGTGACATGTACAGAGCTCGATAGAAGTTCTGAACTTCAGTTTGGTTATCATCCCAATTCTGACACACTGAACCATCTTCCCGCACAAGTTTCTCAATTTTATTCATTCGTTTTCGTTGAGCAGCTTGAGCGTGAAAAAACTTGGTGTTCCGGTCACCCTCACGTAACCATTGCACCCTGGATCGCTGTCGCATCCACACCTCCTCCTGGCGGAGAGCTTCTCGAAGTTTCTTAACTGTAGCTCTCTCCTCATCAGATGGGCCACGCCCAACTGATTGATGTCTGAGCCGATTCAGCCTCTCACGAAGCTTGCGCACCTTACCATGTCTTAGGTGCTACCATGATATCATTTAAAAATTCAATTTCAAATCATTTTTTAGGAAAAGTTTGAATGTTCACAAGAAATGTGTCTACGACCTCCAAAATATTTAGACCAAAATTGAAATACGCATTGAAAAAAAATATAGAATAGCATGACAAAAAAACAAAAGCAAAATTGAATTATTCAAACAATGATTTTTTTGTTTCACCATTTGTTTTTTCGATTTTGGATTTGAAAATTTTGAAGGTTGTAGACACATTTCCTATGAACATTCACACTTCTTACTAGAATTTTTTGAAATATTAAAATTTGATATTCGTTTTTGAAATAGTAGCATGGTAGCACCTAAGAGGTGGTAGCACTAGATATATCCTCACTAAAACTCGAGATGAACGGTGCACCCCACCGAGATGGACACCACTGTAAGCAGACTCCACCTCCACTAAACATCACCGTCACTACCACGAGACTACCACCGGAAAGAGAGGCAAACGAAGTCCAAGGTGACGCCTTCAGCAATGATACGTCACCGGAAAGAGACACAAATGAGCGACGACGCCTTCAAGAAGGTAACAACGCCCGGAGGCGTCGACACCACAGGGAAGGCAATGCCAATTTTTTTAACCTACAAGGATCCCTGCCTTCAGATCCAAGTGCGGTCGGCTGACGAGATAGGTACGAACCACATCCACCGCTCGCCACTCTCAGGTCATCACGGCGTCCTCACGACCATGAATAACAGTAACACCTCAGCCATGATCCCCGCCCCTACGCTGTGACTTCCACCTCTCTAGCATCCAACCTTCACGTGCATCACAAAAAAATTGAGAGTAGACTCCCACACTAGCCATATGAAACAAACATTTACCATCATGGCATATTGGCCCGTACCAACGCCCGCACACCGAGCAAAACAACAGCCACAGAGGGCAAGATCCCGTGGATCCAGTCGTCAAGCACATCGAGCAAACACAACTGTAGAATTGGCGAATTTGGAAGGGGCTGCTACTAGCCCGAGCAGGCGTAGGGCCCGGCCTTGGCAAAAACCTCAAGGTGCTTGCCGACCACCACCCTCCTAGAGACCCATCATGCAAAGGCCCGTCCAGCTGAGCAGAGTGTGACGCGACAATCCTTAGTGGCGACATGCGATGGGAGGGAGAGACTCGAAGTTAATGACATGCCCTCCCCCCCCCCCCCCCCCCCCCCCCAAAAGGCCTATTCTCAGAGTGAAGATCTCTTACTCCTGAGCACCAGTACTCCCTCTATTTGAAAAAAATCAAAACAATATTTAAAAGTTTAAAAAAATCTGAAGACAATCGTGCATCCTCTAAATGGTGTAATCTACATGCGTACAAAATCATAATGCGGAATACTTTGTATTCCGAGCTACACAAAAATGTGAAATGTTCAGATCTGGTTATGGTTGTTTCAAATTTTGTTATTTTTGTGGAGGCCATAATATAGAAATTTCGCATTATAATGTTGTATGCTTGTAGTATACATTATTGAGAACATGCAAGATTTTTTAGATTTTTTTGAAACTTTTAAATATTTGTTTTGAATTTTTCAAACAGAGAGAGCACTCGTGGTCGGCAGTCAAAGTAACTTTTCGCCTATTTTGAGGGCTATTAAAATTAGTGAGACTTTGTGGAGCTGACAATGTAGGGGCTGGACCCTACTTTTACTTTTGGGGTCCTGTTTCGAGGGCTACAGTTGGAGATGCTCTAATATTCTCCCGACCTCACTGATTGCCTATTCATAGTATCCATCATATTTTCTTATTAACCTCCTCCGCTAATCATGCTTCATGTTGAGTCAAATATTTTATTTTGGTGCATGAACTGTTCCATTTGTTGGGCATAATTACTTTCCCGAATGTTGGCTTCATATTTTAGCATGAGTCACTATGGAAAATTCAGCGTTTACCGACTATCGCAAACAAACGACAAATCCTTTTCTGTTTCCCGTAGTATATGTTTCAACTACTCCAAATTAGTCCTGTTCTCTTGTCTTGTCTTTTTTTTTTTTTGCGAATAGTCTTGTTCTCTTGTCTGAGTTGATCAATAGCTTACTATGAACTTTTTTTGGGATATCCTTTTCGATAAGCTTGATCAAACTCCCAATTGAAAGCTCAAACAGCAAACAAGGTTCGGTACAAGCTCAGTTGATAACGGTACAAAGCGAAACAAGGCAAGATAAATGGCCTTGTAATTATAGATAACGGAAGTATGAACTAGTACATGATAATAAAAATAAATAAAACAAATGATAAAATATACAGTATATCCATGGAACTCACGTGACAAGCAGATGCAGACAACACTGAAACTCGAACGATCACATCTCAACTATGACCTTCCCCGTAGCATGGCCACTCAAGCTCTTCTCCCACGCGTCCGCTGCCTTCTCAAATGGATGCCGTGAGTCGACGACCGTCTTGAGCTTCCCTTCTTTCACCAGATCAAGCAGAAAACTCAGATCCTCCATACCCAGCGAGAGGATAATCGTGGACAGCTTCTTCTTCGAGAACAACGTCAGAATCGACGCGACAAAGTTCCCGAAGTTGGGAGCTACGTCGATGACTTTGCCGTTGCTGCTGAGACTCGGCTTGAACACCGACCAGTTGCCGCCACTCGTGGTGTTGACTATGTAGTCGTACTTCTTCCCTGGGCTGTTCTTCAGTACGGCGCCTTCCGGGGTCTTGTAGTCGAGCACCTCGTCGGCGCCGATGTTACCGACGAGCTCCAGGTTGCGCGCGCCGCAGGTGGCGGTGACGTTGTGGTTCCCAAGCTTGGCGAGCTGGACGGCGTAAGTTCCGATGCCACCGGACGCCGCTGTGATCAGGATGTTGCTGGCGCTGCCCGTGCCGTCGAACTTGGTGCCGATGGCCTTCAGGGCCTGCAGAGCGGTGAGACCGGCAACGGGCAGCCCTGCAGCGTCGGCGGCGGATACGCCGGTGGGGCGGACAACGGTGAAGCTCTCGGGTGCTGCTACGTACTCTGCGAGACCACCAGATTTCTGCAGTTGCAGATCGTCTTTCAGGAATGGTGCATATCCACTTTGAATCGAGATGAATGCTAAAGAACAGCAGGTTTGAATTTACCCAGAATATCAGTTTCGACACGACTTTGTCACCAACTTTGAGCTCGCGTACTGCGGAACCTACCTCAACAATCTCTCCAGCAACGTCCATTCCTGTTTCATAGAGCACAATCATTTCGATAATTTAGAACAAGGCATGCATTATCTTAAATGATTCATCGCCTTGTAGCACTGAAAATATCGACAGTGGAGGAGATTACTAAAACTATCGGCAGTGCAGGAGATAAAATAAGGTGTACAGGTTCAGTACAATACCTGGAGTAAATGGAAATTTAGGGAGGAAAGGACGTAGCAGCCCTTTCTGGAGCTTACAATCCGCTGGATTGATGCTTGCTGCTTCAACTTTTATAAGAACTTCATCTTTCTTCAGCGACGGCACAGGGATCTCCACATACTGAATTGAAAATAGACCTTTTCAATTTATTTGTAATCAAGCAAAATAATGGGCGTTCTTAGCACTTGAACTAACTCAATCTCCAAAGCACCAACAGTTGCCAAATGAGAAATTATATATTGTGGGCTGCAATCCCTGTAAGAAAACACATTGGCCATAAATCGCAGCAAGCATCTACTAAGATAACCCTCAAGTCAACTCTTTCGCCTCCACACCCCTTCCACAACGACCTGTTTATTTCTAGGAAGCAACCTTCTATGATCTATCATAACTCTGAATTCCTGATTGACGGGCAAATTTCATCGCAATAGCAAAATACGGCCGGATGGTTCCAGATGATAAAATCAATTTACATCAAGAATTGTCTAAGGCCTCATTAGGGACAAATCAAGAAACTTGCAGGGAACAGCATGATGGTCCACCAAAACGTTCCCAAAATCACCACTCTAAAGTGGGTCAACAAAAAGGCAAATTAGCTAAGAGTAGGAACTAAGCTAACCTTGAGGGCCGCGGCACCACCACCGTAGCCACTGTACTGGACGGCGCGCATGGTGGACGGCTTGATCCCGGCAGCGTCCATAATTTTCAGCTAAATGTGGGTTGTATTCCTTTGGCGGAGAAGAAAGCACGAGAGCATATCAATCATACTGCCAACGTGAGGCTGTGCAAATATATAACGCACACTTGCAAAGCCATTTGACTTGTCTGCAAAGGGTTTGAACGGGGACTAGATTGCCCTTGGAGATACTATATGGAAACACTTATTTTAGAACCACTTGATGTTTTAGTAACTAGGATCACAGTTTACTTTGCGTACTTCTAAATTTACCATGATCTTTTTGAGTTGATCAATTTACTATGATCTTTTTTGGTGTGACATTGCCTCAGCCTGTGTGCCTTACTCGGTAGGTATTGATATCTTTTTCGATATAGGTATTGATTTCGATATAAGCTTAACAGAAAACAAGGTTCGGTACAAAGCTCAGTTGAGCCAAAGCGAAACAAGACAAGATAAATGGCCTTGTAATTATAGGTAGACTATACATGATAATTTTTTAATTAAAACAACCGATGAAATATACAGTATATCCATGGCCACTCAAGCTCTTCTCCCACGCGTCCGCTGCCTTCTCGAATGGAAGTCGTGAGTCGACGACTGTCTTGAGCTTTCCTTCCTTCACCAGCTCAAGCAGAAACCTCAGGTCCTCCGCACCGACCTTACCCGGAGTCAGGAAAAACGTGGATAACTTCTTCTTCGAGAACAAGGTCAGAATCGACGCGGCAAAGTTCCCGTGAGCTACGTCGACGACTCTGCCATGGCTGCTGAGACTCGGCTTCAACACCGACAACTTTCCGCCGTTCGTGAGTTTGAGGATGTAGTCGTACTTCTTCCCGGAGGTGTTCTTCAGTGCCGCGCCTTCCGGGGACTTGTAGTCGAGGACCTCGTCGGCGCCGATGTTCCTGACGAGCTCCAGGTTTCGCGCGCCGTAGGTGGCGGTGACGTTGTGGTTCCCAAGCTTGGCGACCTGGACGGCGTAAGTGCCGACACCACCGGACGCCGCCGTGATCAGGATGTTTCTGGCACTGCCCGTGCCGTCGAACTTGGTGCAGATGGCATCCAGGGCCTGGAGAGCGGTGACACCGGCAACGGGCAGTCCTGCGGCGTCGGCGGCGGCGGATACGCTGGTGGGGCGGAAAACGGTGTCTCTCTCGCGTGCTGCTACGTACTCTGCGAGACCACCAGCTTTCTGCAGTTGCAAATCGTCTTTCAGGTATGGAGCATATCTCTACTTTGAATCGAGATGAATGAATGGTAAAGATCAGCAGTTCAGAAGTTAGGCCTTGGCATTGTCGACCTTGAGAAGTTTGCTCGTGCATTGCGTCTCCGGTGCCGGAGCGCCCTTGGTAGGCTTGGGCAACCCATGCGACAGAAAAGATATGGAGTTTTTCTACGAATTAATTGATATCACCATTGGGAAGGCGCGTCACGTGTATCCGCACATCCCTTTTTGCCGATGATGCGGCCATCTTCATGGCCCCAATTAAGGATGATATTCACACTCTTTCCCGCATCCTACATGGTTTCGGAGAGGTCACCGGCCTTGTAACAAATGTCCACAAAGGCTCAGAGGTGCCAATTCGATGTGCAACAATAGACCTTGAGGCCACCATGCAAGACTTCCCCGCCACTCGTGCAAGCTTCCCTATCCGCTATTTGGGGCTCCCTCTTTCGGTTCACCGTCTTAGAGGTGTTGACTTCCAATTTTTGGTGGATAAAATGGCAACCAAGCTTCCAAAGGGACAAGGAAAATTCATCACCGCCGCCGGTAGAACCGCCCTAATCAAATCGGTCACCACCACCCAAGCTATATACCCGCTTACGGCTTTGGCCCCTCCAAAAACCACTATGAAGGCAATGCGAAACATCAAGAGGGCTTTCCTTTGGGCGGCCGCGGACAAGGTTTCGTGTGGCAAATGCAAAGTAAAATGGGAAACGGTTTGTAGGCCGAAGGAAATGGGAGGGCTTGGCATTGTCGACCTTGAGAAGTTTGCTCGTGCATTGCGTCTCCAGTGGGCTTGGTATGAATGGACGGAGCCGGAGCGCCCTTGGGTAGGCTTGGGCAACCCATGCGACAAAAAAGATATGAAGTTTTTCTACGAATCAATTGATATCACCATTGGGAATGGGAAAATGGCCAACTTTTGGCACTCCCCTTGGCTCGAGGGTCTAAAGCCATGTCATATTGCCCCATCCATCTTCGCCATCTCCAAAAGAAAGAATTTTACCGTCCACCAAGCTCTACATGATGACTACTTTATTCGGAATTTGAGTTTTGAGGAAGGCATTTCGGTTTTGCACATCAATGAATTCTACATCCTTTGGAGCAAACTCCAAGAAGTGCAACTATACGAGGACATGGTGGACACCATTTCTTGGAAGCACACTACCTCCAGTATCTACTCCACGGCATCGGCATACTTGGTGCAACTTGAGGACACTCCCACTCCCATCATGAAGACGGAGGTTTGGGACAATTGGGCCCCTCCTAAATGCAAATTCTTTGCTTGGTTGATCCTCCAAAATAAGGTGTGGACAGCGGACCGCCTTGAGCGTCGTGGGTGGCCGAATTGCGGTCTTTGCCAATTGTGCAAGAGGGAACCGGAGACCAAGGCGCACATCATGTTCAAATGCCGGTACTCTACCCGTGTTTGGTAAGGTGTGGAAGATTGGCTCGGAATGGGAAACATTGGCGTGTCGAGTTGGCATAATTCGACTCGGTGCAACAATGGTGGAGCTCTACTACCGGAGCAAATGGGCAAACGCGCAAGGGACTCGCCTCTTTGGTTCTTTTTGGTCGCTTGGGAGATTTGGAATGAGAGGAATGCTAGACTCTTTAGGAAGGTGTCCACCATGCCTAATGCAATCCTCTCGTCTATTAAGAGGGCCGCATCCCTTTGAAGTATCGCGGGGCAAAACATTTGGGTTCAATTATGCCGCGAGAGTAGCGCGTGCGAGCGAGTCGTGACCCATTTTGTAATTTGTAATTTGTGCTCTCTTCTTAATAATTGAAATAGGCAAAGCTTTTGCCTTGTTTAAAAAAAAATTACCCAGATTTTCAGTTCGACACGACTTTATCACCAACTCGGAGGTGGAGTAATGCGGAGCCTACCTCCACAATCTCTCCAGAAACGTCGGTCACTGTTTCAGAAAGCACAATCATTTTGAGAATCAAAACACATCATGTATTATCTAAATTGATTCGTTGCCTTGTACCACTGAAACTATCGACAGTGCTGGAGATCGCAGAAAATTCGGCAGTCCACGAGCAAGATATGGTGTACAGGTTCAGTAAATCGCTGTACTAGTACAAATGAACCAATACCTGGAATAAATGGAAATTTAGGGAAACAAGGACGCAGCGACCCTTTCTGGATCTGACAATCAGTTGCTTCAACTTTTATAAGAACTTCATCTTTCTTCAGCGACGGCACAGGGATCTCCACATACTGAATTATAAATAGACATTGTTGCTCAATTTTGTCTGTTTTAAGCAAATGGTTGGGCATTGATAGCACTTTTTCAAAACAAGGCAAAAGATTTGTCGTTCCATTGCTAAATGAGAAGAGAGTTGGCCAGTTTACAAGAACTGGTCGAAAACAGATATAACACAAACGGCACACACCGCCCTCACGTCGCCAAACGAGCCAAGGACTCTTCCGCCCAAATGAACAAATATAACATAAACGGCACACACCGTCCAAATGAACAAATGAACAAATATAACACAAACGGCACACACGTCGCCTAACAGATACTCCCTCCGTTCACAAAAGGAGGATGTCTCAACCTATCTCAAATTTACATGTATCTAGACATGATTTAGTGTGTAGATACATGCAAATTTGAGCTAGGTTGTGACATCCTTTTGTGAACAAAGGGAGTATAACATAAGCTGACCTCGAGGTCCGCGGCACCACCACCACAGGCTCTGTACTGGACGGCGCGCATGGTGGACAGCTTGATCCCGGCGGCGTTCATAATGTTGAGCGGGTTAATTATGTTCCTTTGGCGGAGAAGAAAGCTCAAAACTATATCAAATTATCAATCATACTGCCAACGTGGGGTTGTGCAAGTATATAACGCACACTTGCAAAGCCATTTGACTTTTGTGCAAAGGGTTTGAACGGGTACTAGATGGCCCTTGGAGTCTTGGAGATACTATATGGAAACAGTTCTTTTAGCAACATTTGATGTTTAGTACTCCCTCCCTCCGTTTATTTTCATAAGACACACTAGATATCATTTCTATTTTAGCCACATACATGCTAAAATGAGTGAATCTATGTACACAATAAGTTTAAATTCACTCATTTTGGTATGCATGTAAGGATAGCTAGTGTGTCTTATAAAATTGAACGGAGAGATAACTAGGATCACAGTTTACGTTGTGTACATATAAATTGTTCCGCAGTTTCAAAATAACTTTTTGCCCACCTTGTACATAAATCGCAAACAGCCGATCCCGTCCAATGTGGTGACAAAACTCTTCTACAAAACATGTCAGAATGACATCCTGGAGGTTGCGAGAAATCGACCAATTCAAACTCGAGCGAAATACCAAAGTAGACACACCTAACACTAGACAACTACAACACTAGACAACTACGGGAAGGAAGTAAAAATCGAGCTAGGGGGCGTGTTCTAACCTAGAATGCTTTAAAACTGAACAATTTGTTGGCAGTAGAAGGTAGGATAGGGAGGCGGCGTTTCGGGTAGAAGGAGCATCTACTGCCATTAAGAACAAAATTAAATTGTCAAAAAAAATCAAAACAAATATTTGAATGTTCATCTTGACATTTTATGTCCACGCATAAAGTTTCGCGACGAAAAGACATTTTTCTGTGACTTGTGTAAGAAAACAAATTTTGATGCTACAAAATGAGTTTTTAAAGACATGTTTTGTCTTTTAAACACAGGCCACAAACAAATACCTTTTTCTGAAATTTTATGTTCCAGCAAGGTACAAACGGATTTTTTTCATTTTTTTTAAAATTCGAAATTGTGTTTCCAAACAGTGAGAGTAGATGCTCCTACTAGCCGAAATGGATTGGCAAAATTGGGTAGAACTTATGAATAAATTGGCTAGTTGTCGTGGAAATATCCACCAAGGATATTCTGTGTTTGTCTATTTTCTCTGTTAAGTACTTGAACTGGTTGAGATTGCATGGTCATATTGGTTGATATTTTCGTACATATGTGATCATTATGATGTCAAAACGCTATTGAAAGAAACTGCGAGAAATGGCGAGCACACCACAACAAGCTTATCTTGAGACAAACAGCCTAAAAACCAGCTTGTCCGTGGACTAGTGGTAGCCGTGCATATGCGCATAAGGGCCAGGTCTCGGGTTCGAGTCCTCACTTCTACCTTAATGATAAAGCCGGGGTGGAGTCCCCCCTCCGGTCTTGTTATATATACATAGTTTGAAAAGACTGCTCCAGTTAATTAAGAGCATCACCATCGGCGGCCCCTAAAACAACCTCAAAGCCCATTGGGTGTCGGACACAAAATTTCACCCCACCGGCACCCCCAACGGTCCGGCCTGACCCAAACTCTATCCAGCACACCCGACCAGCCCCAACTTTGGAGGGCCTCTCGGGGTGCCGGACAGTGGCCGGTCAGGCACTCCAAAAGCGGAGCCCACCTCTAGTGACACGCGGGAGGCAGAACGAGTGGTCAAGACGCTCGCAGCTTTCCCATGCGCCGCGGTGTGGCGTGTCAACGCGTCACCGGAATGATGCCGGCGTTGCCTCGGCCGCTTTGCCTGCCCTTCCAACCCTTTTTATAGCGCCATCATTTGCTCCTGCGGCTAGACCCCCCACCCCTTGCTCATCTCTCTCTCCCGCTCCTTGCAGATGGCGCACAACGACGAGGCCGGGGCTCGAACGTCGGCGACGAGGTGTACCGCGGCCACATCCTCATCACCGACGAGGCATGGCTGTTCGAGTGGTACGACCTGTACGTGTCGGTCGACTACCGCCAGCCCAAGAAGTGAGGGGTGAGCCCCGCTGGCCGTGTCGTCCCGCCGCTGCCTAGCAGCCAGGATTTCAGCCTCCGCATCCTCGAGAGGCGGGACAGGATGACGGCGGAGCAGCGGCGCCAACCCGACAACGCCGCCACCAACTTTGCGGCGTGGTTCAACCGGTTCCGCCAGGAGAGGGACGCCGCCCTCACCCGCACGGGCAACGTCGAGCGCTATGCGACGGAGCACCACAGGTAGTGGTGGCGCGACCACACGCTGGAAGGCGTGCTCGCCTGGGCGCGTGAGCATGCCGCCGGAGCCGCCCCGCCAGACCGCACCACGCGTTGTGCCGCGCGGCGTCAAGCTGGAGCGCGGCATCAAGCGGGAGCCCGACGTCAAGCTGGAGCGCGGCATCAAGCTGAAGCCCGGCATGAAGCGGCCGACCAAGCTTGCCGCCATGAAGGAGGAGCCCGTCTTCAAGCAGCGATGCAGCGTCGCTCCCCGCTGAGTGGCGTGCTTCGTCCCCTCTCCGGGACGCCGTCGACAATGGAGACACGCCGGGGTTCACCGCGGCCCTGCTCCGCTTGGCCAACGACCTCGTGCCGCCGCCGCGCCAACCGCTTGATCCCGACGACTGCCCGGTCTACTACCTGGCGAAGCGCGCGTCGCTGTTCCAGCAACCCGCGGCGCCGTGGCCGCCGCCGACCGTCATGAAGGAGGAGAAGGAGGCAGGGCCGTCCTAGCAGCCGCAACCCGAAGACAGCGGCGTCATCTACCTCTCCGATGACAATTAGAGGCCGGCTAGGGTCAGGGCGGCGGCGTATTAGGCGAATTTCATTTGAATTTGTATAAAATATGTCTAAACTTGAATGAAATTTGGCCCTTTTGTTATATTTTGTTAAATTAAATTTCGGACGCATTTTAATTTGGGGTTGGTGAGGGAGGCGATCAGTGAATGATCGGACACCTGTCCAGCACCACCCAAATGTGTCTGCTTTGGTTGTGCCGCACCATATTTGGGAGTATCCGGTGAACATGCTCTAGGCACGAAGATTTTTTTTTTTTTTTTTTGATAATGCACATACTTGTATTCATATGCAGAAGATTACATCAACCCTACAAGCAAATACACGGAGGAACAGAGAGATCCGAGGGCAGCACACCTCGGCACCACCATCCTCAACCTCAGGAGCAACCCCCAGCCGAGCTCGACGACGCCGGAGACGACGAAGACCACCGCCGCGAAGATTGCCCACCCGTGGAGCAGCAGAGCCCCTAGCCATGAGGCGTTGAAGAGCCGCATCGATCGCCGCCTCCGAGGAGACGGGCTTGGGCAACGCCAAGGAAGCATCGGCCGGGGAGGCCCCCGAGCTCGTCCTGCTCCAGATCCGGGGGCCACGCCCCAGATCCTCCACCGCCTCGCCACACGCCAGCAGAGGCGCCGCCCTGGATCCTCCTCTCCTGCCGCCAGATCCGCCGTCCCAGATCTGACGGGAGAAGACGGCCTCGAACACCACGCCGGGCGTCGAGCCTCAACCCGTCGCGCGCGACGACGGCCGGCCCCGAGGAGCACCGCCGCCGGGGAAGATCGCCGCAACACCAAAACACCACCGTCCGCACCCCTTCCACCCCGGCGCCGTCGACGGGGCCTCCACCCCAACCTCCCGTATGTACAGGCCCGGGACGGGGATCCCCACCCTCCCGCCGCCGAAGCGGCCGACGGAGGGGAGGAATCCCGCGTCCCCGCGGCGCGGACGCGGTGGTTCGGCGAGGGTCGCCAAAAATCGCCTTTTCGCCTCTGAGACGGGAGAGGGAAGGGAAGGCTCGAGCTGGGACAAAACTCTGGCACGAAGATTATTTGAGATCTCGGAGAGGTACTGGGCGACTGAAATAGTGGATAACACGAAGCCCATCTCAATCAGGCTTGCGTCAAATGACCAAACTAACCAAAATCTAAGCTGAAACTTTAATCATCGTTGGAAGTGCTAGGTACCCAGTATAATCCAAGTGTTCCCTTTCCCAGTTCACATAGCAAAGGTTCGGTTCTTCTTTTCCCGACAATGCGTCGTTGTTTAATCTGCCGACCGATATCCTCCGCACGGTCTTCGAAGTGAAAGAAATCGAAAGGCTTGGGTACACGCAACTTCGAGATTACTCGACTCTACTCGATCATGTACCTTTGTGATTTTTTTCGAAATACAGTACAAGCGCGCAGAGTCTCATATACACACACACATCCCCACATTCACCCATATGAGCACCTTCAAAAAACTGAGTCTGCACGTCAGGTCTTGAGACTGACGAAGTTAACACAGACGTCTCGTTGTCGACGAAAACATCGCCTCCCACTGAAAATATTCTGTCTAAATGAAAAACATCAGTATCAAACCTGGGGTTTGAAATCTGATGAGCTGAAGATACAACGACCCTCCTAATTATCCTACCACGGATAGGTTCTCTCTCAACGTATGTGATGCTCCAAGCCAGTTTGGAGTAACTCACTGAGTGTTGAGTGGACCACGAGTGCAGAAATTATTTGTGCATGTAAGAAAAGGAGAAAATTCATTATGTTTCATATTGGGTAACACTCTAGTTTGGTATTATCCACGTAACAAGTACATATTGGCTATTACTCCAATAGGTTTCCGGAACCAGTTCTACTATGGTGTCCAATGAACGGTTTAGTTTTCCAGAACGAATTCTACTAAGGTGTACAAATAGAAATAGGGTTTTAGTTTTATTCAGCCCGACGAACAACATTATTCAATTTGCCAAACGAAAACTGCATTTTTCATCCCTCAGCTAAATAGCCTGTTACACAATTCTAGTGTTGGTTTATACTACTGCCTGTAGATATTCTTGGTCCCCCAACAATATTCATTATATAAGTTTTGGCCTTTGCCTCATTAAAATGACATTAACAAAGACATGGTGGTGGTTTTCCCAAGTGGACTAGTCTTGTTATAAAAGTTTTGGAAAAGAAACTTGAGAAAATGGGGGAATGAGGGATTTTGAAATTTCCTACAAAAACTCACCTAAGTTAAAGACAATTGGGGAAATTATTGTTTTCAAATATTGGTGGATGAAGTGGCAGCAAGCATCCGGTGCCATGTATTCATGTGTGACAAGATGTCCCACAAAAGCTAAAAGGTAAGTTTTATAAATACATCAATCAGGCCTATCGTGGTTTATGTAGCAAAATGTTGGCCAACTAAAAAACATCACATTCAACAAATGAGTGTCACGGAGATCCGTATGCTTAGGTGGATGTGTGGGCACAAGGAAGGACCAAATCATTTGAAAAGGAAAAGAACACTCTGAAATGTTATTAAAACATTTGGAGAAAATATGTAATGAGTAGAAAGACACCCCTCAAGTTTGACTTTGACATTGTGGTTGATTATGATTGATAACCCAACTCCTGTAGGATTTTCTGTTTGGCTAAGTAAGCAAAATTCCCTTATTTTCCTGTGTATTATATACATGGTTGATTACAAATAAGCTGGAAGTTCTTTTGCTGGATCCACGTTTGAAGTAGCTCGCTCTTCCGGAAATCCATCGATCGAGCGAGCAGGTGAGGATCGAGAGTCTTGAGAAATGCGGCGCGCGTGATCGAGCAGGCCGGCCGGAAGGACGGCGCCGGAGGGTGCCTCTGCTTTTGTGGCGGTTTTGCTACGGCCGCTGGCTGGGCCAGCGAGCGCAGCGTCATATTCTCCTTGGCTCAGCCGATCCTGAGAGCGCAGGCGCACACAGCATGGTGGCCAGTCCAGTCGGGAAGTAGACAGTACAGGCACGTTCAGAAACCGAGCAGCAGCAGCAACCCCCTTTGGCAGGCATGTGAAAACTCAGAAAGACAGGCAAGTACGCGATTGATTGACATGGATAGCCATAGGTGTAGGTACTCTCGAGCCTACTCCATCTTGCTAGTATTTCGGACAATGTTCGACTGTCATGGTAGATTCTACTCCCTGGGCTATGATCCGCCATGTATGCGAACGCAGTTAACTGCTGTGCTGCACGAGTAGCAGTACTGGTACTGAGTGTCGCGTGCACAGTTAACTTACTGTGTGTCGAGATCTCTTTATTTAGATGGTAATTTTTTTTTGATATAATTTGGATGGTAATCTGGTGCGGTACCGCTACGGCGCTAGCGCTACTGTCGCCACGGTACAAAATATAGCTGTTGGAGACGGTTGTCGGCTCGGGTTTTCCTAGTCCTCCGTCGGCGCCAGTAAGGGCCTTTGGTTCACAGAACTGAAAATCACGGTAACAGAAAAACGTAGGAACCGGTTCCCGGTTTACACTACTTGTTTGTTTGGTTTGGTTGCAGTACAGGAAAAACATACTTTAAAAAAATCTGTGGAGTTGAGTACAAGTCATAGTTGTCATAAATTTATAGGAATATTTTCATGAGGTACAACCTCTTGCTATAATTCCTATGGGATTGTAGCATAGGAAAACATTACATAAGAACTTTGGAGTATTCATTCATTTAAATCAAATGGACTCCATAGGAAAAATTCATATGGATTAGAATCCTATGAAATTCCTTTGAAAATCCTTTGATCCAAAGAGGCCTTGAATTGTGGTCGGTCGTTCTATGCGCGGGTCCGTTTCTTCTGTCTTCACGATCAACCCATGGGCAGACGAAGAAAAGAATGCATCAGGGGGGCCACATCGTAGAATATAACTATTTTTATTTAAGTCACGGGGCAGACACCCCTGAACGAAACCAAAAGTTACAAGTTCCATACATGACTAGAAAATAGAAAGGAAACCACTAGTACGGCTATAGCTAGAGGGTCTACAAAGAACTCAAACTCAGGTTACCAACTAAGATGGATGGAAAGCACCGACACAAACTAGAAAGCGATGCTCATCTAGAACTAGAGAGAAAACTACAGTATCGAGTTGAGTGCTTGAGATTAATTATAAGAGGGGCCAGAAAAGAAAATGCATAGCCTTTTATCATAAGGAAGCAGGAACCAAGGCGAAAATATAAAATCTTAGGGGTGGGGGGGGGGGGGGGGGGGGGGAGCCAAGGCCCTCTGTAATGATCCCCGTTTGTCGCCGGTGATCGCCGGGACGTGAGGTGAATAAATAGCTGCTTGTGGTAACAACCGGATCTGAAAAAGAAGAAATCTAGGAGCAAGCGCAACTCCCTTCTTATCATCAACAAGCCAAACTGCAAGCCACTACAACCAGTCCATAGCCCATGATTGCTAAGCCCATTGTATCATCGTGGTCATGACAGTACCGCCCCGAAGAAACATTGCTTGCCCCCAAGCAATGGTTCTCTCATGCCGCAACATACTTGAGCTCCCACTCGTATATATGAATTTGGTGGCAAGATGTCAGACCCACTTTCCCAATCTTTAGCTTGTCGCAGGTTGTCAAAGCATTGCTAGTAGACCAAACGGAGTACAATTCTTCAAGTGAGAATTTCCACATTGTTGTTTAGTATAGAATATTCATCCTGCCATGGTGCCTTCAAAATGCCTGGATCCCATTGTTTGGCAGCAAAGTATGTTACCTTAAGATGTCTGGAATAGATATGTGCATATTTGACTACCTCAGAGCATCTCCAACCGGAGTCCCCAAATTTGGCCCCAAACTGTCCGCGGACGCGTCCGGGCGTATCCGCGGACAGCGACCGGACAACCCAAAACTCGGCTCCTACAACCATAACCCCAAATCATCCACCTCAAATCCATATTGGCATGCAACATAGATCATACGGATAGAAAGTTCATAGGTCATACGAATAAACTTAGTTCACACATCCACGGACATAGTTCAAACACAGAAATAAATCGGACATAGTTCATCAGAGAGACCGGAGCGGAGACACACGGATGCAAGTTCGTCGGAGAGAGCGGAGCTTGTCATAGATTGCGGGGAATCCGGGCGTTGTTCCCCTCTTCCGCCGCTGCCGCTGCCTCCGCTCGTTCCCTTTGCCGAACACGGCGTGCCAGCCGAACCCCCGCTGCACGTTCCAGTTCTCGATCTTTAGCGACCCCCGCTTCACGTTCAATTTGCACCGCTCTCGCGATAGCTTCGCGTTCTCTTTGCCGATAACGGCGTGCCGTCCGAGCCTGGGTCTCCGCTTGGCGCACCCTATCCCTCTTCTCCGCATCCAGCGTGTAGTCGACGAACGGACTATCCTTCAGTATGTCCCAACAATGGCCGATCTTCCACTCCCTCGTAGCCGGCCTCCCCGCAAGTGCATTGTACAGTGGGATGGCATCCTCCATCTATGAAAATTGAATAGCTAATCATGAAATTGAAGCTACCGGATCCGGCGGTTCACAAACTAAATAGCTAATCATCAAATTGTAGCTACTTGATCGGCATTGTACAAAATTGAACAGTAAATACTTACACAGCCCACTTGTGCATAGCATCCGGTGAACTTGTTAATCTCGGCGACGATGCATTGCCATCTATGGCGGAGAGAGGCCTAATTGCGGAGTACTTCCGATTTTGCATTGAACACTTGACAGATCCGGCCCCAAAATGAAACATTGTGGTACCGTCCGTTGATACGTCTCAAACGTATCTATAATTTTTTGATGTTACATGCTTGTTCTATACCAAATGCTACATGTTTTATTTACACTTTATATAATTTTTATGCATTTTCTGAGACTAACCTATTAACAAGATACCATAGTGTCAGTTCCTGTTTTCTGCTGTATTTTTGTTTCATAAAAGCTAGTCGGAGAAAGTTCTCGGAATTGGACCATAATTTACGTGATTTATTTCTACACGAGAACGAAGCCACCGCCCGAAGGAGAGGTCCGGGGGGACCCACCAGGTGGGGAGGCGACCCCACGGCGCGGCCTGGGGTGGGGCCGCGCCATAGGGGCGCCTGGCCCACCTGGTGCTCCACCGACGCCGCCCTTTCGCCTATAAATTACTTCGTCCCTGAAAACCCTAGACACCCGATCAGAAATCCACGAAAAGTTCCGTCGCCGCCGTCGTCGTCAACCCTAGATCGGGAGGGTTCTGAGCTCTTCCTGGCACCCTGCCGGAGGGGAGATCATCACGGAGGGCTCTACACCACCATGCCTGCCTCCGGAGTGATGCGTGAGTAGTTCTCCACGGGACTACGGGTCCATAGCAGTAGCTAGATGGTAGTTTCTCACTTTGTGCTTTCATGTTTAGATCTTGTGAGCTGCCTAACATGATCAAGATCATCTTTATGTAATGCTACATGTTGTGTTTGCCACTAGGGAGAAAACAACAATGTTTTGTCTACGTGTCATTTGCGTTGTTTACATTACACACTTTGCTTATTGCAGTTATCTGTTGCTTGCAACTTAATACTTGTGGGAGACACGGAAGTTATCTCACGGGTGGATTATTAGTCATAGATGCAGCTAGCAAGCGGTCTATGTATCTTGTTGTAATGCCCCATATATTTCACAGTGAACATGTTCTTGTCATAATATGCATTGTCATGCCATTGCACTTTATCAATTGCCTAGCTGTAACTTGTTTACCCAGCATGTTAGTTTATCTGTTTTATGGAGAGATACCTCTAGTGAACTATGGACCCCGGTCCTTTATTTTACACTGATACAAACACCGTTTCCACTACGTTGTACACTCATTTGCTCCTTGTCCACTGTTGTATTTACTTTTATTCTCCACACCATACGTTTAACCCTTTGTATTCAGCAAGCCAGGGAGATTGACAACCTTCTTGTTACGTTGGGACAAAGTATTTGGATTGTGTGTGCGCAGGTCCACATCAATAGCATTTCAACAGCGTTGTTGTTGACACCGTGTTGCAGCTCTTCCAACTCCTACTGGTTCGATAACCTTGGTTTTGCAATCAAGGGAAAATTACTACTGTCCTGCTTCATACCTTCCTCTTGGGGTTTCCAACGGGCGGTTGTAGCCGCATCATCTGTCTTGACCATCATCCGGGGTGGACAACCACGCATTGCACAACACCTTATCATCGCTGATCGAGTAGATATTCCCTCTTGGAACGACCTACGGGTTTAGCAAGTTCTACATTACGCATCCTACTAGTTCCTAAATTCTACAATGGTGGAAGGGACGAACATACCTGTGGAGGACCCACCACAGTTCCGTTGGAGGCGGCTGCGGAACTGCCCGCCCAGCCGGAGCACAGAGTCGCCACCACCAATTTAGGTGACGGCGGCGCGGCTTCATTCTCCGCCACGGGGCAGCTAGCCACCTCCTCCCCCTCCTCCACGAACGCATCCCAGTGCAGCTCAGTCCCGGAGAACGCAGATCCGCTGCCGGAGCCGGCCATTGGCGATTCAGCGGACGGAGAAGAGTGAGAGTGGAGTGGAGTGGAAAGGGGATCGGACGAGAGTGAGAGCTAGGGTTTCTTTCGGGGTGGGGATTGAGTGGATATAGGTGGGGTCACAGCGGGACGTTTCCGACGTGACGGCCTGTTCGGGCGCGTCCGGACCGCCCCAAACCCTCCCCACATATGGGCTGGGTTTGGTGTTTGCCGGACAGCCTGGGCGTTTGGGCTGCGTTTGGGGGAGGCGGTTGGGTGCTGGTTTTTAGCCCAAACCCTGTCCGGACGGGGCTGCGTTTGGGGGAGGCGGTTGGGTGCTGGTTTTCAGCCCAAACCCTGTCCGGGCTGTCCGCCCGGACGTTTGGGGAGGGTATGAGGGCCATGGTTGGAGATGCTCTCAGTGCACCTGTACATGTGTGCAAATCTAAATTTCGTTCTTACTTAAGTACTTTTCAGAAAATCAAGGAACCTCTTGCAGCACATTGAGAATATTGTTAAGCATTTGTTGCTGAAAATGCATTCCACTCTCGATAGACACCAAGTCTGCATACAATAGAAGGTTTTCCTTGCTTCCTTATCACAAGGAAACCCACAAGAACTACCAGAAGGCACCATATATATTGGAACTGAGTTGAAACAAGTACATTGGTCAGGCGTGGATAATAACGTGTATAACCATGCCCACATGTCATACCACAAAATAAAGAACTGAACACTCCAACATTTCAAATCTTCTAAACTGGGGATTGACTACTTGTTGTAAACTGAAAGAACCGCATCAAGTTTCCTGGTTTTTGTTCCATGCCCTGCTTTGCAAGTGCAGCTCCCTTCTTATCATCACCAAGCAAAATCGCAGGCCCACTGCAGCCAACCCACATCACATGTCCTCTAAGACCATTGTATCATCAGGCGCGGTCATGACCCCCCCCCCCCCCCCCCTCCGCCAGTAAGCAAACCTCGTGTGGTTACGTGCAAACTATCGATTTGTTTTCCAATATTATTTATTTATTTACATATTTCACAAAAAATGTGCAAGAAATTCAATTTGAAAAATACTACTCTAAGCTTGAACGACTGGTGGTAATCCACCTGTGCTCGAATTTGTTTATTCAGGAATTCAAAAGATCCCAAAGCGATAAAAGAATTGTATGGTAGAATTGCTATCCGAGAATATTTTGGGCCCTTAGACTCTATTGTATGCAGTATATCAAGTATTTTTTGCTCTTTCTATTTACTAACGCATAATCTGATCTTGTTAAAAAAATCCTTGACAATTTGAAACAAACCTTCCAAGTACTTCAATTTATTAAGTACTTCTCCCTCCGTCCGAAAATAAATGTCTTAGATTTGCCTAAAGTGGATGTATTAAGACTTGAAACATGTCTAGATACATCGACTTTTGGGCAAATCTAAGACACTTATTTTCGGACGGAGAGAGTATTTAATAGATGAAAATCAAATGATTTTTAATTTCGATAGTAACATAATGTTGGATGTGTATCATGATTCTTCGGAGGAGACATCGACAATAACTCACCTTGGGCCAAATTTTCATTGTTAATATGGATTCCTTTGTTGTAAGAGCAGCTAAACCTTATTCGGCCACTACATAAGCAAATGTTAATGGTCATTACGGAGAAATCCTTTACAAGGGGGATAAGTTAGTACCGCATCAAGTTTCCTGGTTTTTGTTCCATGCCCTGCTTCGCAAGTGCAGCTCCCTTCTTATCATCACCAAGCAAAATCGCAGGCCCACTGCAGCCAACCCACAGCACATGTCCTCTAAGCCCATTGTATCATCAGGCGCGGTCATGACCCCCCCCCCCTCCGCCAGTAAGCAAACCTCGTGTGGTTACGTGCAAACTATCAATTTGTTTCCAATATTATTTATTTATTTGCATATTTCACAAAAAATGTGCAAGAAATTCAATTTGAAAAATACTACTCTAAGCTAGAACGACTGGTGGTAATCCACCTGTGCTCGAATTCGTTTATTCAGGAATTCAAAAGATCCCAAAGCGATAAAAGAATTGTATGGTAGAATTGCTATTTGAGAATATTTTGGGCCCTTAGACTCTATTGTATGCAGTATATCAAGTATTTTTTGCTCTTACTATTTACTAACGCATAATCTGATCTTGTTAAAAAAATCCTTGACAAATTGAAACAAACCTTCCAAGTACTTCAATTTATTAAGTACTATTTAATAGATGAAAATCAAATGATTTTTAATTTCGATAGTAACATAATGTTGGATGCGGATCATGATTCTTCGAGGAGACATCGACAATAACTCACCTTGGGCCAAATTTTCATTGTTAATATGGATTCCTTCGTTGTAAGAGCAGCTAACACTAGTAGGGAAGTGCCTTTCTGTGGATTCCCTATCTGTGGCGCACCAAACCTACCATGCGCCACAAAAAATGTTCTGTGGCGCACCACTCCTAATGCGCCACAAAATACTGTGGCGCATACGTGCATGCGTGCGCCACAGAAAAATGGTGGGTCCCACCACCACAAATATCTGGCGCATCTGCATGGATGCGCCACAGAAGCATCCATCCAGATGCGCCACAAAAATTCGGTGGGGCCCCCTCCAATGATTGCATTGGTAATTTATCTGTGGCGCATTCAGCATTGTGCGCCACAGAAAACATGGCGCGGCCCCACCAATAATTTAAGTGGGCAACATTCTGTGGCGCATGTATGGTGGTGCGCCACAGAAAGACATGTTTCTGTGGCGCACCATGATGCATGCGCCACAGAATGTTGCCTCCAGATCTACAAAAAGGTGGCAACCCCTCTACCTACCACCATTTACTTATTCTCTTCTTCCTCCTCCACCTCCACCTAGCTCGTATTTCTCTTCCCTCCCCTCCTATTTTGCCCATAGTTTTCTCCATTTTTTTAGTTAAACCTATTTTGTTAGATAGATTATTGGTGAGGGTTTAGGAGAGCCTCCAATACATCTCTTTTTGTCCACTAGTTTCTCTCCAACATCACACGCTCTCTCATCGATCGCGGTCACGTCTCGGCACCGAATCTACTAGGTGAGACATGGATCTACATGGATGATGAACATGCATATGCATGTTTGGTGGCGCCGACGATGTGTGTATGGCCGGATGTGTGTCGTGGTTGTTTGTGTTCCGACCATGGTGTCGTGTATGTGGATGTTGCCGGCAACATGATTTGTGAAATGTCTGCAGGTACCCATGAGGCCCTTGAGTTTGTCGGAACGTCGATTAACTTCCGTTCCGGCAAATTCGGGTACTCCATATGTCCTACTTTTAGGAGAGGTCATGCCGATTTTTTTTGTGAATTTTGGCATGAGACTTTGCTAAAAATAGGACATATGGGGTATTGCGACTAATGCATGGGCCAACTAATGTGTGTGCATGCATGTTGCGGTTCTAATTAACATACTCTTGTTTGTGCTCTATGTATACCGCGTAGGCCGCAACCATGGTCGTCAGGATGGGCTCCGGTCGAATCAGTAGATACAAGGAAAAAGCGAAGGCGGACATGATTCGGTGCAACAGGCGCCAGATAAGATGTCCGTGTCGAAAATGTAAACTCGTGAGCTGGATCGACCCTGATTCCGGACAATTGGAGGATCACCTGCTCAGGCGCGGTTTCATGTTAGGCTTCAACCATGACGAAGGAGATGTCGGCGGACAAGATCATCATGATCATGACGAAGGAGATGTCGGCGGACAAGATCATCATGACGAAGCAGATGCCGGCGAACAAGATCATCATGGTGACGAAGGAGATGCCGGCGGACACGGTCATGATGAAGGAGTAGATGGTGGTGGAGAAGACGCGAACACGCAGACCTCGCTAATTTCGGCCTTGCAGGACCCTCATGTTCAAGAACTGCTACTCAAGGAGACGAGCAACGACAGAGCTGCAGCCAGAGAGAAAGCCAAGCTGGCGCAAATGGAGATAGACGGGAAGACTCCGTTGTATCCTGGGTGCCAGCCACAGGATATGCGCTTGCAAGTAACGCTTGATGCTCTGGAGATGAAGACGGAAAACAAATGGACCGACGTGAGCTTCAACAAGAACATGAAATTCTTCCACGATCGTCTTCCCGAGGGGAACACATTGCCAACTAGTATCGAGGATGCCAAGAAAGTCGTGTGCCCTCTTGACCTACCGCACGTTAAATACCACGCCTGCATCAATGATTGCGCAATTTATCGGGGCGAGTACAAGGACAGATACACATGTCCGGTGTGCGGCCAAGGACGGTACAAGAGTGGGAAGGACAAGAAAGTTCCTCGAAAAGTGGTATGGTACTTTCCTATCACTCCCCGTCTGCAGCGGTATTTCGTAGACCCTAAGGAAGCAAAGCTCATGCAATGGCATGCGGAAAGGGAGAAGCCCCAAGAAGATCCGGAGAAGGGAAAGATCCTGACACACCCTTCCGATGGTAGCCAGTGGGAAGAATTGGACATGGCCTTCGAAAATTTTGGGGGTGACGCAAGGAACGTCAGGCTGGGTATGAGCACCGATGGACTCAATCCGTTCGGCAACCAGAGTAGCACCCATAGCACCTGGCCCGTATTTGTATGGCCTTACAACCTTCCCCCGTGGTTGTGCACGAAGCAAAGGTACATACACATGAGTATTCTCATTCAGGGGCCGAAACAACCAGGTATCGACATACATCTGTATCTCGGGCTGTTGAAAGAGGAGTTAGCCACGTTGTGGGAGACGCCAGCCCGTACGTGGGACGCCTACACAGCTGATTATTTTGATATGAGAGCCGCGTTGTTCACGACGGTGCAGGACTATCCTGGTTGCTCATATGTATCGGCCCAGGTAGGTCACGGATTTTGCGCATGTGTCAAGTGCATGGATAAGACCCCGCATCTCCAGCTACCAAGGGATCCCGGGTCTTCAAAAACCGTGTTCCCAGGGGCTCGAAGGTGGCTTCGCATGGATCACCCGTGGAGAAAACGCGGTGATTTGTTCAATGGTAAAGACGAGCCCGAAAGAGCCCCGTGCCCGAGGAGCGGCACAGAAATCGACGAGTTTTTGAAAAACTGGAAGGAGTGCCCAGCGCCGGGAAAGAAGCGACCAAAGGTAGATCCACTGCTGGGTGTATGGAAAGCGAGGTTTGTTTTCCATGACTTGGAGTACTGGAAGGTCCTCAAGACGCCACATAGCCTCGATATGATGCACATTACGAAGAATGTTACCGAGAGTCTGCTTGGCACACTTTGCCACATGTCGGATAAGACCAAGGATGGGACGAAAGCAAGATATGATCTGAAATGGCTTGGCATCAGAACAGAACTTCAGGCCCCCGATAGTGATGACGACGATGATGATGATGATCAGACAGAAGGGACTCAAGGTCGCCGCAAAAGGGCAAAGAAGAACGCGGTGATGCTTCCCGCTGCCTGCTTCAGTATGAGTCCGGAGGAGCTCGAGCAGTTTTTCAGGTGCCTTCTAGGAGTCAAAGTTTGCCAGGATTCGAACCTGGCTATCAGGGTTAATTCGGACTGTTGGAAACCACTGGGCTGTGTTGCTGTTTGTGTCATCAAACAGCAGCACAGCTTTTTAAATTTTGTACTAGACAATTCTGTGGCGCACCGTTGGATTGGTGCGCCACGGAATCTGCCTTTCTGTGGTGCACCAATCCAACGGTGTGCCACAGAAATCTTTTGTGCCCACTTACATGTGGGCCCGCCATCGCGCTGCGCCTCTTCATCCAAAATTCGCCAAGTCCCAAATTAACCGCGCGCTCGACGACCACCGCGCCCTCGCCGCCGGCAGCTCCCGCCGCGCGCTCGACGACCACCGCGTCCTCGCCGCCACTCCACCGCGCGCTCGACAACCACCGCGTCCTCGCCGCCCCTGGAGCGCCCGAGCCCGACGCCTCGCCGCCCCTGGAACACGCCCGACATCCTCGCCACCGGCCCGCCACCTCGACGCCGACGCCGCCGACGCCCTCGACATCCCCTCTCCCTCCCCTCCACCATCCCCTCCCCGAGGTGCTGCTCCTTCCATCCCCTCTCCCTCCCCTCCACACCTGCACACAAGGTGTTTGGTCAAATGCCAAACCCATATTTTTACAGAATTTGATTCATTTGGTTGTTGAGTGCTTGCTGCAAGTAGTTGCTAATGCTTCTAGTTGGTGCTAGTGGTGTTAGGAAAATTTTGGAGACCAAAAAAATTTAAAATTTTGCTAAGTTAAATATGGTCACTGTTTAAACATACCTACAAAAATGCCTTCAATTAAGGTTCTAGATGTATTCAAAAAATTATTTCTGGGGTTAATTATGAAGTACTAACTTAGTACAAGAGATCCATGAGGGTTAATGTGAAATAGGATCAAGATTTGATGCTTTAGAAATGCTCCAAAGTTGGTACTTTTTAAAGGAAATGAAGATATATATGGATGTGAATTTTCTTTTTTTTTTCTTGTGCAGACCACCGGCTTCGACTACATCAACTATCTCCTCAACTACAGTTCCCCCTTTGGTGAGCTATTGGTTAACCCGGTGACCATGTGTTCTGTGCTACCACGACCATCGTGTCGTGGTTGTTTGTGTTCCGACCAGCGTGTCGTGTATGTGGATGTTGCCGGCCGTAGATACCGGCAACATGATTTGTGAAATCTATGCAGGTAACCATGAGGCCCTTGAGTTTGCCGGAACGTCGATTAACTTCCGTTCCGGCAAATTCGGGTACTCCATATGTCCCTTTTTTAGCAAAGGTCATGCCGAATTTTTTCGTGAATTTTGGCATGACTTTGCTAAAAATAGGACACGTGGAGATGTGGATGTGGTATTGTGTTTGTTGTCGGCCGGCAGATGTGGATATGTGTTTGTTGTTGGCCGGCCGGAGATGCCGGCAACATGATTTGTGAAATGTCTGCAGGTACCCATGAGGCCCTTGAGTTTGCCGGAACGTCGATTAACTTCCGTTCCGGCAAATTCGGGTACTCCATATGTCCCTTTTTTAGCAAAGGTCATGCCGAAATTTTTCGTGAATTTTGGCATGGCTTTGCTAAAAACAAGACATATGGGGTATTGCGACTAATGCATGGGCCGGGTATCTTAGTACTTAATTAAGTGATTTTTTTCTTATATTTGGTGTACTAACTTCGACATTTTTTTCTTATAGGTGAGACGAACATGGCTGACAATAACGAGGCCGGGGGTTCTCGAACAGGAGGCGAGGAACCGAGAGAGGAAAATAGTATGATTCAGACGGTCATCGCACAGGCAGTGACAACGACGTTCACGTCGATCTTTACTACCGTCTGTGAGTCTGTCAGGGTTTGGATTGAGGGAGGGAGAAAAGGGCCTCCCCCAGTGATCAGCTTCGGCTCCAACAAGTACTCAATCAATGTGCCTACTACAGAAGATGCACCCCCAGCATCCCCAGAGGTAAAGAAGAAGAAGCACAGGAAGAGAAGTAAGCCAGCTCCTAAGACGACTATCCGGGGGTATGAAGACATGGTATCACCCCGTGCGGATGGCTTGAGCCGAGTTCATGAAGCTGGTCAACCGATCCTGTCTCGGGAGCTGCTCCACCTCGCAGACGGATGCATGCTCTCTTTGCAAAATGCTATCTTGACGCGAGAGAGCAACCTTCTTAAAGAAGATAATCCAAATTACCCGGTGTTCACTGTCAAGGTGCCAAAAGACTTGGCCGAGTTCGTCCATGAAACCCCCGCGGATCTGTTTTTCATATCGTACGAGGACGTCTTCAAGCTGTTTCACTTTAGACGGCTGGACTATAACTTGGTCCGCCTATACGCGCTCAACCAAGCGATGAGGATCAGGAGAGATAATACCCCGTACATCAAGGTAGTGGATCCCTACTACATGCGTGACAGCCTGCTGGTGGAAGGATCAACGACACGGGCCAAGGCCACGAAGTTCCTCCAGAGAATCATGCTGAACAACAAGGATAAGAACAGCTTTCTTATTCCTTTCTTTTCCGAGTAAGTACACATCCGGTCGCCGCCGTCGTATCTTATGCTTTCTTATAGATTTCTTCCGTTGTTGATCCTTTCCAACATTCCGTTTCAATTGTGTTGAGCAGTGACGAGTACGCAGTACTCATCGTCGTAAGCCCGAGGTGGTCCGTTGCCACTTATTTCGACTCGGGGAGTCTTAAAGACTACACCAGAATAAAGGGTGTTCTCGATGAGGCTCTCGAGGGCTATGCCCAAAAGGGAGGCCACTTCCACAAAGAAAAGAATGGGGAACGTTTAACGAAGGACAACAAACACATTTTCTGGCATGGGACCGGGTTCCATTGCATCAAGCATGCGTCTGGCAGCGTGAAGGATGCCTTCTACGTCCTCCATCACATTAAAGGGCTTGTCCGGGATGTAGAGACAACGAGGTGGCCATCTAGTCTCCAAGAATGGAGCACAAATGCGGGGAAATCACCGATTCTGAGCTTAGAGAAGACTTCCATCGCATCCAGAGGCAGTTATCGCTAATCATTTTGGAAGATGTCATGGAAGCATGGGGGTCCTTACACAACGCCAGAGGTAGGATGTATTGTAAAAGAAAAGCCTTGCCTCACTCGATAGAAGTGCTTCTTTATTTTCTTTATTATAGACTTATCCACTTAATTAGATGAATAAATCATACTCTATTTATATTATTAATCAAATATATATCCCAATTCATCTCCAGGGTTGTCTAAGTGGGAGATCGAAGAACGCCTAGACAAGCAAAATGACATGAGGACGTGGATGACGAAAGACTGCTATAAACCGTTCCCGGAGCCGATACACCAGAAGGCTCAATCCTACCAGTGGAGCTAGACGTGTTCTCCGTCAGCGACCCAGCAAGAGACCCCAGCGGCGACTCAAGAAGAAGAGACTCCAGCGGCGACTCAAGAAGAGACGGTGAAATGGCACATCGTTGTATCCATCTCCAGGGTTGCATCAGAGGGAAATCGATGACAACTTTATTTGTACTATGACTTATGTGACATGAGATGAACTTTTGTACAATTAATTTGGCACTTAATTGTCACTATATATGTATGTATCTCGGGCTCTAAGTGGTGATGTACATATTTATCTGTCTGTTTTAATACTGTGTCAAAATATATTACTGTTTCTATTATTTTCTGTAAAAATTCTGTAATATACCTGTATTATTGTCAAATACAGCAAATAATCGATAATATAGCAAATAATATACGGCAAATAATTTAGTGGCGCACGGTAAATAATTTTGTGGCGCACCATATTCTGTGGCGCACGAACAAAGTGCGCCACAGATACATTATTGTCAAATACAGTAAATAATCGAAATTCTTTCTGTGGCGCATCGAAAATAATTTAGTGGCGCACTCTGGAGGTGCGCCACAGAATTGTATACTTTCTGTGGCGCAGGTTCCGTGCGCCACAGAAATAATATTTTTGTGGCGAGGATTCTGTGGCGCACCGACCATGCGCCACAGAAACAGTTTTTGGTGCGCCACAGAAAGGCACTTCCCTACTAGTGTAAACCTTATTGGGCCACTACATAAGCAAATGTTAATGGTCATTACGGAGAAATCCTTTAAAAGGGGGATAAGTTAGTTACGTCTATATATGAAAAATGATAAGGTCTTCCAAAAGTGGAACAAATATTTGAAGCGCGTTCAATTGATTCATTATCTCCGGATCTCAAAAGGACAACTGAGGACTTGGATTAGCGTATGACAACAATTCTGGGGTCCCCTGGGGGTTCCTTATTGGAACTGGGCTTACCGTAGCCCAAAGTCGTATCTCTTTGGTTAATAAAATTCAAATGGTTTGTCGGGGGTACATATCCATAATATACACGAGATTCTTATACGCCAAGTAACATCAAAACTGCGGGTTTCCGAAGATGGGATGTCTTATGTTTTTCACTTGGGGAATTAATCGGACTACGGCGAGCCAAACGAGCTGGCGAGCTTTGGATGAGTCGGTCTATTATGGGGCAATATTATTGGGAATAACAAGGACTTCCCTGAATACCCAAAGTTTCATATATGAAGCAAGTTTTCAAGAAACTACTCAATTTTAGCAAAAGTTGCCCTACAAGGTCGCATTGATTGTTTGAAAGGTTGAAAGAAAACTTAGTTATGGGAGGATTATACATGTTGGTACCGGATTCTAAAAGTTTGTGCATCGTTTCCCACAAGAAAAGAACCTTTATTTTGAAATTAAACAAATTCTTGTCGCGTCCGAAATGAGGATTTTTTTGTTTCTCTGTACAAAATTAGTTTCTTCAGATTCTAACGTAACAAAAAGTGCTATGGGACATCAGAATCTCCATTTACCCCCTTTATACGATCTAATGATACATAAACGAGATTTTTTTAGTTTACAAGACTTTTAAACTTAGAACACTACATGTCAAATTTAAAATATTTTTATTTTAATAAGTAAAATAAGTCATTTAATTCATTAAGCTGATGTTTATATGATGTATCAATGCCCAACTCTCGGTAGAAGGTTCCTTCGAAAAAATATTATTTATTTCAAGCTATTTCGGATCTTTCTTAATCTTCAAAAACAAAACAAAAAATCGTAATGGTGGTAGGATGAAAAAAGGAAGTATGGAAAAGTCACAAGAAGATATTGGAACATCTAATTAAAAGAGATGATAGAAGCTATAGTTTGTCTTGTCATCGTATTAAGAAATGGAATCCGAAAATGGCCCTTACATTTTGGCAAAGCACAAAGGTTTCTTTATTGTTGATGCAACAATTCCGGGAAAAATTCTTAATATTGTTGGTAGAAAAAAGAACAACGGATTTAGTACCATCAACAACAATAAGGGCTCGTGTTGTCATTATGTTAATAAAAGGTGGCTTGTTGGTATGTTAACTAATTTATTGATTACGAAAACGAGACTTTCTCAATTTAGAGATTCAAGAGCAGAAGAATAAAATAGGGAAATTCCAACATCTCGCAAAAAGTGTTGTGGCAATTATGAAGAGAAAATCATCTACCTTTCAAAGGTATCTCGGCGGGATCAAATATACGACGAGATTGTCATACATTGTGATCGTCCTTGATCAGAAAAAGGTGTATATAGCTCTTCGGTAATGTGCCATTATGGGGATTCCTACTATATCTTTAGTCGATACAAACTGCGACCCAGATCTCGTGAATTTGTCGATCCCAGCCAATGAGGACACTGTGTGACTTCAGTTCGATTGATTCTTAACAAATTAGTCTTTTGCAATTTGTGATGGTCGTTCTCTACATATACTAGTATATAAGAAATAATGACAGTGACCAGAGTGTTGCGTCGTATTGCTCGATCGATTCTCTGCCGTCGTCCCAAAGAAAATGAACGCTCGATTCTGAGATTGTGGGGGTAATCGTAGTACTCCGCTAGAGGAGGTTTGGATTTCTTCTTTTTTACTCCGTACATCGTACTGTACGTCGTATCTATTGCTGCCTTTACTCATCCATCGGCGACAGGTCCATCAATTCATGCAGGTCTCTCTGTACCATCAAATCAAACGATCGACGGGCAAGCATGCTCGTCCTACTCCATCTTTCACTCTCCTCCACGGCTAGCGCCCTTTATCGAGCTACTACTATCTAGGGAACGAATACGATCCCTGACAGGCAGTACTGGTACTGCTGCTTTTACCGTCAGTACGATACGATACGTTCGCACCACTTGTGAGTACGATTCGACACACGTACGGTGGATCCAGGCCAGCAGCGAGCGTGCAGGCCAACGTCTCGCATTTCAATTTCAGTTTCGCGATACCGAAATCTTCGGTGAGCTGAAATCATTCGTGCGTACATATCCGCACGGCCAGGAACGTCGGATTAGGTTTAATGTCTTTTGCAACGACTAGTTTCACCACGGGCCGGGGACTAGCCGTTTGGGATTTGAGGTCCCATATGCATATGCATTTCCACGGACACAGAAATGATGATTGCAACGTGGTTCATGCATGCCATTTGGCTCCAAATACTCTCTCCGTTCTAAAATATTTGTCTTCCATTTGTCCAAATTCGGATGTACCTAGACATGTTTTTGTGTATAGGTACATCCAAATTTGGACAAATGGAAGACAAGTATTTTGGAACGGAGGGAGTACTATTTATCCTATATATGAACAGGAAAGATTGAACATATTTGTTTTTCTAAAACCCGCTTAGGTTTCTTCTCATTGTCGATCTCCTTCTGTTGTCTATTCGGCATCACATATAGCACACGGTTTTTTCTCTTCATTTTTCCTCGCATCACCATCGAGCAGCCAGCAACGGCCTCTGTTTTTTTACTATTCCCCTATTCGACTGCTGTTTGCCTGCTAGGTATCATAAAAATTGTAATAGGGTCCATCCTTTTTTTTGTCAGTTCACTAGTTTTTTATTTCTAGATTGATACTATTATTTTTGTTGTAGAACTGTCAAAATGAAAAGAGAGAAATGTGCGTTGTATGTGATGCCGTTTTTTGTTATTTACATTGTTGTTTTCGGTAAGATTGGTAAAGCACAGACTCTCCTTCAGAAGATAAATCGAAGTCCCCGATGCTCAATGAGCACTTAAATATTTTTCATCTATTCCAACACGTGATTAAGGAGGATGGTCTCGGGTCTTAATAACCGTCAAAAAATTAAGTGCACTTTTGAACAAAAAATAAAATAATAAGTTTCAACATACACAATAAAAATACTGAGCATAGAACATTTTACATTTCTACAAGGCTAGATGAAAAATTATCCTCGTTTCGTCGATTTTCTAGTACCGTATAAAATGTTGACATTTTTTCTTCATTTTCTTTTAGTGATATTATTATATCGAGAAACGCGTTTGTCTTAGCAAAATCTTCTGAATTTTTTACCAGATATATGTCGTAGAATCTTCATGTCTTCAGTTACAAAATAAGAAAGTTTCTATTGTTGCCGTGTCATTTAGATTGGAAGACATATAAGGGTACTATATAGAGTTCTAATCCATGGTGTAGTTTTCTATTGAGCATCCAAGTTTGGATTGGAACAATGAGATCACCACTTATGCATTGCTTTCTTACAACCCAACTCAATATGCTTCCTATAAATATGTGGGAGTTATAGAAAAATAAAATATTTGTGTCACGCATACATTTTCTATTTGCTAAACATCATGCAAATTCATGTGAGGCATCTAAATCGAAAGTCATTTCACAAAAAGACATATCTTTTTCATATGGAGTTTAAACAACCTGACATGTCAATCATGTATTTTTATTGTTTTCATGACCATGTGCTACAAAAGTTTGAGACCCTCCAAAGATATTTAGGTCTATTAGTCAGGACAATAAAATATGACAAGATATTGACTTCTACACTTCCCTTTTTCAATCCGGCCAAAAAGAATTTGTTTGTAATTTCCCGTTTAAAGATAAGAATGATTGCAGCTCTTGGTAATATAGTAAAGTCCACATATCTACGTTTGCTAGAATTTCAAATCTTCATCGTTGCATTATCATACTTGCATGTGGTGCATTTTTATTAAATCACGTGAGATCATAACATAGAATCCTATGAAATTGTGGTGTGTTAGTATTAAGAATGCTCACTACTATGGTGAAATTATGGAGTATACTCTATAGAGTTAGAGTCCCAATGTCCATATTTACAAATATGGATACCGTGTCACCAAAATCTGGTGAGATCATAACACGACATTAACGATGTGCGGTCTGTTAGAGTGCATTTGTTAGAGTTCACATCTCTAGGCTCCAGGGCCCTAGGGCAAAGCTGAAAAAATTGGGCCTATGGGATGTATATGTCTGCATATCTGGATATATATACACAAAATATTAAAAGTTTACATCCGACCACACATTCTTATTTCGAGATGTTTATAAATAATAGATGTCATATTATGACAGAAAGACTAAAAGAGTAGATATAAAAAGTAATAGTTCATGCTAGTTTGATTACCTCAAATAAGAACCAAATGTCAATAAGTTCATCGACAATAATATTTTTGTGCAAAAAATCTTCTTCGGCCATTTTTGGATGCAAAATCATCAAGACAACTAGGGCAATATGTGAAGAACATATGTGGTGTTGCCCCCCCCCCCCCCCCCCAACTTGGGCCCTTGTGCGCCGCACATCCTGTGAAGACATTTACATAAGGAAATGTGATTTAATCAAAATAGATTGTGCTTACGGAGTACGCTCGCTAAAGTTCAAATCTCAACGCTCACATTTACACACATGAAGATAGTGTTTCATTAATATCTTTTTGATATGTAATGTGTGATTAAGAAGTTGGCTCGCTAGAGTTAAAATTCCTAGCCTCAAATTTGTAATTTGTGTTTAATTAATACGTGTGCTAGAGTTCAAATCTCAACGCACACATTCACAATGAAGATAACATTTCATTTATAGCTTGTGAAACTTTATCGTGTGATTAAGAAGTGCGCACATTAGATTTGATATTGCAATACTCATATTTACACTTAGGATAACATATGTACACTTAGGAGTTACTCCCACAATTTTAGTAAAATCGTGTGAAATTTTAGTGTGTGATTACGAACTGCTTCGCTATAGGCACGTGTTGCCCACACCTCTTGGGTAAAAAGTGCATTCGGTCCTCATGTAAAATCAAGAAAAAACATAAAAAACTAAAATAAAAAAGAGTGAAAATCCAAGAAAATCAAAAGACGAAAACGGGAGATACAAGAAAAGAGCACATCAGCCTTCCACAGCGTGGCCGATGCCCATAGTCTGAAAAGTTTGCCACGTCTGCAGCGATGCCATGAGAAAAATTTGGGGCACCGGTCTCACAGCGTGGTCGATGCCTCTATAAAAGAAGTAGGACCCAGATATGGATAGAATCGTTTATTGCAACGAAGTTGAATGAGTTCGCAGTTGGAAATATAATATTCTATTGCTTATTTTATTGCATGGATGAAGTGAGTATCGGAGCACCTAGCTGCTCCGATTCCTTGAAAAATTCTGAGGCACCGCCTCCACAGCGGAGGGCATCGGTGCTTGATGCCTCAAAATGGGTTTGGGCAATGAAAAGGCAAGCCTCTTACCCGGTTTAAAAAAAAAAGGTTTGGGCACTGATAAAAGGCAACGCTGTGGAAGGCCTAACTCGAAAAAAGGAAAAAAGTTACAGTTCGCATGAGAGAGATGAACGGCGAGCATGCCATGAATGCCATGTTTCTCTCCCCTCTCCCCATCATCCCTCCTCGGGTTCCAACCAGGGTTTCGGTTACCGGCCGATATTTCGCGGTTACCGGCCGGTAACCGGATTTATCGGCCCCCCCGGTAATTTTGTTTCTCGGAAGAAAAATCCCGGAATGGTCAAATTTGGACCAAATTCGTGCTTCGAAAATTTGAATTTGAAATTTTTTCGACGTTCTATGTTTAAATCCTAAATTCGGGCCGAAATTTTGGGCCGGTAACCGGCCGGTATTTTCCGGTAACCCCGGTTACCGGAAATATCGGCCCCCTCCGGAATTTTTTTTGAACCGGTAACCAAAACCTTGGTTCCAACGAATCCATCCGCACATCTCCCACCTTCTTGGTCAAACCGCCCCTCCTCCCCCTCTGTTTTCTGTTTCTTCTTCTTCTCTCTCTAGGTTAAAAAGAACTGTGCGATAGGGAGGAGAGAGAAAGAGAGACAGGGAGAGAGGAGAGGGAGCCGAGTTAATAATGGCCGGAGGCGGAACCTTCTTTTCCTGACTCCCTGCGGCTGCAGCTCATCATTTGTCTCTGATCCTTGTGCTTCGTTCCTTCTTTTTGTGGTGTGCTGGTCTTCGCTCTTGGTGGACTGAGCCATCGCCGCCGGCAGGGTGGCTCGCCATTGGGTTCCCGGCGATCTTGTTCCTCCTCCATTGGCATTTCCCCGCAATCGCGCAAAGGTTCGTGTCCCGTTCTTCCTTCATTAAATCTCTTCCCTGTATATGAATATCTCTGCCATTCCCAAGGGCATGCATCCTTGTCCTCGTGAGGGGATTTTGGTTCTCTTGTTCCTCTCTGCATTTTGGCATGTGTTCTTCGTGATCTGATCTGTTATGACAAGATCCTGTAGTTCTGTGTCATGATTTGATTCCCTTCCTGGTAAGGAAATCACAGTTTGGGGTTATCGAAATGTGGTTTGACAGTTCTGTTTTAGAATGTGGCTTCATTCGAATTTTCTTTCTCGGCGTAATGCGTATTGTCTCTGATCCAAATTTGTTCAAATTTTCCGAATAAAACTGCATAATATGTTTGCTTCACGCCGATTGACATGTCAAACAGAACTTGATTTGAATGCCTGTCTTCTCTCGTCTGGTTCTTCCAGCTCCGCGTCTCTTGTATAATTCCTGGGTGTTCATTCCCCATCTTGGAGACGTTTCGAACCATTTTTGTGTGAAAACCGCAAATATTCTTTTTAATCGTGGTATGATGTCTGGCTGACAAACGCGTTTCTTGGGCGATGATTCCAGCCCTCTCTCCTTAATTAATATTCACCATTTTTGCCAAAATCTGTTCTTCGTATATGCATTTTTTTCAGGGCTTTAGGAGAAAAGTTCTTCGCTGTTGTTATGCACCTCGAGCTCCGAGCCCCAAATCGGCACGCTGTTGAGGGGTCCATTGCCTCTTCTTCTTTTCCTGTTCTTCAAGTGAATAAGATGGGACGGCCACTCCCCCCTTTTTGTTTTCGGCTCCTTTTGTTGGTTTTCAACTCCTTTGTGGATGACTGTGCCGGTCGTATCATCAACCTAACCTTTTGATGTTATATGAGTTGTCGCCTACCGGCATGAATATGGTTTCTGTTTTGGAATCAGCCTCAGAGTTCAGACTTCAGAATGGTGTTTCTGCTCAAGGCTTTTGTGAGATTAACATGTTCCTTCCTTTGCATTTCCTTGTTCTTGTTTTGTTTGATTTCTTACATGTAATTCTGCATGTCTCCATTGCCAGTGTATCTGCATATCATATACTTCCTGCTTTCCTCAGAGTTCAGACTTCAGAATGGTGTTTGTCTAGCTGCTCTATGAACTGAATCCCTTCACTGCTCTGACTTGCAGCAACTGTTTGCAAACCATCAGGTTGTTCGAATCCATGCCGAGATGAACGGCCACACCCACGTAGCGATGGAGTGGAAGGACACCAACCCAGACTGCCTGCTGCCGAGCTTCCTGTCCGACCCATTCCCCCCAGCGGATCCCCTGGTGGAGGATTGCACCGGCGACCATGAGGCCGGATTCGAGAGGCGTGGCCTGTCGGTGGACGTGGGCTCGCCTCAGGAGGAAGGCAAGCCGATGCCGGTGACGCCGCAGTTCGGTCAGAGGTCCGGTTCCAGCAGCAGTTTATCTGAGAGGATGCAGGCGAGAGCCGGGTTCAGCGTGCCCAAGCTCAGCATGCCGTGCGCCGCTCCGGCTGCAGCTGACAGCGAACATTCAGGAGGAGCTCGGTCGCCTTACCTGACCATCCCGGCCGGCCTGAGCCCGGCGTCTCTGCTGGACTCTCCGGTTTTCCTCTTCAATGTCATGGTATGTGTTTTAGTTTTCGTGGCTGCGATTTCTTTCCACCGTCAGTATTGGATTTGCTTTACTGAACTTTTTACCTCTTCGGAGGTTCGTGAAAAGTTTAGCTCTAGTACTGTCACCAAATAACCTACCTAACTAGTACTCGCTCAGTTCCAAATTAATTGACTTCCATATATCTACATTTGGATGTGACATGTCTAGGTACATCCAAATGTAGATATATGGAAGTCACTTAATTTGGAACGGAGGGAATATACCGGAAGAGATATTTGTTATTGTTGTAAAGATATAGAAAATGAAAGCATGTATGTCTGTTCCTTTTTATGTATGAATGAACTCAAAAGTGTGCAATTTCAGTTAAACGACAGACACCCTGATACTGAAGCTACTACTTATATGTCGACACTGTGTCTGTGTTTCATTATTCTTCAGGGCCAGGCCTCGCCAACTACAGGGAAGTTATTCATGCTTGGTGATACCAATAACAATCTTACTAGACTCGAAGCTGATGGCCCTGCTACATTCTGTTTCAAGCCTTTGGACCTAAAATCATCACAATACGCAGCCGAAGGAAAGAAGGTGAGATGCTATGTAAAATTGTTTATATTTTCTCATTGTTTGCACTGAAAAAAAGAGATAGTGCTATGCTTCTTTGTAATGATAGAAATTTCTTTGTGCTGAGCCATACTGTTCAATAGATTGGTTTGTTTGGTATGGAACTTATACTCCCTCCAGTCCGTTTTAAGTGTCGGGGGATATTCACGTACGTAGCACAATTTGTTACCTATACTAGCGACACTACTTGCGGACCAGATGGAGTACTTCTTAAGTAAACTTGCAACTGATTGTTCAAAGAATACATTTATTCCTCAAAATGGTCGAGGGTTAAAATGTTTACCTTTTCTAACCATGGAGTTGGGCATTGTTGGCTACTTTTCAGTATGATTGATCAGTTTTATCAATGGGACATTTTCCTCGGGTATTATGTGGGTTCCGTACTTGCAAGTTGCAACCAGTACATACAGTACAGAGAATTCAAATGGTTAGGGTACTGTAGCTTCCCTATTTAAACAGGGTTTTTGTACGCTTAGTTAATGCAAAGTGTCTGGTAAGCCTGTTTACACATTATTGTTCGCACTTAATGGAGTAAGTGTAAGACAACCGTACAGTTTCATATACTGCATTTTAAATCTTATGAACTTCTGACTAAACCATCGTCTTTTTGATCCTGCTGAATGATCGGTTTTAAGGCTCTGAAGCGGATTATTTTGCTGCCTACTCTTATTTACCAATGCCTTTCCCCATTCCTATATGAAGTCTGTGGTTTATGATACCAAATTGCAATGTTTAAATTTTTTGAACAAACCTTCTCAATTTTCTCATTCCTTGCTGTGATACACCTTCCTTTTGCTTGCAGGAATATTTGCCCAATCATCAGCATCCATCACTAGCAAGCAGAGATGTTCCTGTCAAGACTGAAACTAACATTCAGACAACAAGAGATGCCAACTCGCTGGGCCAGCTGAACCAAGCGCAATTCAACAACGGGCAGGACTTCATGAAGAGCAGCTACCATGACTCCAGCAACAAACGCAATCGCCTCGCACTTGACAGGACCATCGCCGGCGGCGACAACCACGCATCACCTCCCGATCACTGCCCACCGGCGGCAGACAGCGAGGCAGCGAACGCAGACTACCCTGCGGTGGCCGCCGCCACTCTGGCCGAGGACGGGTACAGCTGGAGGAAGTACGGGCAGAAGCAGGTGAAGCACAGCGAGTACCCGCGGAGCTACTACAAGTGCACGTACCCAAGCTGCCAGGTGAAGAAGAAAGTGGAGCGGTCGCACGAGGGCCACGTCACGGAGATCATCTACAAGGGCTCGCATGACCACCCCATGCCCGCCGCTCAAGGCCGCCGCCCCGCAGGCGTCCCACAGCAGGTTCACCCGTTCAGCGATGCGCAGATGGAGCCCGCCGCTGACAACAACAACAACAATAATGGCAATGCTGGTGCCTCGCAGCCGAACGCTGAAGCGAGGCCGTTGTGGCACAATGGTGTGGGTGTCCAGGACTGGCGCGGCGACGGGCTGGAGGCGACTTCGTCACCCTCGGTGCCCGGTGAGCTCTGCGACTCGTCAGCTTCGATGCAGGTCCACGATGGCACCACCAGGTTCGAGTCCCCGGAGGCCGTGGATGTCACGTCTGCGGTGTCAGACGAAGTGGACGGGGTTGACAGGGTGGCGCACGGCAGCCTGTCCCTTGTCCAGGTCGCCGCTGTCGAAGCCGAGAGCGATGAACTGGAGTCCAAGAGAAGGTCACCATCTGATATAACTCTCCACGCACGCACGCACCGTGTTCGTCTCAACACACTGTGCAACATTGGAGTCCGTGGGTGCTGAACTTGGCGTCTGAATGTTTCAGGAAGCTGGAGTCATGCGCCATTGAAATGAACACCTCGTCCAGAGCGATCCGCGAGCCTCGGATCGTGATCCAGACGACGAGCGAGGTCGACATCCTCGACGACGGCTACCGCTGGCGCAAGTACGGGCAGAAGGTCGTAAAGGGCAACCCGAATCCAAGGTTCGTCTGAAACTGACATCAACCGAGTACTTTCCTTCATTGAAGGCGAATCTCATCTTACATTTTGCTGTGTGCGTTCAGGAGCTACTACAAGTGCACGCACCCGGGTTGCTCGGTGCGGAAGCATGTGGAGCGCGCGTCGCACGACCTCAAGTCCGTGATCACAACGTACGAGGGCAAGCACAACCACGAGGTCCCGGCCGCCAGGAACGGCGGCCATGGCAGCTCGGCGGCGGCGTCGGGGGCCTCGCAACTGGTCCACGCGCGCAGGACCGAGGCGCCGTCGGTGCAGGACGGCCTGATGAGGCTGGGCGGCTGCGGTGCGCCGTTCGGCCTGCCGCCGAGGGACCCGCTGGGCCCGATGAGCAACTTCCCGTACTCGCTCGGCGGCCACGCGGCGCTCCCGAGCCTGCCGATGCCGACCGGGCTCGGCGCCGTGGAGGGGCTCAAGCTCCCCATGCTGTCCCCGTCGCTGCACCCGCTGTTCAGGCACCGGCAGGCGATGGAGACGGCGGGGTTAAGGGTGCCCAAGGGCGAGGTGAAGGACAAGACCGTGCCGAACAACGTGGCTGGCGCTGGCGGCGGGGCCGCGTCGTATCAGCAGATGATGAGCAGGCTGCCCCTGGGGCATCGGATGTAGATAATAAAAGGAGGACCAATTAGAGAATGCCTAATTTAGGTTAAATTGATTAATATTCGTTCGATGATAAGTTTTCTTTTTGCGCATTTTTAGTCATCCTGTTCCAAATACAATTTGTTCCCTAGTGCCTGGTGAGGGTATCATAAGTGATTTAGCGTGCTTGAAAATCTGAGTGGCATGTTGAATCTTGCATAGAAAAGTGAGCCATTCCGCGGAAAGTGATTTTGACTCTCTCCATTTGAAAATAAATATCTCTGCCAATTTAAAAAATTCCGAGAAAAAATCTGAATGTAGCCAACAATGTATCCCACATACATGCAAAATAAAAATTTAAAATACTTTGTATTATGGGCTAAAAAAGATAAAATCTGATAAATTTAGAGATTTCAAAATATGCATATTCGGATCCAAACTTTTGTCATTTTTTGAAATACATTGTTTGCACGTTTGTGGGATACACAATTGTCTACACTTGGAAAAAAGTATTTTTTTTTAACTCGTAAATAGGATTTTCGAAAATAAAATATAGCAGGAGAACTAGAAATCGGGGAGCACACAATTTCTATATTTGCCACGATACTGGTCAATCACGAGTTAGATTTTGCCGTTTTGTTTTATTTTAGCGCACACTATTTCTATCTTTAACAGTACTTTTTTTTTTGCGAATAATCTTTAACAGTACTTAGCGTTGTTGGATTTGGCCCGCTCAATCACGGAAAGGCTTAGAGCATCTCCAACAGATGACTTATAATAGGGCACGAAAACAAGGATAGGGCACGCGTTTTGGGCACCACATTTGCACATTTTGTTGCCTTATTTTTGGGCGCCCATTCCAGATGATGTTTTTTAGGGCATAGAGAAAATAAGAGAAATCCAGATGATGCAAAATGGGGCACGAAGCACATACCCAGTTCCACATTTGCAAACACATATGCAACAGCACTATATCAAATTCTTCACAAATAATTCTTAATCAAATGCTAATCTTAAATAGTAGTCAAATGTTATTACATCACACACAAATAGTACATCATGCCTCACAAATAGTTCAACAAATAGCATTCGAATCAACACTCAAACAATTAAAGTTCACATAGATCATCACTCATGGTTTGGCTCTTTGCTTACCATACCATGTCCACCACTCTTCCATGAGATCCTTTTGAAGTTCCAAATGTCGATCTTCATCTCGCATGTCGTCGTAGGTCCTGAGGAAGCGTTCCACCCGATCTTGGTTGCTTCGGGCGCTTGTTGCTATTGTGGTGCAAGGCCATAATCATAGCAATGTCCTCCTCTTCCGACATGTCCCACTCGTCGTCGGATGAAGAATAATCCATTGAGGAACTCATCTACAATTTATCAAGCTACTATGTGTCAAGCAACTTCATTCAAATTTTGTGTGCAAGGTGCGGGCAGGATGTTGCAAACCTTTTATCAAGCACCTTGTGTGCAAGGTGCGGGCGGGAGGTGGCCGACGAGCGTCGGAGGTGGTCAGCGTGCGTGGAGGTGCCCAGCGTCCGCGAAGGTGGCCGGCGAGCGTCGGAGCTCCGTGGCTGCGCCTGCGACGCGAGGTGGTGGCCGTCGGGCTGCCTCCTCACCGGAGGTGGACGCGGGAGGGGGAGGACTCCGGGTCGTCGTCGGGGGATAGCGGCGCGGCGGGTCACCAGCAGATCGACGCTGCAGCCCTCAGACAAGCTCGCGACGGCCGCCCGCGACCTCGGAAAGGCCGGCCATGGCGCGGCGGGCGCGGCGTCGATCTCGCCGATTCAGCCCAGGGCGCGGCGGCGGAGTGCAGAGGAGGCGTAGGGGAGGTCGCGGCGGGCGCGGCCGGCCTTTTCTGCACGTGCGGTGGCCGGCGGCGGTCGGGGGGCGAGGAGGTGGTGCGGCGGCGGTCGGAGGCGGTCGGGGAAGGAGGAGGTTTCCGTGGCAGTTTTCCTTCGCGCGCGTGAAGTGAAACGATAGGGCACGGGTTGGGCTGCCCTTTCTGGTGATGCAAATATACATCACCGTTTTGGGCTGCCCAAGCAAAGCCCTAAATTTTTCAAAAAATATTGGGCACAGGAAAGGGATCCATCATCTGCTGCGGACGCGTTTTTTGTACCCGTGCCCTAAAAAAGCAGTTAAAATACATCGTGCCCTATTATAAGTCATCTGTTGGAGATGCTCTTAGAGCCCAGTTGGTTTCTTGTCGGCTTTGGTGCACGCCTGGCCTTTTATTGCGCTCGGCCTGATTTCTCGAATAACGAAATGCAGCCTTCGACCGTTTTCTTTTCCGGAAATTCATTAATGCACATGCACGGCAGCACGGGATCTCGCCCATGCCATCGTCAAAGCAAGTCGACACTCGGGTGTTCTTGACATCTTCTGAGGGGTTCTCGAGTCCATCGAACCACGAACATAATTATAGGCCTAGAAGAAGTGTGAGTTGGTAGAAATATCACATTTCGTCTCTTAGGATGACTCCAACGGGGCGATCCAAACGGACGCGCGTTTGGTCCGCGTTTTGTCCGTTTGGGTCGGGGAACGGACGCGCGTCCGGCCCCTGTCCGTCCCTTTCCTGTCAGTGCGCCCAACGGGCCGACGCATCGAGTCCGCCCGCAAGTTTTTTTTAGAGTTAAAAGGCCATATATGAGCCATTTTCATTAATATATAGGGGGACTGGTCCACAAACGGCCATTTTACATATTATCTAAAAATAAAAAAAACTACAATACTTGTTTTTTGCGGGCTACTAATCGTCGTCCCCATCGAGGATGACGTAGTCCGGCTGCTGCCAGAGGTGCGCCGGTGGCCCGCCTCGCGGTGGGACGGCGGCCGGCGGCGTGGGCGGTTGCTCCTGCTCCTCGTCCTGCTCCGGGAGCTGGGAGGTCCAGCTCCCGCCATTGAAGGTCCAGCTCTGCCCAAGCAGGCCGGCTGGAAGGGACGGCGCCGGTGGAAGCTCCACGTCCAAGGGCTGCTGCCACCATGGCTCCTTGAGGACCGCGGCCTGCTGCGCCTGCAGGGCCTCCTCTTGCTCCCGGGCGACGCCCTCAAGGACCATGGCCCACCGCTTCTCCTCGTCCTCGATGATGGTCTTCTTCGAGGCCTCGAGTGCGGCGGCGAGCTCGTCCTCCACCTCCATCTTCACGGCAGGTGGCGGCGGCGGCGGTGAGCCAATCCGCAGGGACCGTGGCGTGGACCGCGGCACTGGTGGAGCGTCCCGCCGCCGCATGTGCGGCGGCAGGTCCCAGCGGCCAGACCGCGGCGGCGTCGGTGCCCGCGTGTACAAAGCCTGACGCCGCAGGCTGTGCTCGCCACTGAACCACGTGTCCCAGTTGGGGGACGCCGCGGCGTAGGCGGGGTCGTTGCGGAGGGAGGCCGGGAGGCGCGCGCGGCGGCGGTCAACCTCCAGATCCCGGGCGCGGACGCTCATCGGCATCAGCGGCACCGGGATCCGCTACGGGTTCAGGTGTCAATGCTCGGGGAGCTTGACATCTGGCCATGGCAGCGGGCATGCGTGCTCCCAGTACCATTCGCAGTCCTCCCTGCGCACGTACACGCGGTCGCGCCGCGCGATCTGGGCGCCCGGCGGCGCGAGCTCGAAGGCGGCGGGGGCCTCCGGCTCCGGGGAAGATGGTGGCGTCGGGGAGGGCGTGCGGAAGCGGCGGCGGCGGGCAGACGACGACCCCGCCTCGCCGTCGTTCTTGGCCTTGCCGAGTCCAGGCCACCGAAGTGGCATTGCGGAGACGGTCGCCGGTGAGGGTTGTGGCTAGGGTTTCGGTCGCCGGTGAGGGAGCGGAGTGGGGCAGTGGAGTGGGTGGGGGCTGGCCGTCCCTATCCCCTGTCATTTAAAAGGACTGGGCCAGGGGGAGGCTGACCGGCGCCGTGTCGCTGACAGGTGGGCGCTGGGAGGACCGAACGCGTGGGCGCGCGGACGCGTTTCCACTCCGCCGCGCGTCCGCGCCCGACGCATCGGTGGTCCAAATTTGGGCCATCAATGAGTCGCGGCGGACAGAAAAACAGACCCTGGTCCGTTTGCGTCGCCCCGTTGGGCCGTGGTTTTGGCAAAAACGGACAGTGATGGACCGACGCGGTGTCGCCCCATTGGAGTCATCCTTACGGATGATTTATTACTTTTGATGAGAGAGCGAAAACGAAAATTTCTCCTAGGTTCAAAAGGGTTTCGGACCAGTACAGCAGTACTGACGTACTGTCGTCGAGACAGTTGGTGAGTACAACAAAATCAAATATATTCTTTAGCCCGAATATATTAGTACAACCTATATATTTTTGTAGAGGAAAATGGTCCAAAATAGAAAATAAAAAACGTCACCGCCCACGACATTACATCCATAGCAAAACACAACCCCATGCTATACAAGTTTGGATCAAGATGCTACTCCATATATATATATCAACCACCCTCACCATATGACCATCTCAACTAGGATGACTAAGTTCTCCATCATGCACAGAACTAGATTGCTCGTGGACACCTTTTGTCACCTTCAGATTTGCATCAGTCACGTTCTTCATGTTCAGCAACGGTCCGGCCAAAATAATGGAGGAGGAGCATGAGCTAGTTGCTCCAACTCCCCAATCACAATGGTCAGTTTTTCTTTTGCATCTCCTGAGAACATGACTAAAACAAGTATAATGTTGAGGCTATCTTCCTCCAGATGATCGATCTACAAACCATACTATGGTGTTTGATTAAAACATATGTAGTTTCTGGTATATCACAGAACCCAAATAGGACTTACATGAACAACATTATAACCTTTGTGGTCCCCCCCCCCCCTCGCTTTCCCCTCGCTACAGTAGAGCGGAGGCGAAAAGGAGGCGACCGCATTGCGTCTGCTCCCGCCGGTGAATCCGCCGCTCCCCTCTGCCTCTGGCCGCCGTTCTGGCGCTGTGAGGTAGGGGGGAGCTCCGGAGGCTGCCGTGCGTGTATAGTATAGGTATAGGTGTAGGTGGGTGTGTGGCTCTCGTCGGCATCAAGACGGTGGCGATGGCGGCGGTGTTTGAGCTTTTGTCCTCCCCCTCTGTTCCCCGTTCCGGTGTTGTCGCCGGAGAGGTCGTGGAGGCGGTCCGTCAGATCTCATCTTCCTGCTTTGTTTCTCCGGCCGTCCGCGGTGGAGAGGGGAGAAGTGGGTGGGCGGTGCTGATCTGCTTTTGTTGCTGCTGGATGTGGTGGTCCTCTTCGTCGTGTTTGCTCTGGCCGGCCGTGGAGGCGAGGGGAGCGGCGACTGGAGGTGGTTGGGAGCTGTTGGTGGCTGGCCTCGGCGTCGCCGGCGCGGCTGGAAGAAGGGTGGTTCCTGGGTGCGAGTGTTGTGGCCGTATTCGTTCATCGCCTCTCAGTTCCGTCGCTCGGCGGCGGACGGCTCCTGCGGCCGTCTACAAGGTGTGGTGGTGCTCGCGTCCAGGCGGAAGATGGTACGGCGTCGCCGGCGGTGCCTAGGCTCTTGGGAACTCGGCGCTGGATCTGATTGCGTTCTTCTCATGTGGCTCGGGGTGCTTTGTGCAAGTTTCTGGGTCTTTGTGTAATTTTCTTTTCTTTCTGTGCCTGTTTGTAACTTGTACTGAGTTTCCTGAAATATGAATCAGATCCTTCCTCTAAAAAAAACATTATAACCTTTGTGTTTCTTCCCATTAATCCCCAAACCAGCAATAGATTCAAAAGTGGTAGGGATAGCATTGCGAACAGTGATGCATTTTCATCATACAAATCACACTAGCAATGGCACAATAAAAAAACAGATGCATGCATGATTCTGGTTCAGAGCAAAAGACATAAGTGAGGTCATCAACTCATGTCTCTTAACACGTTATCTCTAGTAAGAATCTTATTGTGAGAAACAACCAGAGACATAAATCTATTATAGGGGAGATTTATTTTACACACATCATGTACATGGATAGGAAAATTCCTTCTAAAATTATAAATAACATAGATGGAGCTTACACTTTTAAACCCCCTTCACTCAAATTTCCACATATAGTATCATCGTCTCTATTGAGATGGAAAAATTGAGCTATCTGCAGGAAAAACATATGCAGAAGGTTACACTAAGTTGTTCCCCATCCCGAATGTCTACAATAATAGTAGACTTTTCATCCACAAATAAAATAAATTCTTGGAATATGATGGCTTGACTAGAGGAGTCAAACCAATGGTCTTTCCAAACTTTAATTTCCTTACATTCCACACTTTCCATTAGTACCCTAATTTAGCAGCATTAGCAGCCGAAGGACACCTTTCTAGAAAGGGGAAACCCCAACAGTGTTGGAGATATGCCCTAAAACCAATAAATATTTCTCCCTTCGAGTTCCTAAATATAAGATATTTTAGCCTTTTGCTAAATTCATGTGTATCTGCATGTATATACACTCATTTTAGTGTGTATGTTCACTCATTTCTGTTTGCATCTAGTCAACATGTGAAATAACTAAAACATCTTATATTTAGGAGTAGAGAGAGTATTATTTATTTCCATGTTCGTAATGAATGTTTATATTTATGTTCTATAATTGTTATGGTTCTTGAATTTGAGATAATAATGAAAACTCATAAGCATGTGTGGAAACATAAACATGAAATATTTCCCTAGTCTCGCCTCTAAGATTAGCTTTGTGTTGCATGATGATCCTGTTTTCCTGATCATGGGCATTATTAAAGTAGTACGAATGCCGAAAACAATGGCGGAACAATGAGTGCTGGATAGACCCAACTAAAATTGAATATTAAGGGAGACCAACATCGCCACAATGTTGTTAGTATAATCAAAGAAGTGTTAGCTTATGCACACGTCCTTAGACCACGTGAATATGGAGTTCCTAAATGCCGTACATTTTGAAGGAGATATGCACTAGAGATAATAATAAATGTTATGATTTATATCCGCTTCATAATTAATGTTTATGTGTTTTAACTGCTATGGTTTCTGGATATAGATTCAAAGGAAAAGCCATACACACTTGTGCAAATATGAACACTAAGAAGAGCCCTAGTCTTATCTCTTAGACTGGCTCATTGGTTGCATGATGATCTTGTTTTCATGGTCATGGGCAAATAGTTGCTGACATCAGTGGGGACATATTTGTTAGCGGAACAATGGGGCTGGATAGACCCAATTTATTGATATACTACGAGATCTCATCGTTACATTTTTGTTAGTAATATCAAATAAAGGTTAACATGCATACATGTCCTTAGATCATGAGGGTGTTAGGTCCTGCACGTTCGAAGGGATACTTTGGTTCTATCTAACGTTATACCGTAAAAAGATCATAGTGGAGGCTTCTGGGTATCTTGGAAAATGTGTACTAGAATTAATTAATGATGCAAGACTTGGAATTGCTCCTCTGACGATGCAGAGATACTACCTAGGACCACTTTGTATGTGAGTATCCATCATCATTTGCGCATATGCAACATAATGCAAACCATGGGGATACCAGAATACAGTAACGAGAAGACGGAAACAAAACGGTAACGAGAATAACAAGATATCATGATTAAGAGTTGCTTCACACTGATATCAGAATGCCTCGCCTCGGGTATTGTTAAGTATCGTGAAGCAATAAAAACAACATATGGGAACTAGCAGGTTCGCTCGGATCAGTTCGTATAACGGTAGATTCATTATGTGCGTCCACGACACCGCTATTGATTATTAACCGGAAGGGGTTTCGTGTCATGTCCGCTCGTAATCGAACCTACAGGGTCACACAATTATGTTTTCTTCATTCAAATAGAACACGTGAATGGCCGAAAATATGCGAGAGAGTCACGGGGAAGTGTTCTAGAGTGATCGAAAGAGTCTACGAGAGAAAACAAAGAAAATATGAAGAGTGACGGGAGACGACAAATGCCGAATGAGGGAAATAGCCACCGAGGAGACCGGCGTGCTCATTAATCACCGTTTTAGGGAGATCTCCGTCGCCACTGCCGCGTGGGAGGCTGCCACTCGCCAGTTCATGGCCAACGAACGGTAAGCCGCCATGGCGTTTCAAGCTTAGGCAGACACAACACACGTCATTCACCTGCGGATGCAGGAGACGCACCAGCAGGCGGCACGCGAATCAGCGACAACGAGGTTGGCTGCAACGGCGTCGAGCCCCCTCCTGTCGTCGACCTAGATTAGGTTTTTAGTTTTATTTTAAATTTGTTGTAAAAAATCCTTAAGTTTGGATAAAATTCAGGCTGTTGTTTAAATTCAAGTATTTAAATTGTTTGGAAAAATATTATGGGGACGCCCCTAGGGCAACCACCCCTTTCAATCCAGATAAGTGACTGACCCATTAAACCGACCACCGTTTCAGGGTGGCGAACATATTTTTAGGTAAGACGCGATGGAGATGCATTTATACTACGCCTGGGCATTCGTCTGGCCGGGCCTGAAAAACCCGACGTGCAAAACCTAGCCCCAAGCGTAGCCTGGCTCAAATGAACAAAATGAAATATTGAGCCCGAGCCTTGCTTGAAGACATAAAAAAAGAGTAATTTTGGACCAGACCTCTGTGTAAACTGTCTAATTTTCCAAACCTGAGTCCAACCAAAATACAAAACGAGCAAAATATCCAGCCAGACCCGAACACAAAAGCCTGACCCAACCAGCCAGGGTTCGAGCTGGGTCGTCGGGCCGAGCTGACCATGTCGAGCGTAGTACTCCCTTTGTTTACAATTACTTTGCGTTCTGGGTTTAAAATCGAACTTTTAAACGTTTGACCAAATATATATGAAAAATAGAAACATTTACAACAACTTTTTAATATTATTAGAATCCTCATAAGATATATTTTCATACCATATATATTTAATATTATAGATACTGATATTTTTCGTATATTTTTTATCAAATTTTGAAAATTTGACTTGAAAAATCCAGAATAAAACGGTGGGATTACTCTATACCTAGGACTATGGAGACATGAACTTTACAAGAAAAATATGAGTACATTTTTTCTGTAGGGAGGAAAAAGATGATAGCGGTGGGTGCAGGACAAGACAGGCCTGGGTTGTCTGCTCTTGCTGTCCAGGGGTCCATTGGTCCATCTCCATCCCATCTTCTTTTCCATTGCTCAAAGCAAATTACACTATTCACACAGAACTAGCTGCAGTTATTAGCGAGCGGTAGACCCCTGAGTTAGCGTGGCGGAGAACCAGATGCCTCTGATGCGCGAGTGGTTGGTGTTTCCTTCTCTGCCTTTTCTGTATTTCTTACAATATTATTACTCCACTCCACCACTATCGCTCCTGCCGTCCTGCGCTGAAATGTCAAACAAAATTATTATTGCTCTGTGGAAGTGGAGATAGACGGTAGTAGTCCGACTCCCCACGCTTCTTCCCCACCTTCCCCTCCCTTCTCCCTCTCCAAATCCAAATCCCAATCCCCACCATACTCGACACTGAGCTCCACACTCCTCCACCCAGCTCCCCCTCGCATCTTCCCATCCCATGGTGGATCTACGCGCCGGGCTTGAGGAACCGAGGTGAGGGACTTCCGCCTATCTTCTGGACGTTCTTGCAGTGATTTGTCAGCTAGCATGTTCTTGAGCTGAGGGTTGAGACTCCTCAGTCTGGATCCATCGCTGAAAGAGATTCTTGCCGGTCCTGCCCACCTTCTCATCTCTTGCGGCAAGAAGATAAGGCGGCCGTCGGTGGATCATTTTCTTTGGATTTTTCTTCTTCTACTTCTCGTTCATGCTGGATCTTGACTCCTGTTGATGCATATGCTGGTCTTAATTTGCTACACGGAGAAGATCCGTGACTGATTCCTCCCTGGCCTTTCTTAGATTTGGTGCGGATTACGCCCTTCCCTCTCTACTTCTGTGCTTTGCGAGCTAGACCGTAATATTACTTTTATTTTTCCAAGCTGAAAAAACCCCTTTAGGCCAGAGAGCCAAGATTAAGCAGCTTAAAATACTTTCTTCTGTCGATTCCTCACAAGTCACAACGTATATATTCCTGGTTATTATACTACCCATATCCCCCTTTCCATTTTTGTCTCTATTTATTTCCTCATCAACAAAGCACTACCATACGAGCTGACCTCGAGTGCTTAGCTACTGTTCATCTCTTGTTAGCTCATATCGTCTTTGTGCAAATCCTTGCAAGAGCTGTGTGAAGCTTTCCACCGATCTGCTTCTTGGTTTGCCCGCATCGCTCCCCTTGTGCTTTACAACACTGATATTTCATGTGGCCTGGACTAATCCAAGAACTCGGAGTACTCCACCTTTCTCTTCCCCCTCTCCACTTCAATCTCTCTTGCACCTCCCGTCCACATAAAATGACACGCTAGATTTCCCAAGATGAGCTGGCCCGATGGTTGGACATGAAATAACATGGGCCTTGGTTTCTCTTTGCAGGTGCCAGATGAGGTAGTTGGGGGCAGCCAAGGTTCTTGCTTTCCCACCTGGTGAACACACCACGTTGCTTCATTCACCAGATCGATGCTATCCAGCGAGCATCCTTCAGACCCCTCATGCTCCTCCAAGTCGTCTGTGGCCTGGGGTGCTGGTGCTGCTGATCCAGCGACGTCCCCGGCCGCCACCGACACGCCGTCTCCGGCACGCCAAGAATCCCCAGATCTTGTCCAACCGTGCCCCACATTCTCCATAAGGTGAGAAATAAGAGGGACCTTCTCATTATTGATTCAGTACTACCTCGCGATATGGATTAGCAGCTTTGGGGTTTATTTATCTTCTTAATGGTGGATTTGCGTGTTTCTGGTGCATACGTGCAGACGGATTAATTATTGCCTGCACTGCTTTTTGAGGGGTGGGATCGATGATTGGGTGTGAACTGTTGCTTTCATGGGGTTAATCTCTGTGTTGTTGTGGTGGCCTGGCGGGTGTCTGTGGTGTGGGGGAAAGGGTCCAAGAAACTGAAACAAAAGGGATTCTTTGTTTCATGAATCTAATTTGACAGCTGCTTACAGCTAACGTTTCATTATTTATTTATTTTTCCATACTTACATGGGATAAATAGATAGGATTAGGATGATTTCAGTTCTATGTAGATGTTTTCCCCTCCTTTTCTTCCCCTCTTTGACATATTACTGAAGCCGTTTGAATCTGCTTCAGTTCTGTCCGGGGCTTGTGGGTTAAAAGGAGAAGAAATGTAGGATGCGTCTTAGAGTGGTGAGGTATAAAATCCAGAACCGATGTTACCCTCCCTATTGGACGCCGGTGTGACGGATTCTATTATATGGAATGACAAATCGATGTATAGGGCACATTTTGATAGCCTGATCAAACACCTATTCTTAAAGTTTGTTTGGAAGGTTTGGGCGCCGGAGAAGCGATGGTTCTTCGGCTTATTGTTCATGCAGGAGTAGATCCCAACCTCAACGTTACCTCTGCAAAAACACCTCTGAGACTGCTCGCCACTTTGATATGTTGCTCATTTGCGTGTGCGTCTTCTGGAATGCGGACGATCACATGAATGTTTGGTGACTAAGGATTTGGCGAAGGCCAACACTTCACAAATGATGCTCATTCTTAGGAGATGTGGAAGGAGCAGAACTGTGTTTTTTGGAGTGAGCTGACAGTGGCAGATGGGTTTTTGTGATCATCAGGGAGAACTGTCCATGTGTGCAAAGGGTGGCAGTGTTTCAGTGTTTACTGTATTCTTTGGTTGATTTTGTCTCTGACAACTTTTGTTAAAAACAAGGTAAAACCTAAAATCTCCCTCCCCCAACCAAAACCCATTGCCACCGTGACACTTACAGATATTCAATTGTAGTTCAGGTTAGGTTAGTTGGGCATGAATTTATGTCAAATTTGATATGCAATTTTAATCCGATCAGTTGAACAAAATGAATGGCTGCGTGCATAATCGATGAAGAGGCCGGGGCATTACTCCTTTCCGGAAAAAAGTCGAACAAAATGTATTAAAACTCAATTCTAATCCAAATCATTAATTCAAAAGAAATGTTTTTCCTGTATATATGCTAATAGCCAAGTGTTTTTTTTTCCAGAGATTATACTTTTGATTCGAGGAGTAAAGGCATCAAGAGAAATTGGCCTTTCCACCCACAGTCGCTGGAACTTTGCTTCAAGCATGGTGTTAAAGATCTACTGCCTCCATTTGAGCCTCCCGATTTGCTCCGATCAAGGTCTTTTTATACTTGCACAGACTCTGAGGGATCTGCTGCATGCTCAGAAGTCGATGCTTTTGTTGGTTTGGTAAATACTAGAGAAGCTGTTTCGTCAAATGTGAATACAAGTGGTATCAACCTCCAGTCATGTCAATTAGCAGATGAGTCACTTGGTCCATCTCAATACACACCAAGAGAGGATGGGAAGACTTGTACTGACCGAGGTGGAAATACAAATGAACCAGGCCATAGTAATGAGGTTATACAAGCAGATCAGGAAGATAATATTTGCACCAAAGAAATTCGACGGACAGAGATTGCTCGACCCTCTTGTCGGATTAAAAATCTTGGTTCATCACATGAGACTTCAGAAAAGAAGGGCAAGTTGCTAGTGAAGTCAGTCTCTGTGAAAAATATCCACCAGACAAAAGATGTATCATCTAACTCTAGCTCGGTTTTGGACCCAACGGCTTCGAAAACCTGTCCTGTTTGCAAAGTGTTTTCTTCGACGTCGAATACCACTTTGAATGCACACATAGATCAGTGCCTTTATGCTGTGTCTAATACGGAACTCGTAGTAGAGTCAGTTATTGTGAAGCCAAAAGTGAAGCAGATAAAGAAGCAATTGATGGTAGACATTTACAAGACAGCCCTTCCATACACACTTGAGGACCTTGATCGGAGGAATGGAACTAACTGGGCAATCGAACTGTCTGTGCCAACCATGAACAAGGTTTGCACTAAGAACCGAAGCGCAAAAGTGGCACCATCTGAAGCAAGAGATGGAGAAAGAGATCGAGATGTCTATGTTGATTCAAATGGCATAAAGATCAGAATTTTATCCAAGCCTATTGATGCACCAGTGGTGTTGAAGGATGAACTTAGTTTAAAGAAAGTTGGAAGTACGAGACTGGAAAGAGTATATCTATGACGAAGGCGTTGTTGGAATCTAAATCATTCCAAAATAAAAAGTTGAAGGTACATGGAAGGAAGTGCAACAGACCAAACCATTTGAAATCCCAGGTATGCAATGTAGCTAGTTTATTGCATATATTTTTTATGCAATTTAAGTATGCTTGTGTTTAACTTACATAACCTTATCCTTGGACTTAAGCCATTTTGGATTCAGTGGAGCTCGAGCTCACACACGACTTACAATTTTTTAGACCTCTTAGATTTCGGTTCAGATTCTGTGACTGACGTGCTTGCTATTTTCATAAGCTCTCTACTTCTGAAAGTTTGATTAAGTCATAGTATTATTTAAAATGTATCCTCTGTGGGTTAATTTACCTAAAATAATCATAAATAGTTTTGCCATGTTGGTTGGTGGATTTTTTGATGTTACTGAATTTATTTGCCAAATAATTATCACTTCCATATGATGTTAGTTAGCTCTCAGTATTTTATTACTTTTTAATTTTGTTCCGTTGATACTTGTCCAGGATGTAGGTATCCATGATGACACCTCTGAGGAGGAGCCGGCCATGCATACGGAAACCTACTGAAAGCATCAATTGTGGTGGTTCAGAAGCTTTAAGGCGATGGGTGTGCTCCAAACGCTCAGATACCACTAAGAGTTTTAACACAAAGCTTAATAGTAGAGCATCAGATAGTATGAAACCTGGAACAAAGAAATTAGCTAGGAGCTGCATGCTTGGCTTTGATAATCCTCAAATTTCAGAAAGTGGTACTGATGCATTTTCTTCACGGACAACAGAAGAGATAGCCACCACTTCAGAAGTCAATGATGATGAACAGGGAAATGATTGTTCAAGATTACTCGGATCAATTCCTAAATGGTCATCAGAAAATGCTCCACACATCTGTCCAAAAGTACCTAGATCAGCTGCCACTCTTGCAAAAAGAAAAATCATGGAGATTGGAAGAAGAGAAGCTTCCAAGTCTAATAAGTATGATACAGCGAGGAGGATTTCCACCATGGCAAAAAGCTCTGAAGCTTGTCTTTCCGTCTCCATTACAGGACTGAGTAATGAACCAAAGAGGACAGTATCTACTTCCAAGGTGTTAAGAAAGCATAGATCTCTGTCGAGGACTCGCAAGCGTGATTTTTCACCTTCTTTAAGTGGTCTAGTTCATGGTTTTGGTCAAGAGCATGAACTTGATCACAGACATGTAAACAGTAAGTTCAGTGTTACAAATAATGGCACCTCCAAGAAGGTTACAAAGCATACCCGAGATGATACCACAGATAATGATGTCTCTTGTGGAACTGATGTGCCGACATTGGGGCAAGGGGATCATCAGTATGATATAGAACTACGAACAGCAAGTACACATGTGGATTATGAAGGTGAAGAACATACAACTCAAGTGCAATATAGCTCAGTCTCCAGAAATACTGACGAGGACTGTTGCAGTGCAGTAAGTAGTGGTTCTTTGAGTCCTGAAAATAGCAAAACAGCGGGTGACGTCTTGGCCAAAGGTAGTTTATCAATGGAAGATCCATGCTCGAACGAGCAATCGGCACATCATAATCATGCATCGAACGCTGTTGCCAATAATAAGATGGAAGAATGGAAAACAGATCCAGCTTCATTTAAGGAACCTAGCACCGCTTCACTAATAACCGGGACGTGGGTCTTGCAACTCCTCAGGATAACTCATCAATAACATCAAACAGAGAAGACTCTAACCAGGATCATGTTTTTTTGGCATTTGATCGGCACTCATCCTACTCTTCTATTTCGATTGCCTCGAGTATGTCTTCTCCAATAACTCTGAAGGACTCAAGAATTGAAGAGTCAAGACCAGGCCCATCCACCATAAATGTTAGGACAGTTGAAGAGAGCATGTCTGGGAGCTCAAATCAAAGACGAAGTCGATGCCTCCTGCAATAGAAGGTGAACAGTTGCCTAATGAGAAGCTCTATTGTTGCTCTTGTCGGGAGAGTATCTCCAGGGAGCCTCATTTAGACCATGAAAGTTCAACAGCCAGATCAGACACTTTTACTAGAAAACAGGTTCCACAGTTGCACATGGGTTTGCGGACATCATCATCTTTCAGCACATACCAAAGAACAGATACAAAGGCAAACCCTTGCTTAGATTTACATGATCAGCCATTGACTGGCAAGGTTTCAACTGCATCTAGCATGAGCTTCCCTTCTTATACGACAGATTGTATCAGACCATCATTACCAAGTCAGCTTCCATCACCACCAAGTCCTATGCTGAGACTGATGGGCAAGAACTTGATGGTGATGAACAGCCAGGAGAGTGGGCATCTTCAAGCTCCAAGTTCAGAGTACATCCTGAGAGGGAATTACATGACACCCGTTAGCTTCGTGCCTCCAAACTACCAACATAGTGATTCAGCATTTATCGGCAGAACTCCATCAATAACGAGTCAACAAATTCCCCTTCCAAGTGTTCAAGCGGCAACTTTGTTGGGCCTCCAATGCATGGTGGTTTCATGGTGCAGGCTAATCATCATTCTTTGCAGAAGCCATACACAAACCTTGCTCCAGTCATGCAGCACCCTACCTACATGATGAAAGAGGTTATCATGATTTATGATGATCCTCCTGAACCACAAGTCGGTGTGCTTCTTCCCACTGGAAACTATCCAACATCAGTCTCAGTTCCAAACACTTCTGCACCGAGGCCATTTTACTGCCATCCATCACCAGTCCAGATTTTGCCAAGGGAGAGCTTTGCTGGATCCATGCCTGTTTTCACCAACATTACCCCAATGGCTGGTGTTAGCACGTTTAGTCAACAGAATCAAGTCAGATATAGCCAACCATTACATGTCCAGACTCCAGAAGTTTACTTAAACCCGCCGCCTGTCTATTATCCACAGGATTTCCGGTGACAACTCAGTAACCCAAATGACCAAGAGAACTCCATTTGGCTTTTTCGTCATCAATGCCAAAGTGGGGAAATGAGAGCTTTGTGATGGGTCTAAAGTACTGGGATTTATGAACCTGTCTAAGATGTCTGACTCTCAACAGGATTTTTGTTTTCAGATAGATTTGGTTTCAAGTTATCTTTTCAGGCAAACATGTTTGTTTTCAAAGTATTTTAATTACATTGTGCAAAGTTGTATTAGATTACAGATTTGCGTTTGATGAAGCATATATTTCACTATTTATCAAACAAAGCAATAATGATATACTTCCTGGCAAGTTCGTCTACTATCTCTTTTCAGCACTTATCTTCCACTCTGCTCCATCGAAAGTTCCTTGCTAGTCTGTAACACCTGGTGCAATTGCAGAAAATATTTTACCAAGATAACATTGTTGAACTAGATTGCATTGGATCAAAGGAAAATCATAACTGTATGCCCCTTCTTTTTATTGTATACACTATACAGGAATATATGTATAATTTGACTCAGTTTATGAGCTAATTTGGAGTCATGAGTGGACAGATGTGGCCTGACCAACTTCTATCATCTTTCAGATACGTTTTGTTGCAGCATAGTCACTACATCACAGTTGATTTTCAAAGGCACAAAAAAGTGCCCTAAAAAATACCTAAAATGCTTAAAAAATCAACCGAGGCATTTTAAAAAATGTTGTATCAAATGGGGTAGGGAAAGATCAATTAAGGCACTTTTAAAAAGTGCCTCAAAAAATCAATTTTTTGAGGCACTTTTATTGTGCCTCAGAAAATCAATTTTTTGAGGCACTTTTTAAAGTGCCTTGAATTATAATTGGTGGCACTTTACATTAATGCCTCAAAAAATCATTCTAGGCATTACGCAATAATGCCTTAAAAAATCATTCGAGGCATTAATCATCCTAAGTCGTAATATTAGCACACATGTCAATTACAATTATGGCTTACAATCGGAGACCAATCATATAAATAGAGAGAATTCATATTATATTACAATCAGGGAACAATTCAAGAGTTCATTGTTCAGCTAGATGTAACAGTACTGCAGACATTAACAATTCAAGAGATCTGAGACAACTATACAAGTACAAGAGTAGTAGTATTTCAGTCAGTACAATAGATGCCGTCTCTAGCATGGACTGATCTTCAGGTTGGTTGCGACGAAACACAAGTGCCAAGCAGAAATATGGCTATCAGCTTGTGAACTGGAACATCTACTTCTCTTAGTTTTCTTGTTAGGAACTCCTCCTTTCTCCATTCAACAACAGCACTTGGACTGCGCAAGGTGGCTATTGGCAATAAAAAACCTCTTCAGTTAGAGGAGCTTGATCAACATAAATATTCTACAACTAGATTTCCAACTAGGCTTGTAGCAAAAAAAGGAATGCTAGAAATGTAAAACAGTCTGAACTTGACTTCTATTGGATGGTCTAAAAGGTAATGATGCATACACAGCAGCAACTGTTCTAATCCAATTTGTAGATTCTACAACTTCCATACAGGATAGGAGGCCCAACCTTGTGATGACCGTTCTTCATCTTAGGCACAAACCTTCGATTTTATTCCTCTGGAAAAGAACAGTGGCATGAAACTAGGCGAACTACTGAGTCCAGGAACATACTCTAAATCATGACCATTGCCAACATTCAACTCTGTTCAAGAGGATATACATGAGATGCAACACCAGTTAGTTGAACTTGAGGTGCATAACTGAAACGAGTTAAGGATGTCATTACAGAGGTAAAAGCTTATACACCATGTCATTTGTGTTGAAGCTAAAGTTGGGGGAGAAAGGCACCTTGCTGACTAACTACAATGCTTCTAGTACATTTCTTCACCGTCATCCTACGAAAGAGCCCACGAGCTGCAGCACGGCCACATCGTCAGAAAATATCAGAAAAAATGCTTCTAGTACAATGGAGAGTGAGGGACACAATTAGAAAAAACAAATGAGTAACATTATTGACCAATTTCACTACCATATAGGCATAAATATAGATAAGCATTAAGCTGCCAGAGCATGGAGAGGTGCAATAGAAGATGGGGCGGTGGCAATGAATCCATGCAGCACCTGGAGATGCAGATTCGTCGAAAAGGCTATGAGAGCATGGGAAAGGATAGTTGTGTAGCGTGTCTCGGCTAGGCAATATCACAAACACATTACGAGCAACCAATTCTCACCAAACGACGGTTCAATTAAACGCATGAAAGAGTGTAGAATAAGGTCTCCTAGCAACCATGTCCTAACAATCTTCGATGTGTACGGAATTGCTGAACCACAATAGTGTGCAAGGTACAAATACCAAATCAGCATGCAATTTAACTCCATTCTCTTCTAGAAGGCGATTTCAGTTCTCTTATCTAAAATACTCACCATCGGCACTCAAGTAAGAGCCCAAGTAACTGGGAATTCGGCAATCATCATCCATGAAACAACAGGAATACACACGAATCGACCGCTGAACCCAATGTCGCAGTGTACGGTCCATGAGTTAGGGTCATCAGAGCACGAACCTCTTGACGACGAAGAGCGACCCCTCCACGACCTTGCGCCTCTGCACAAACGCACGCCCATACACCAAAATTAGGAACCGCAGCGAGCACGGAAAAGGAAAACCTGGAGGGGGAGGGGCAGCAGCATACCCATTGGATGGTGGCCTGGTCGAAGCTGTAGGCGGTGACGTGCGCGGCGGTGATGAGGATGTCGGAGACGGCAGGGTCGAGGCGGCGCAGGACGGTGAGGTTGAGCAGCCGCGTGCCCTCCCGGTCCACCGCCAGGTTCGTCCTCACCTTCCGCCTCCCGCAGCCGCCGCACGCCATGGACGGAGGGTGGCTCGCCCTCGCCGCGCCAGGTTCGGCCTCGGCGGTGGAGCGGCGCGGATCGATGGCCTCGGCAGTCGAGTGGCGACGATCCACGGTCGCGGCGGTGGATCTCCGCGGGTAGAAGGCGGGGGCGGTGGAGCGCGTCCGGTCCACTGCAGTGTCGGCGAAGCGCTGCAGGCCCGTCGCGTCCTTCCCCGTCCTTCCCACACGTCCTCCCCCGCCACCGCCGCGTCCTTGACCTCCATCTGCGTCCTTCCGCGCGCCTTGGATCGAGTATTCGACGGCCTCGGCGGTGGAGAGCCGCAGGTCCGCGTATTCGACGACAAGGCGAGGTGAGACCTCGACGGCGAGTATCGACGCGAGAGCTCGACCGAATTCGGGATGAGGAGAAGAGATAGTTTCGCAATAATCCTCACACGGTTTTCAAAATCACAACAAACATCTGGGCGCGTGTGGGCTGCCGGAGCCGGTGGCAAGGCTCGACTTGGTGCGGCCGTGGGTGTGGGTGCGGAGTTCCTCCGTACGATACGGACGATCCCTCCTCGTCAATGCTGCAAGTTCTCTGAAGTCCTTCCTCGTTGGGTTGATGTTCTTTGAGCACTAGCTTCAGAGAATCATCCTGTTGTAATTTCCTTTCTAGTTTCTGGGGCGATGTTAATCGTTCTCCGGAATGCTGTTGTAAGACATGGTGGTTTCTTTTCTATGAAATGGAACCGGGGCGGGCCCTTTTTATCTAAAAAAAATCACAACAAACTCATACGGTGGAAGGACCTATGTATGTAAGTGAAACTTGAAGAAGGATGTGTTTGCAAAAGAACAGACATCCGCCGCCACATGAAGGCGACGCCCCTGAAAAATCCATTCCGATTTTTGCAGGCACTATTGGAAAGTGCCTCGAAAAATCCATCTTTCCAGACAGTTTCGAAAAGGTGCCCCAGAAAATCTAAAATTTTCAGGCACTACCAAAATCTGCCCCAGAAAATTAAATTTTTACCGGCACTTCATAAATGCTGCCCCAAAAGATAGTTTTTTCCCGGCACTATGTAAATGTGCCTCCAACAAAGTGCCTGGAATAATACACGGTGACATAGTGAGTACTCTACAAACTAAGTTTCGCATCACTGATGACTCAAGACTGCTGACCATACGATTAAGATAAAGGCAGGTTCTTCGGACCATTCAACGCTGAATGACAACGGGATGATCGCCGGAGAACAATAGTTCAGAACAGTCCTATGATAATATCTGATCTGTGCATGGTGCCTATGTATTTCAACAGTTCGTTTCAGTCTCCGGACTACCATTTTTGCAACCCGTTTGCAAGTACTAGTTCGTGCAATACATAGACATGACCAAAAATATACCCATACAAAATTCTTATAAGTGTGGCGCATAGACTGGCTTGGCTAAGCTGACGTTGCATACCACTTTGGTAAAAAATAAATACAAGTCAGGCCACAAGAAAAACAAGGAACAAAACATGGCTTGGAACAAATAAGATTTGCAAGTGAAGTAGAACAAATCATGAGTACGAAAGAGGAAAACAATTTCAGACCACATGGAACAAAGGAGGACTTCTAACGGAAATAAATCCTCAGACCAGATGTAATACAGTTTTAGTGTCCATGGAATAAAAACAATGTGCGCTAATAGACCATATTTGTAGAACAAGTAGAATCCTTCAAAAAAAATTGTAGAACAAGTAGAACAAAGTTTAAACACGAGAAATAATAGTCACGATTGCTAGCAGAACATAATTTTACACTAAGCACAATTAAAGTTTTTAGCACAAGTGAAATAAACCACAACAATAGGTGGGAAAATTTGGACTAAAACCAAACAAAAGTCCATAGCCAATGGAAGAAATCACGACTTCAAGGGTAACAAATATTTAGACGAAGTGAAACAAAAATTTAGCAAACACGGAACAAATAATGACTTGTTGGCAGAATACAACTTTGGGTTAGTACACATGGAAGAAAATAATCGGCAAGCAGAACACAATTTGAGTAATAAATTTAGAGCATGTGAAACAAATCACGAGGAAATAAAGAACATGAATTCATACCAAACTAAACAAAGTTTAGATACATGAGTAACAAATCGTAAATACTAGCAGAACACATCCCTACTATAAGTAAAAAAAATGCTTAGAATAAATGGAAGAAATAGCTGAGAGTTGCGAAAAAATAGGAACATGATTGTTAATAGAACGGTAAAACCTAAATTGAAAAAAGGGTAAAAACGAGATTAAATAGAAAGGCATCCACTAGCATGTGGATAAGGCCAGTCATAGTGGGTACTAAATTAGATTAGTAACATGCATAGGTTACTACCTCTATAGTAGGGTAGTAACGTATGTGTGGGGTGTCGTGCAAGTTTTCATTTATTAGGTTTAAGACTCAAATTGTATTGAGATATTTGATGTTATGGTGATATATTACTATATTAGTCTAGTTATAGTGGGTAGTATACTGTTATCATGCATATGATAGTGTATGATACTATCTCTATAATGCAAGGTATTATGTAATAGTACCATAGTCTCATTACATTTATTTATTTGTAGAATCTCAATGCAAAATTGTGTATAAGATATATTTGTCACTTAATTTTTAAGCTGTACGTGATATGATGCATTATCTACCTACGATAACATTATCTTTTCTCTCCTCATTATTTACAGTTTACAGTGATATATAAGCTTTGTGCATCCATGAAATGCATGACACTATCTATGATACCCCACTATGGATAATTTTACGTTATCATAACCCCTCCCTACTCGTTAATTATTTGTCACGTCAGATACACGGCATGCATGTTAGTACTACTCACACTACGGATAGTCTAAGCACACTTTACTCGTCCTTTGCTCTGATTGGCGGAGAAAAGCACACTATCTTCATCCTTTGCGCTGATTGGTGGAGAAACCTTTCGTCAAGTGGAGCTATTACTTCTTCGTGGGCCGAAAATATGGGCTTTTCGGGCTCCATTGTTTTCTCTGCGTGGGCCGAAAACATGGGCTCTTGGGGCTCCAGCACTAACAGTAGTAATTTTGAGCCGGTCCAACGTGCGAAAAAAAAAGTAGCACAGCAGCGTTAAAGAATTCTCCATTGTCGGAGTTGAGGTAACTTCCCGAACATCTCTTGGCTTTTCCCCCGTCTCGTGCTTTCCTCTTTCCCCTCTGGCGCGCGCAAAGGCTTTATCCACCGCTTCACGGAAAATCCCTTCCACGACTTCTATACCTACACGGCGCGCCGCTCGCCTCCGGTGCGGTCTTCCTAGCACTTCCCATTCCTCCGCCTCCCAGCCCCGCGAAGCTTCGTCGCGCGCGCCAGGTACGTGATTTCCCTCCCGGTTCTTCTTCCAATTCGGTGCGAATTCCATGGAAAATCAGCATAGTTTGCAACGAGGATTCGCGTTCCTGTTGGAGATGGTAGCCTGTAGGGTAGTTTCTGGGAGCCTGGTAGGAAATGTTCCCGGGCCCGAATGGTCGGGGGCTCGGGGCTGCTGTGTGGCGTATAGATTTGGGGTGTTTGTTTTTGCAGAATCATCATAGCCAAACCCTAGAGATCTTACTCCCTGCGGCCGAATTGAGATTCGTCCTTTTTTTTCTCCCAGTTTGGTGATCAGGATTTCTGAAATTAGAATGGATCAATGGGATTTTAAAACCAGGGGCCGGGCAGCAACCTGCAAGTTTGTTGCTTCTGGATTCTTCTATCACTGGGATTAGATTTAGAGGAGAGAATTTGGACGAATTGCGGTTGACGCAGATTAGAGTTGCTAGCTTGGATCGTGCTGCTGGGAAGGAGAATCTAATCGGATGGCCTCCCAAGTTACCTTTCGAAGAAAAGGCAGTTGCGAGCAAGTTAGCTGTACCATGCTTGACAGCCCAAGAAAAGTATCTTGTTCACACAACACCAAGGAAAGCGTCTCGACCAAGGAGGTGGAGAAGAGTCCGGAGGGTATTACTGGACAACCCATTAGATCTGGATGTCGATTTTTTGGTGTTAGCCACAGGCTACTCATTAGGGATAATTTTCAAGAATTTACACCAAAGGCCATTTAAGGCACAGCTTTATTGCAAGCAAATGTTCAATGGGGTCAAAGATATCTAGACAATGGGACGGGAAAAGGTTCAGGATGAAGGATTTTGGTTTGGGGGGAGTAGGGCGCAAGAAACACCGTAAAGCTATTAGGACCAAGGGAGAGGCTTCCTTTTGTGAATCTTACCTGATAACATCTAATGCAGGTGATGCTTTTAGCAACAACAGGCTTAAGATAATGTCGATGATTTACGATGGGTATCAAAGTGACGATCGGCAAAGTGAGGAGGTTCAGTCAGCATACAAAAAGGTCAGTGGCGGTGATGACGACATAAGGGGTTTTGTAAATTTGGATGAAGCTGAAGAGCAAAATGAAGAAAACGAGTGGAGTTGGGTTCCCCAAGAGAACGATTCTCTTGCTGAATCAATTTCTTCACTTGACAAAACACAAGAAGTTCTTGAAAGATTCTTCAAGAAAAATGATGCTTTCGAAATGGGTAAGTTATTTTCTTCTTCAGCGATATTCTGCTCTATTTTTAGTTTTAATTTGGACTATTGGTAGTAATCAGTAGTTACGTTTACCCCCCTTGTGCTTGTGAACCACCATAGACAATCTATGATAGCTTGAAGGATCTAGTGTTTTGGTGAATGCTTAAAACCTTCACTGTCTGCTGGAACTGGAGCTTTGCCAAGCTGTGATTGTACATAATTTCAGATTCCATAACATATCTGCTGAATTTCACCGGGCAGCTGATTACTGCTAATTTAAGGGGTTTTAAAATTTGTCCCGTTGTATCTGGTAATAATTACTCATGGTATTTTTATTTTTAATCATACTTGATGAAGGTTCCTGGCTGTATTAAGAATCCTTGCAACATCATTGGCATGGTTTTCTTATGTAACATAGTTTTTTCACGAGCTTTCCACATCATAGTTAGCTTTAGGAGTTATGCGAATTGCAATGCATGCCCTTCCTAAAGTGTCTAGTTCATGTTCTGATGAATCACTTAACTCCGATTTTTTTTTTGGCTGTAATAGAAATTGTGTCATCCCTATTAGTAGTGGACTATTCATGAGATCCCATGATTGCTGTAATGTTCTCATATTTCAGCGTTCAATTCTTCAATTTATTGTGTATGTTTGTGTTAAACTACATGTAACAAGTACTTTGTTCTGCCTGTGTTCTTTTTTCAGAGATGCAGAAATTAGCAGAACTTGGCATGGAGTTTACGGCTGATGACAACAGAGTTTTCCCTGATGTAGAGGCTGATGTACTGGGAATGGATCAAAAGATGAAACATCTTGAGCAGAAACTGAAGGAAGCGTCAGATACTATCACAGAGAAGGATTCAAGATTATCCGAGCTTCAGTTACTTATCGATGATGCACATGCACCTACACCGCAGACGGCACCCATAAACATTGATCAGTTGGAGACGGAGCTTGAAGGCCACCTTCAGGGGAAAATAGAAGCCGAGATTCAGTGTCTGGTCATGGCGAAAGCGAGGCGAAGCTGGCAAGTCCGGGCGGAGGACCAGATCGCCTTGGGGGAGCACAAGCTCGCTGCCGCAGAAGAGACAGGAATGCTGCTCAAGCTACAAGACACCGAGAAGAAGATCCTGATGCTGAAAGAGCAGGTGGACAGATTAGAGGCCCACGAGAAGGAGCTCTCCGTGACGACAGAGGTCCTGAGGATGCAGGGCAGGGCCTTCAAAATCGGCCTCTTTGGCCTCCTTCAGCTGATAATGCTGTGCATCTCCTTGAAGATGTTCTTCTCGCAGGATTCGGCCCGCTTCGGGGACGTCGTGCCAACATGATGATGACGTAGTCAGTGTTTACAGCCTGTAAATTACAGTCGATTGGTTTGCGTTTGTTGTAGGTCTAATTTCCAGTTACAGTGAAGGGTCCTGACGTAGCGATGTGTGTACGTATCAAACTACGCAGTGTTCTGTAAATTATTATCTATGTCCATATATAGATTTGGGTTTGTTCTGACTAAGCTTGCTGGCTGTTCGCGTCAACCATACAGTGGTGTCAGCGACAGTTTCCTTCAGTGTTCGTCGCTGTAAAAAAAATTGCCGGTGGTTCTCCGTTTCTTCGGCTGTAAGACCGGAGGGCATGAATTGAGTTCCCTCAGAGGCTTCCGTGAAGTCAATTACGGAGATGTAATGCTCTGATTTGCTCCTTTGTTTTGTTTTTTTTTTGCGGGAAAAGAGGAGTGATATTACAGCTTCGTTCTTACTCCAGACTAAAAAAGAAAGGTAAATGCCACAAAGCGCAGCTGCGCTATTTGGACGTCTCGAGCGCCCACTGAGCGAGCCGTCCGATGCGCGCTCACTTTCTTCCCCACGACCTGCTGACCGCCGCCCCGGCCCATCCCCTTCTGTCCTAGGCGCTGATGAACACCGGCGCGCTGCTCGCCGTCCCGCGCAGCTCTGGCCTTCAAGGTACCCCTCGGTCGAAGCCCCGCCATGGCCGCGGCCATAGAGTTCAGGGCATCGGTCCCATGGCTCCCCGGCTCCAAGTCCTACTCCAGGCGCGGTGTCGCGGGGCGACGTCGCACTGGTCTTCAGCAGCAGCAACCGAGCCTCCATCCGCCGGCGGCAACACGGACCCGTTCGGCCGTTCCTACCTTGTGTGCACGCGTGTCAAGGGCGTCGATCCCCTGGCTTCCCCGGCTCCAATTACTCCTCGTCAAGGGCGCCGCCAGTCTCTCTTGCTCCCTTTCCGGTGCGGCGGCCGCCTATCTTCACGAACCCCTGCAGCTTCGGGCGTCGAAGAAGCCATCTCCGGGCGCTGGGAGGAATGCGACCAGGTTCGGGTTGTCGCCGCGCCGGAGGAAGAGGCCGAGGGGGAGCAACAGCGGCGAACTGCGGACGGATCCCAGCGACCGCGGTTCATCGCGGCGTGCCGGCGGCCGATAACGGCGCCCTCCGCGGCTGCCAGCTCCGGGCGACTGCTGCTCCAGGCGTGAGAGCCCCGGCCCGACGCGCCTATAGCGATCGGCCCCAGCGTGGGGGACGACGAACTCCAGCCCGACGCGACTGCAGCCAGTACGTACGCCATAGGCGTGGCGGCGACACACACCAGGTCTGAGGCCACTGGACCATGAGACAATTGCCACAATACCACTAGTTAAAACCGAGAGTTCTAAAATAGCACTGGAAAAACCGAACTCGTCAAAATACCACCACCGTTTTGGTTTTTGATACCAAAATACCACCATGCACTAATAGGCACTAACAGCCACAGAAAAAGACTTGTATGACCTTACCAGTTCGTACCACACAATTCAGAATCTTTCATTTACACTAATTTCAGCAACACTTTGACAACAGCATTTCAGCAGCACTTTGACAGCAATTCAGCAGCAGTTTTCGACAGCATTACAACAGCACTTCGACAGCAATATTTCAGCATCATTTCGGCAACATTACAAGTTGCACACCAAAATAACATGATAGTTCCAGGTTTCAAAGTTCACCAAAAGTATGACACTAGGAGTTCAACATCTAACAATATATCACACAATACTTATCACAAACAAGCTGACTAAACTTGTTTGAGAGGGCTATTAGTAGTAGCTTTGCTGCCCACCTATCTGCCAGCGTCTACAAGAGCATTCCTTTTTTTTCCAAATCAACGGTGTGCCTCCATCCATTTCCTGATATCTCAGCTATGGTTGATGTTGCCCTTATTTCACCATAGCGCAATCCTTTGCTTTTCTGATTCAACTCCTTTACCACACTAGGTAGTATGGTAACTTGGCAGCATGTATCCTCCATGGACAATCTTTGTCGGTACATGAAGCACGAAGTCTCTTCTTGTCACTATACTCCGTGTTAAAAGACCACTCTTCTCTAATTGCTAGCTGTCTCAAGGCAACCTTAAAAGTTTTTCCATCAACAAATGTGATGTTCTCTTTAATTTGAGGACAATTTCTATCATGGATATGAGTGGGAACCACATTGGTAGCAATTATACCCTCATCATCCCCAGGCACGTTTTGTTCATCATATGGGTTGTCAACATCTAGTGTTCCCAACGGAACTCTAATAGCAGCTACCTCTGGCTTATTTTCAGGAGCCTTCACATGGACAGGCTTCTCCTCCTCCTCCTCCTTCTCATATTGCACAGGTTCATCATCCTCATACTCCCCTGCATAGGTTTGGTTCGGCCAAACAAAGAACGGAGCATGAACCGGTTCATCATTCTCCTCATCAGCCCTGACATGATCAGATCCATTGTTTTTGTCCTTGATTCGTTGCATCTATCAAATTGTTCCGCTATCTCTGACTCACAAAGTAATGGAACAGTGCCATCATCACCAGATCCATACCAAATGGTCATTCTCCGATCAGTAGACCACTGAAACTGCTCCTCCACAGCTGCTGTTATTTGTGCTACAGACAAGTTCCGACCAGCCGGAAAATCCCATGTCTTTCCCCTTCGGTACACTCTTCTGCCATCTACAAACGTCAAGTAGGACTGTACATCTATTTCTACTCGGAAGTTGTCCATCGATCGATCAACGCTGAAATACACAAACACAACAAACTCTAAATTTTGATGCACGTCTACGAGAAACACAACTACGCCAAACATTGCAAACATGGGAAGAAGCATACCCGACAGGATGTAGCAGTGCAGCGTTGGTGTTGAAGGGGAGGGCACACCGAGCAGGAGAAGAGGGCGTCGCCGTGCTGGATCCTGGGCAGGGCACGACGGACGGCGCGTCCGTGTTGTCCTTGTGCAGCAGCCTGGGCAGGGCACGGCGGGCGGCGCGTCTCCACGCGTCGACGTGCAGCAGACTGGGCAGGGAACGACGGGCGGCGGCGAGGCAGGGAGCGATTCAGACGGGGGAGGCCAGCCGCCGGCGAGGCGATGCGGCCGGGTGTGCCGCCATGGTAGCTCGGGAGAAGGGGAACGAGTCAGTGATCGATCTGTTTTCCTGGATATTTTGGCTAGGTCTAGGTGAGGGCAATTTCGGCATTCTAAAACAAGCTGACAAGCAGTCAACCATTTGACTAACGTGAAAGCTTTGACAACTCACGGTAGTGGCATTTTGGCATCAAAAACCAAAGCGGTGATGGTATTTTGACAAGTTCGGTTTTCCAGTGCTATTTTGGAACTCTCGGTTTTTACTAGTGGTATTGTGGCAATTGTCTCCTGGACCATCCTCTCGTCAGGGGCGGACCCAGAATGTTTTCTAAGTGGGGGCAAAACTTTCCAGTGGGGGCATTTCTTACATACATCTGAAATTTTAAGTGTATTTCTATGAAAAAATCAACGAATTCTTTAGAACTTCTCAAATTTGAGTGGGGGCCTAGGCCCCCACAAGGCTCCACTTGGGTCCGCCCCTGCCTCTCGTGCTTGAGTCTGAGGCCGAGCGTGTGTGGCTTGCTGTGTCGAGGCCGACGCCATCCTCTCGTGCTCGAGTCTGAGCCCACTGGACCATCCGCACATGTGATTCGCTACAGCAGCACTGCTGATTCCCTGCATCGGTAGCTTCGCCGGATGCATCAGATTCGTACTTGCATTGCTAGCTTGTTCCGTATGTGTAGATCGAACCAATGTGCCAATCTTCTACACGTGAATGAAGTTGATTAGAATAGCTTGAATGAAATTGCCTTCCTTCAGTCCTCGTGGATTTATTTGCCGTTGTTGTGAAGTTGTCTCATCGCTCATCAAAATTGCTCCGCCGTATTGGAGTTCCTGTTAATTGTTGTGGAATTGCTTACCTCTGTTCTGAGTTGTTTCTCTGCCGAAAGAATTGCTTCGTCGCCCACAAAAATTACTTCGGCGTCCACAACAGTTGCTTTGGCACCCGTAAATGTTGCTTGGGCGCCAACAAAAATTGCTTCGTCACCCACAATTGTTGATTCATCCCCACAAAACTTGGTTCAGCGACCATAGAAGTTGCTGCGCCGACCACAAAAGTTGCTTTGGCGCCCACGAAAGTTGCTCTGGCGCCAACAAATGTCGCTTCCTCACCCACAGAAGTTTCTCCGGCGCCCACAAAAGTTACTTCAGCGCTCACAAAAGTTGTTTCGTCACCCACAAATATTACTTCATCTCCCACAAAACTTGATTTGGCATCCACAGAAGTTGTTGCACCGATCACAAAAGTTGCTTTGTCGCCTACAGAAGTTGCTGCACCGACCACAAAAGTTGCTTCGTCGCCCACAAATGTTGCTTCATCTCCCACAAAATTTGTTTTGGCGCCCACAGAAGTTGCAGCACCGACCACAAAACTTGTTCAGTCGACCACAAAAGTTGCTTCGGCGCCAACAAATGTTGCTTCCTCACCCACAAAACTTGCTCCGGCGCCCACAAAAGTTGCTTCATCGCACACAAAAGTTGATTCGTCACCCACATATGTTGCTTCCTCACCCACAAAAGTTGTTTCGGTGCCCACAAATGTTAGCAACTACAACACCCTAACGGGGGTGACTGGTTAGGGCGTTGCTAACGCCGTTCTGAATCTAGTTTCTTCGCCGCACATAAGTTGCTTCGTCGCCCACAAAAGTTGCTTCGGCGCACACAAAAGTTGCTTGCGTTGCCCACAAAAGTTGCTTCGGCGTCCACAAAAGTTGCTTCGTCACCTATAGAACTTGCTTCATCGCCCACAAATGTTGCTTGCTCACTCACAAAAGTTGCTTTGACCCCCCCCCACAAATGTTGATTCGGCCCCAAAATGTTGCTTGGGCACCCATAAAAGTTGCCCCGTCGCCCATAAAAGTTGCCTCATCGCCCCTCGCCCACAAAAGTTGGTTCGGCACCCACAAATGTTGTTTCGGCGCCAACAAATGTTGCTTGGGGAGTCAACAAAAGTTGCTTCACCGTCCACAAATATTGCTTCCTCACCCACAAAAGTTACTTCAGCACCCACAAATATTGGTTTGGCGCCCACAAATTAGGCTTTGGTGATTCGGCGTCCACAAATGTTAGCAACTACAACACCGTAAAGGGGGAGACTGGTTAGAGTGTTGCTAACACCATTCTGAATCTAGTTTTTTTGTTGCGCATAAAATTGCTTCGTGGCACACCAAAATTGCTTCATCGGGCACAAAAGTTGCTTAAAAAAAAGTTCATCAAAATATATCCAAATGGGGTCTACTTTTGAAGAACTCGTCGAGAGAGACCTAACGGTGAAAACGGATTTTAGTTTCAATACTTGGTTCAAAAGTTACGACGTCAAAAAAAAATCAAAGAACGAAATAAATGTAAAACTTGACTTGGTTTGTACTAGTACACGTCAGGTGGGATTGTTCCTTTCTTTCCTTTTCCAGGTGAGCGCCCGCTAGACCTGTCCAAAAAGAAATTAAAACCGGGTCCAGCTGGATCCCCAAGACACCGACGAAGCTGGACGAGCCAGTGGCGCGCCGCCGCCGCTGCTCCTCTGATGGCTTGGAACGGAAGCAGCCCCTCCACAATCGGGAAGTCATCGGACAATGGCTCCTGAGAACCTGCACCCTGCACCATCGTCGTCTTCGCGAAGCTCCGCATCACCACCTCCTTCTCCTTATTCTTCAAACTCCGGATTCGCCGCCAGTCGAACTCCGGCGAGGGAAAAGCGCGCACGACAGTCCCCTAGGACGGCGAGCACGAGGAAGAAGAACGCTCCACAGCGGAGCTCCAAGGAGCACCACCGCCGAAGGGGACGAGCGCCGCCACCAAAATCCTCTCCGACCGCGCCACCACCTCCACGACGCCGCCGGCAGGAGACCTACAAGATCCTACTACGCTATGTACACACCGTGAATCGGGGATTCACCATCCTCCCGCCGCCGGAGCGGCCGCCGGAGGGATCCGCCGATTCAACGGCGGCGAGGTGGACCGAGAAAAAGAAAGCACAAATCGCCCCTCTGTTACTGTAGCGAGAGAGGGAGACGTCCAGGCTCGTCTTCCGAGACAGCCTCCTTTGTTTTGTTTTAGATGTCCGATCGGGCGTTCATTGTTCTACTCCCGGAGTGAGTAAATACAGGCAGCTAGCGCATTCTTTCAAACCCGTCGTTTCCCTGCTCAAGACAAAAAAAAAAAGGATAGAAATTATGGAGTATTCGGGAGTACTAGTAAATCAATCACGCATTTATGGCAGCGCAATGAAAAGTTTCCGTTTGTTTGCACCTGATCTCTACCGTGAGAGGTCACGCAACATTGCAACGCAACCCAGGACGCAAGTAATTTTGGATGCTTAAGTGTCTCTTAAAGCAAGTTACTCCCTCGATCCCCAATGTTCCTTAATTTTCGTTGGTCAAATAACTTTGGATGAAAATCGGTCCTCTTTGGCACCGTCGGATCATCATCCCACGTCCAGAAGTTAACTTAGAGCACTTTTACGTTTTAGCCCTTCACTTTTTGGAAATCAGTCCGCAGTGCAAAGCATATCTACTTGAATGAAGGGGTATATCTCATTGCCCTTGACCTTTCCGATACTTACAACGAAAACTACCACAGGACATAATAGATAAGTCCCCTGTCCGTCCCATGTGTGACGCTTGCGTTCCCTCCGGCGATTACGGAGGCGATTTGGTTCTCTTCTCCGATCGTCCCTGTCTCCTGTCTCCAGGCTCTTAGTCGCCGCTGTCGCGATCCATGATCCAGTACGGCAGTCCGTCCTGTGTGGGTGACGGCTCGGGTGGTGTTTTTCTGTGGCGATCTGAATCTTGGTTCCCGTCGCCGCCGTGATACGTCCATTTTGCATCACTATTTTATATCATAATTTACTCTTATTCACTGATATATTTCATATTATATTACAATACTTATGTTATTTTATCTTATTTTGCATGGTTTACAATTACCCGGGATTTTTTCTGTCGGAGTCAGGAATCTGCTGAAAAGGACACCATCAGGAGGGGATACTTCGGAAGATCCAAAAATCACCAAAATAATATAGGAATTATTTCCTCGCGAGAACAGGCAGGAGGCCAGAAGATCAGCAGGAGGGGTGCCACGAGGCCACCAGGCGACCTGGCGGCGCGGCCCACCCCTGGCCGCGCCGTGGGCCCGCCTGGCCCCTCGGGACCACCTCTGGCGACCCTCTTCGACATAAAACTCCGTCTTGACCTAAAAATCGAGAGGAGGGACTTCGCATAATTTTTTCGCCGCCTCTGCGAGGCGGAAACCACACAGAGAGAAAAGCTCTCCCGCAGGGAGAAATCTGCCGGGGAAATTCTCCTCCGGGACGAGGAAATCATCGCCATCACCACCGTCATCGCTCCAGGCTTCGTAGGGATCATCATCTCCACAGCCATCACCATCATCTCCACCGCTCCACTTCGTTCCGCTGTAACTTCTAGGGCTGTACTTTGTTTCGTTCATTGGGGATACTCTCCCGGTGTTGATTACTCCTTGTGGTTGATACTTTTGAGTTTTATCGGTGAATTAAGTTTTTTGTCCAGATTGTTATTATTCATTATATCACCTCTGATCATGATCCATATAATGTCTTGTGAGTAGTTCGTTTAGTTCTTGAGGACATGAGAGAAGTCTTGTGGTTAGTAGTGGAATTATGTTGAGAAATATTTAATGGTTTGATATTTAAGTTGTGGTGTTATTCTTCTAGTGGTGTCATGTGAACGTCGACTACATGATAGTTCACCTTTATGGGCCTAGGGGAATGCATTTTGTATTTAGTTTACTTATTGTGGGGCTGTCGGAGTGACAGAAACCTAATCCCCCGTTGGTAAACTAGTGCACGAGGGAGCGTAGGATCCCAGAGTTTAAAGTTGTGGTTAGATTTATCTTAATTACTTCCTTGCATTCGCGGAAGCTTGCAAGGGGTGTAATCACGAGTGTGTATTTGTCCAAGTAAGGACGGTGCACTAGCATAGGTTCACCCACACAACACTTATCAAAACATTAAAGATTAATCAGCGGTATAAAGCGAAAGCACTTGACAATACTCTCCCGTGTGTCCTCAGGAACGTTTGGTAATCATAAGTAAAACAACCGGCTTGTCCTTTGTGCTGAAAAGGATTGGGACACTCGCTGCAATTATTGTTGCTCTCTTTTATTTACTCGTACTTTATTTACTCGCATTTATTTACTCGCACTTTATTTTATCTGTCATATCAAAAAACTCTAAAAACTTGTCTGCTAGTATTTAGAGTGAAACCTTGCTCGAAACTGCTTATCAGCACCTTCTGCTCCTCATTGGGTTCGACACTCTTATTTATCGAAAGTAGTACGATAGATCCCCTATACTTGTGGGTCATCAAGACTATTTTCTGGCGCCGTTGCCGGGGAGTGAAGCGCTATTGGTAAGTGGAATTGGTAAGGAGAACTTTTCTGTGACCGCACCGATGAGGACGGAGCTCACATGTTTGTTAAATGTAAGGAGGTGAAGGAGCTGTGGCGTAAGAGCAGAATGGAGGACACTAGATTAAAACTGGAACAGTTGGATACGGTGGCCAAAACTATGGATGTTCTTTGGGAATTACCAGAACGATATCGAGTTCAGATTTTGACTAAATGGTGGCACTGGTGGAACAATTGTAATAAGCTGAGGGAGGGAGAACTTCCAGTGTCCTTTGACGAAATTGTTCGCCGTTCGGTTAGTCAAGCTGATGAGTTTTTGCAGCTGTTTGGCAAAGGAAGAAGAAGCAAAAACACTGATGAACTGAAGTGGAAACCACCACCTAACGGTACTCTGAAACTGAACTGCGATGCAACATATAACCCAGGTGACGTCCATGCAACATGGGGAGTGGTTGTCCGAGATCATTATGGTGAATTAATCATGGCAAATGCAGGCAAGACGGATGGGATCCATGATGTGTTCAATGCAGAGATGAACGCGCTGGTAAGGGCAGTCGACATAGCTACAAGTCTGGGTGCAATACGTGTTGTTTTTGAAACAGATTCTGAACTCTTGGCAATGGCAATCAATCGACGTGGCCAAGACTTCTCCCAGCTTGCGGCTTCAATAGATGATTTGAAGATCCAGCTCCGCTCTTGATTCTCACATAGTGAAGTAGTGGCCTGTAGGCGTTCTGCAAATAAAGTTGCTCATGAACTTGCCATTCTGGGCAAGAGTTGTAATACCCAAGAGTTTGTAGCTTGGAAAGTTGATGTACCGGCCAATGTGGCTGAAGTTTTGGTGGGTGATTCACCCATGTTATCGTAATAAAGCAAAAAGGTAAATTCAAAAAAAAAAACTACCACCGTGATCATTTACCTCTAATATTTCAACAAAGTCGAGATTATCACAACAAAATTCCTCACCCTGTGTAAAAAATATGGCACCAAATTATCGTAACATTTCGAAACAAGTAATGCTACAAAAATGTGGAAAAACAACAATTTCATACTGAAGATTGAATTGCAACAAAAATCACAAACAATTTTCAAAAATACACAAAGGATTACAACAAAAAACCACACGTTTGCATCGATATAAAAACTGGTGAAGCAATTGTGACGTTGCCACAGATTTGTTTGCAACAAAAATAAACAACTATTTCAACACAAATTGCAAACGAATAGAACAAAAAAGTGTTTGCAACATTGGAAGAAGAACGTAAAATATGATTTGAAAAAATCCGAAGAAAAAAACAAATTTGTAGCAAACGCCGAGTGACATGTTAGCTCGCTAGGGTAGTTGCACCAAGCTAGAAACTAGGGTACCGCATAGAGAAAATATCCACACGTGGACCATACCTTTTTCGGAAATGACATTTGTATTAATTGAAAGTGGGTAACAGTTTGAGGCTAATCTTTGCACACAATCATGTCATTGGGTCAATCACACTTCTAAATAAAATTCTATACTACCAACCATCAAACCATACTACTGCAACTAGACATAATGGAAACATCCAAAGAGTCTATATGGTAGCAAATAAGTGGCTTCTTTCTTGGCGACCTCACACTTGATAACATTAATTTCTAGACATTTCACGCCTGACCTTTCACGACCGATGATCAATGGGATTCTACAAGGCACACTTGGGACAAATAGACTCTTTGAAGGTTCCAGTTTTAAATGCAAATCTTGTGTTAGATGGTTGTCAGTCTTGAGCCGTATTTAGACGAAAGGCAGGTTCTTCAACCTTCTCGTGCGCCAAATGAGTGTTTTTATGCAGTAGTCTCACACGACCTCTGAAAGTGCATGGTGTCCCCATGTATGGTTTTGGTAATTAATGACAATCCTTATGGACTAATGTTTGTGTTGAGTTATTCTTGTAGGTTTATCCATTGGCATCGCTTGAACTCCATGTGTTGGATTCAAGGTTGTATGCCATCAAGATCATTGATTATAATGGACATATTTGATATGATCAAGAAGATGAAAAGATACAAGGTTGATCAAGACTAAGTGCAAAGAATAGATTCAAGTTGATCAACACACAAAGCTAAATGATATACCATGTGGGATCATGTGATCCAATGGTATGATAAGAATTTGTCCATATAGCTTTGTGAACTAACCCATTATGTGTGTGTGGCATTCCTTTGTTGGGGTTAGGTATCTCTCCATGGGCTTGCATCAAAAGGCAGATTTGTTATAGCTCATGGAGGATGACGTAAAGTGGTGATCGTCATCAAGATTGATGTGTGCAAGTTCAAGATGGGCATCTAGAAGATTTCATGCTTGAAGCTTGCAACCCATTTGGAGATAATGGTCAAGTGAAGATGTTCCTAAGAGAGGCACTCCCATCTTGGTGTATGGGGGAGCGATATGTGAGTCTTCACCAAGCAAAGCGCAATCAAGAAAGGTGGTCCACTTGAAGAGATCAAGATCGTCATCATCTAGCTCAAGTGGAATGCGCAAGGCAAATGTATGATCTTGATAGGGTTTCTATTTTACGGGTCTCATGGTGTTAGTGGGAGACCGGGTTATAGGATAGTTGTCGTACTATCAAGAGGGCTCTCAAGTGAGTAACTTGATCGCATCTTTGTGGAGAGCTCAAACCTTTGCATACTTGGCATATCATCTTTCTTGGCTCTTACTTGGTTTTTCTCCTTGTTGGGTTTTGGTGCTTGTTGTGATCTTCATGACAAGCCCGCGTTCTCCGAAAACGGATTTCGTATGGAAAACTTGTTGCGTTTTCGGGTTGGAAATATTATCGGTTTATCCTTGAGGAAAGTTCCACACCTCCATGTGTGTCAACTTAACAAAATTGGATTCACCTCATTTGGATTTCGTACGTAAAAGTTATTGGGTTTGCAGTTTTCGTTCTGGTGGTTGTCGGATAATCCGGTCCAGTTGACTCGGAATATCCGCCCCCCAAGGTTGCTCGTTTTCGGCTAAGGACTTAAAGAAACCTGTGTTGTGGCTCTCTGTTGGTTGTCGGATAATCCGGTCCAGAGTTGACTCGGAATATCCGACTCTCAAGGTTTCTCTTGAAATCGGCTAAGGACTTCAAGCAACCAGTTTTGTGGCCCTCTGGAGGTTGTCGGAATATCCGATACAGGTTGACTCGGATTTTCTGATCCATCGGATTATCCGATCCTGACTTGTGTCGGAATATCCGACTCCCCTGTCTGCAACGGCTACATTTCTGGGAGGGGTATAAAACCCCTCCACCTACCTCCAGCCAGCTAGCTTTGCCCAGCACGTTTTTCTCTCTCTCCCCCACCATTGTTGACCTCTTGAAGCTTTGATTTCTCTCTATTCCTCCATGATTCTTGCCTCAAATTAGAGGGAAAAGAGAGAGAAGATCTAGATCCACATTTCCACCAATCCATCTCTCCTCTAAGTGAGGGAACCCTTTGGATCTAGATCTTGGAGTTCCATTTGTTGAGTTCTTATTTGTTCTTCCTCTCTTCTCCCCCATAAGCATTAGTTGCTTTTGGTGGGATTTGGGAGTGAAAGACTTGAGCACTTCTTGTGTTCTTGCCTTTGCTTTTGTGCATCGGTTTGCTCTCTCCACGAAGATTCGTGGAATTGAAAGTTTGTGAGCTTGTTACTCTTGGGTCATTGGACCCTAGACGTGTTCTTGTGACCTTTTGTGGTCAAGGCCTTTTGTGGCTAGTTGGGACCTTTTGTGGTCACTTGGGAGCTCCCAATCCTTTTGTGGGTTGTGCCTCAAGATTGTTGTAAGGGACTCGATTTCTGCCCAAAAGGAAATCAATAGTGGAAGGTGAACCGAGCTTTTGTGCGGGGTTCATCGGAGAATAGGGTGAGGCCATTTGTGGCGTCTTGAGTTTGAAACTCACACCCCTCCAACGAGACGTACTTCCCTCAAAAGGAGGAACTCGGGAATACATCATCGTCTCCACGTGCCTCGGTTATTTCTATACCTGAGCTCTTTACTTATGCAATTTACATTGTGATAGCCTTCGTGCTTGAAGTCTTTATCTTGCTATCACCTTGTTACTTGTCTTGCTTAGCATAAGTTGTTGGTGCACATAGGTGAACCTAGTATATTTAGGTTGTGTGCTTGTTAAATTAAAACACCTAGTTTTATTCCGCATTTATCAAGCCTAAACCGGAAAAGTTTTAATCGCCTATTCACCCCCCCCCCCCCTAGCCGACATCCTTGTCCTTTCAACCTCCCACCTTCAAATTGTACACTTGTCGTTTTCTAAATGTGCATGGTCCACATGTGGTATTGGTTAGGTACAACTAGCTTCAAGTGTGCACCACTTGGCACGTGTGCAACATATCATTAATTAGTGCTTGTATCTGTTTCGGTAAAAATGGTGCTCTTCATGTACAAGATGTATATAACTAAACCTAGAAAATCTAGGGTTCCATGATAAGTGTTATTTGATAGGAGAGTTGTGGAAAAGGTGGGTATCTAACAACATAAGTGACACGTATTTCATCCTCATGCGGTTGATTAATTAAGGAAGAACATGATATTTGGATTTTGTCCACCACTTGGCATTTCTCCTATTAACGGAAAACTTCAGGTGTTGTAAGTGAGTTTGGTATCATACCTAGTTTTTCTCAAGATAAGGCATTCTCCAAATCAAAACAAAGAAACATATGCACCTTCAACCACATAGATCTATTTATGTGCGGGTTGTTTTGACAACTACAAGCAACAATGCTTGTTGTTGTCATGCGCAAGCATCGTGGTGTTCATAGCGACATGAGTCTCACACGGCTCGCCACCTTCAATTAATACAAGTATAATTTCAAAATGCGAATGGTCCATGGGGTGATGTTGGCTTGGCACATCTAGCTTTGAGCGTTCAACAAATTCACATGTGCGCAAACATCATTTATCGGTGCTTGCCTATGTTTTGGAGAAAAGTGACACTCATCATGTGTACATAGTTTATATAAGTAAGCCTAGAAAAGCTTGGGCTTCCAAGTTAAGTCTGGTCCCATAGGAGAATTGGAAGGGGTGGAATGTGGGTGCATTCAAAAATAAAGTGCGATGAAGCCTTCAATCCAAATGTGGAAGATTAAAGATGGCGTTGTTGTTTTGATTTTGCCGATCCCTCTGCATGTTTCTCACCACGGAACAACTTCAATGTATCGTATGGGAGACCGCAATATACCTAGTTATTACTCAAGAGATGACATTCCAATCTGAAATAATGAAACATATATAGTGCCCTCAGACATAGATCTACTAATGTACAATGTGTTTTGACATTTACCAGGAACGATGCTTGTTGTGGTCATGCGTGGATACAATAGGCTCCTCTGAGCTGAGATTGTGCAACGATGATGTTCCTTATCTTCCTAATCTCCCCACAATCTTAACATAAAACACACATTGTTGCACCTATCTTCTATGTTTTATACATGAACACTCTTGCTCATTTTCCTTTTTCGCCTGTTGGACTATAACAAATGGCACACCGAGGGTATCTTGTGAAAAGGGAAAATGTTGACCACGGGCAAAATCCAGATGATATATTGTTATTTAATCTTTAGTGCCAGGATGGAAGTCATTATCACTTATGTCGCTGAATATCCACATTCTGCTCCTTCCAAATCTCTCGATAAGAATAGTCGTGGAAACCCTAGATTTTCTAGGCTCGGCTACATGTGGTTTACATATGAAGGATGCCAATTATATTATGAAAACAAATACAATCAACCATTGATGATGTTTGTGTGCATGTAGAGTGGCACATACCGGTGGCTATTCTAGCAACACCAAGCGAATAGCACACGTGGACCAAACCTTTTTTTTGTATTAATTACGGGTAGGGTAACCGTGTGAGGCTTCCGTTTGCATAAAATGTAAATTGCCTCGTTGAGCCAAGAATAGAGTTTGAAGCCTGGCCTTCTTTCAAAGACGATTTAATACTTCCAACCATCGAAATATTGGATTTGTATCTAGAAGATGGAAGCCAAACCTTCAAGGGGTCAATGGCCCTAAAGAACCGTGTCCCATTAGTCATAAAATATAGACAAATTAATGGTGTCCACTGAAAGTTTATCAAAAGAGAAACCACTTACTTGCTTTTGTAGTGAGACGTAAATCACGCTTGACTTTTTTTGCATTTAGTATTTTTTATTTATACATAATATATTATTTGAGAGCATTTATTTCTAACAAACAAAGTACAACGTAGACACAACACCACAAACATACATTCACATAACCTCTACTAAAGGCTGGAGTCGCGATCATCAAGATTGATGAAGTCACTACATATAGCCTCGATATCGAGTCATCTCAGAGGGGTACAACCACACTCCAATCCATCCAACCAATGGTTGGTCCTCTTTGAACGCATTTTTCTAATTAATAGTAAACGAAAATTCTTACGTCCAAAGTAGTAAGAATTTCTTATCTAACTAGCTAGATTTAAAGTTGAGCACACTTCAAAAACATAGCAACCCAATGCAAGTTGCTGGTTTGAGTTTTTCCGTTAGTGAGTTCAGTGTGTTGGTGCAAGAAGAGTTTGAGAAACCAACGACAAATACATGCCTGCATGAGCCGGCACAAACGTTACATCCATGCAGCTGGCTGCTACATCCTGCATGTGAAGCTAGCCAATTATACAATATAAACCGAGCCGCCACCTGTTCAAGAGTTGATCTGCCGCATTTTCTTGGTTCACTGGTGTATACTCTCTGCTGATTGTTTTGTATCCATTCCGGCCACCAATTGGAAGAGGTAATGAAGCTGGCTTAAACAATGATATACTCCCTCCGATCCGTTTTATGTGTATAGGAAAACAGCTGCTGCAGGTACAACCTATAGTAATACTTGCGACAGTTATTTGGGATCGGAGGGAGTATAAAGTACGTGGTATTTGAAACATTCTCCAATGACTGGATTTGTACTGCTAATGGGAAAAAAAGTTCATTCCAGCTTTTAGCTAGCTTATTATATAGATTGTCTTATAATTGCTCTATCCAACCATTGCCATTGGTAACTAAGAATAGTAACATAGCATAGAACATGCAAGAACAATACCATAGCATAGCGAAAATGTATAAGACCAGTAACACTAGAGCTAAGAACAGTAACAGTAGTACTAAGAACTCTGAAAGAACCATATTTCGACCTGATAGTTTTAACTGCTCACACCAGTATTAAGGGGATGTATTTCCCAAATTATATAAATTAACAGTTTAACAAGGAACCAGATATAACAGTCTTGCTAGCTAGCTTGTACACAGAATGTTCAGTAACATTTTACCTGCAGCTATCTATGATCTATCTCTCCAGTCAGATCGAACTCCAGATCCCATGGACTGGGAAAACTCAATTTTCTACATTCCGATGCGAGATGAATCGCAAGCACTGACGGACTAAACACTGTAAAAGGATACACTAAAATGACACTGACACTCACTAGCTAGCTAGGACCAAGGAAATGATGCTTCCTGTGTAGTGTACTCTAGCACGGACTCCAAAACTAAAGCAGACCAATAATCCCGAAGGCTGGCTAGGGTTTAGCAAGCTCCATCTTCCCTTCATTCCATGGGCATCTCGTTGAGATCAAAATCCCTGGGCTCCCCGTTTGGTGCGCCGCTCAAGCGCTGCGGCTACGATCGGCACCGCCAGCTCCATGGCATTGGCCGGTGCCGCGGGTTCTCGGCCGGCGCTGCCAGTGCCAGGCATTGACCGGCGCCGAGGGGACTGCAACCGGAGCCACCGCGTCTAAGTTCGGCACACCCAGGGCAGTGGCCGGCGCCGCCCGCTGCTTCTCCTCGATCCAGTGCTTCCGCATGTGCCCCCCGAGCGCCTGCCCGGTGGGGAAGATGAGGTCGCACCGAGAGCAGGAGTGCGTCTTGGGCGCCTTCGGCACCGGCGGGACGACGACGTCCTCGCCGCGCGCGGCGTCTTGGCGGAGCTGGTGGTGCACCATGATGTTGTGCACGGCGTGTGCCGCGGCGAGCCCGTCCATGTGCTGCGCAGCGGCGCACCTGACGGCCCTGTTGTGGTTCGCCATGTGGCCGCCCAGGGCCTGGTGGGTGGGGAACGTCTTGGCGCACATCGCGACCGGGCACACGTACCTCCGATCCGACGCCGGTGACGGTATGCGCCTCAGCGGGGCATTCTGTCCTCCTCCGCGGCATCAGCAGCATCAGCTGGCGGCTGCGTCTGGTCAGGATCTTGGAGCGGCCGCTTCTTTGGCCTCTTGGAGGGGCCGGGGGAGGCAGCTTGTCGCGGAACAGACGAGGGCACCACTGTTGACATGCTCTTCCGGCTCCATAGGCATCTTCCCCTTCGACGCTGCGGCTGCGGTGACATTGGACTGCTCGACATCCGGCGCCTGGGGCTCCACGATGATCCCGAAGATGTGCTCCACCGGCGCATGGTGCGTCGCGTGGGCGACATGATCAGCTGGTAGCTGCAGCTGATCGGCCGGTGGGATCTGGGGCCCTGCGACGGCGTTGTTTGCATGCATCTGCTGCAGAGGCAGCTGATCTTCTGGTTCTGGCGGCGCCCTGCTACGCATCCGCTGGTACAGCTTCAAGAGGGTCATGGCAGCCTCTTCCTCCTCCTCGCCGCGAGACGGCTCCAGCAGCAGAACCGCAGGCTCCACGCTGCGAGGCAGCTCCAGCTGTAAAGGCACGGGCTCCACGCTGCGGGGCGGCTCCAGCGGCAAAGGCGCAGACTCCGTGCTGCGCGGCGGCTCCAGGGCCGCGGGCTCCGCGCTGACGGGGCGACTGGCTATGACCGTAGTGCGGCTGCGCCTCGCAGTCACCGGCCAAGTCATCGTGGGGAGCTCAGGCGCCTGATCCTTCCGCGACGGCGCCTTCTTCGGCCTCGCGTCTCCAGCTGGCGCGGAAGCGGAGGAGGCGATGGGCGTCGCCGGGCGGGACGCCCCCTTGTACCCCCTCTCCGGGTGGGCCCGCAGGTGGCCGTACATGGCCTTGCCGGAGAGGAAGGCCTTGCCGCACTCGGGGCAGATATGCTCGCGGCCGCCTCCCTGGAAATCCCTGGCGTCGTTGTCCATCATCCCCACCGCCGCAGCGCCGAGGCTCAGGGTCGCCTTCCCATGCGCCTCCGCGTCGCCAGCAGCACCCAAGGCAACGGCTTGCTGCACGTCGAACTTGAGCAGCACCGCGGTCCTGGACGCGAGCGTCGGCGACTCCACGTCCACCGCCACCGTCGCCGCCGCCGCCTCGGCCGCCTGGAAGTAGAACGCCGCCAGGTCCATGAGGCGATCTGCTGGTGGCGTGGCGAGTGGTGACCGAAGTAAATTGGTGGTGGATTAGACCGGGAGGGGACTAATTAACTGAGGTAATGGCCGGTGTGCTCTCAGCAGGCAGCTGGGTCGTCTCGACGGTCTCGTATCCGTTTCAAAGCCGAGCCAATCAATCCTCTTCGATCTCTTCCTTCTTTACGCAGGCAGCAGACGAGAAACGGAAACAGTCCCGGACACTGGACTACTGGAATAATCTCTCTCTCTCTCTCTCTGGATCTTAAAAACCTCTCCCGTCTGAGTACGATTCCTTCTCTCCTACTTCACCTGGAAAAAAGAAGCAAGATTGGAAAGTGGCCAATCAGACCAAGAATACAAAGGGAGTTTTGGAATATGCAAAAGCACGTAGAAACTCTTTTTAGATCGACCAAAATGCATAAAATCACGAGCTTAATTGATGGTGTAACAGCCAAATAAAATGCCCAGCTAGCTAGCTGGCGCACTGCAGCAGTATATACTCCTAATTAAGCAGTAGTAAAACAGTGGTGAGAAAATGATGATGTAGCTAGCAAGCTGCTGTAAAAAGTTCACACACACCCACTGGCAGTGAAATGACGGGAGCATGCACGCAACGCAGCGCAAACAGTGGCCCGAAAAAGAAAGTTCCCATGACAAACCCCCGGCCTGGGCCCAGGTGATCTCCTGCAGCTTTTCTGACAAAGAATAACCGAAACGCTCAGAGATAACAACTACTGCTCGTACCACCTCTTCTGCTCCAGCTAGCTACTACCAGTGGCCATTGTGAAATTAGAAAGTGAGCCAAGCAAAAGCAAACGATTGATTGATGAACTAAAAAAACTTGATGGGAGTTTATAAACGAGTTGTTTCTTGGAAGAAAATCGGTAAGGCCGGGCTGGATCTGCGTGTCATTATTCACCGGGATGGATGATGGAGTGATGTACCGCAATTAGGAAGAAAATCAATGTAGCGAGGAAAGATTTGATCGATGCGCTAGCTTATTACATACGAGATCTCCTACACATAAACATGCAATCAATCGGGATCTCTTGCAAAATACTAACCGATCTACATATACTTACCGATACCCAGTAGCTCCAGATCCACCGCGAAAGAGGAAGTAAATCACGATTACACGCATCCATCCGGAAAAAAGGCTGGGAATTAAGCGAAGAATACTTAGTCTCCACATTGAAGCAGTGGCGAGAAAAAACGGCAGCTCTCTCAGGGATCACATTAAAGAAGTAAACCAATGGATCGACGGCATGAATTAAGACCCACCCAGCACTAGCTAGGTACTCCTACCACTACCAGGGAGGGAAAAAAGCGCAGGTGAAAAGAGATCCTGGGGGTCCAGCGGAACTGAAAGAGGAAATACTGAGTAAAGAAATCTGGCAGTCAGTCAGAGGTACTAGTCCCCCATGAACACGGAGAGCTAAAATAAGACCGGCCGGCCAGCGGACACGAAACCGAACAAAACAAATCCCGAGAAGATTAAAAGATCTACTAGTAGCAAGAGGTAGTGACATGGAATTCAGCGCGGACGAAGCAGGCACAGCTTCCGTCAGATTCATCCGAACAAGCTGGGGAGAAGGGATCGATCCAAACAAGCCGGGGAGAAGAAAATCCTAACCGAAAAAAAAACAAAACAAAACAGGACGCGCATGCAGATAACTTGAAATTTGAAAAGCGACTCGTATTAATCCCACTGGGAAATCACTCCTCCTGCTAATCCACCAAGTCCACCTGCGAGCTGACTGGAGAACGAACGAATCCACCTGCGAGAGGACATAATACTAGCAACACCCACGTACGCACGAAGAAACTAATCGTGCAGATTCGTGCTAGTTTCAAACCCACCCGGGACGACGACGGAAACATGCCATGAGCCGAAGAGCTAGAAAAAAAAATCATGAAGAGGAGAGGGCCGGGTGATGTTATAGTTCGGAATAAAGATGGGTCGGTTCCCCCATGGCGTTTCACAGGCATATATGGTGATCCTAGGAGGGAGAACAGACATAATACGTGGACACTTTTACAGCGTCTACATGGGCTCCGAAGTATGCCGTGGTTGTGTAGTGGAGATTTCAATGAAACACTATATGGCACGGAACACTTTAGTGAGCATGCAAGAGAGGAATGGCAGATGAGAGCCTTTCGAGAAACAGTTGAAGATTGTGCGCTGCTTGATCTTGGTTTCACGGGACTTCCATACACATGGGATAATAGACAGGAGGGGGCGGCGAATGTGAAGGCCCGAATTGATCGCGCCTTCGGTAATGAGGCGCTTCTGCAGTTATTCCAATTGGTAAGTGTTAAACATGTTAGTATGGTCCAGTCTGACCATTGTATGGTGATGACAGAGATGAAAAAGTTCTCACAGCACAAGATTGCTGGCAGACGCACCTTTCGATATGAGAACGTTTGGCAGACTCACGGAGATTATGATAAGGTTGTGACTGATCTCTGGCAAAAGTCTGAAAAAGGAGAAGGAATAGAAGGTTTTGTGAACTCGCTGGAAAGTTTACAAAAGGGGTTACAATCTTGGGGTACGGCCAAGTTTGGTAATTTCAAAAAGAAATTGATGAATTTGCGTCGTGAACTGGACCGTGTACGCAAACAGTCAGTGGGCCGTGGCCCATCTGGTGAGGAGAAGAAACTGATGGAGAGAATAGCGAAGTTTTGTATCAGGAAGAAATTTGGATTAAGCAGAGAGCTAGGGTCAATTGGCTAAAATCTGGCGATCGTAACACTGCTTATTTCCATGCGTATGCGTCCCAACGCAGGAGAATCAACTCGATTATTACTCTACAGCGTGATGACGGGACGTGGTGTGAGGAACCTGAGGAAGTGAAGTCTGAAATTCAAACTTTTTACACTAATCTCTACACTTCAGAAGGGGATCCACAGTTTGCTGGTCTCCTCAATCTTGTGGAGGAGAAAATTGGGCTTGAGGATAGTGAGCGTCTAGGGAGTGATTTTTCTGAAGAAGAGGTAAAGCGAGCTTTATTCCAAATGCATCCCTCTAAAGCACCAGGCGTTGATGGTTTTACTGCCGGTTTTTACCAAAGGCATTGGGATCTTATTGGTCCGGATCTCTGTAAGGCGGTCCTAGGTTTTCTAAATGGTGGGGCTATGCCTGATTCTATTAACGACACAGCTATCACGCTAATTCCGAAGGTGAGAAACCCCCAATCCATTAAGCAGTTTCGGCCGATTTCTTTATGTACAGTCCTTTATAAAATTGCTACTAAGGCTATTGCAAATAGAATGAGGCCAGTATTGGAGTACACAGTTGGACAGGAACAAAGCGCTTTTGTGCCTGGAAGATTAATTTCAGATAATGCTCTCGTGGCATTTGAATGTATTCACTCTATGAAGAGGAAGAAAAAGGGCAAAAAGGGGCATTGTGCAGTCAAACTAGACATGATGAAAGCCTATGATCGTGTCGAGTGGCCTTTTATTGAGGCGATGTTGCTGAAGCTTGGTTTTCCTCCACGGCTAGTTCAGCTAATCATGCAGTGTGTATCTACGGTCAGATTTTCTGTCAAGGTAAATGGTGGTCTTCTGGAGCCTTTCTACCCTTCTCGTGGAATTCGACAGGGAGACCCTATGTCACCTTATTTATTCCTTTACTGTGCGGAAGGTCTGACAGCCCTGTTACATCATTATAATACTGGGTTTGTGGATCGAGGTGTTCGAGTTTGCAATAGGTCACCTTGGATCTCGCATTTGTTATTTGCAGATGATTGCTTAATCTTTATTAATGCTAATAGTGCAAGTGCTCGGAGGCTGGATGAGATACTCCAGATCTATGATGCTGCATCTGGTCAGAGGGTGAACAAAGATAAGAGTGCTATATTTTTACTCCATGTACTCCGAGTGAGCAGAGGGTTGCTGTGAAGCAATGTTTGAATATTCAGACAGAACTTTTACAGAGAAATATTTGGGTCTTCCCACGGCTACAGGGAAAATCAACAGTGGTACCTTTGAGTATATCACAGATAGTGCCAGAGGAAGCATGAATGGTTGGGCTGAAAAGAACCTCTCTTATCCTGGGAAAGGAACTTTGATCACATCAGTTATTCAGGCCAAAGCAACATACAGTATGTCCTGTTTTCTTCTCTCCAAGGGATCATGCAAAAAGCTCACGTCCATGATGGGACAATTTTGGTGGAGTGGAAATCTAGACAAGAGATCTATGCACTGGATTGCATGGGATAAATTGGCTATTCCGAAATGCCAAGGAGGCATGGGGTTTCGGGATATGCATGCTTTTAACATCGCCTTATTAGGTAAGCAAGCTTGGAGAATTGTGATGAATCCGAACTCACTCTGCTCCCAAGTTTTGCGAACAAGGTACCTTCATAATCAGAATTTCATGGAGGCAGCAGCACCGAGAGCAGCTTCTCGGACCTGGAGATCGATTTTGGCGGGAAGGGATGCTTTGAAACTTGGGCTTGTTAAGCGAGTGGGCTCCGGGGACACTATCTCAATTTGGGATGACTGTTGGCTCCCGGATACTGCGACAATGAAGCCCATGGGCCGAAAGTACGAGACTGACCTATCTATGGTCAATGAATTGATAACACAGAATCATCAGTGGAATGTGCCATTGATTCGTAGCCTGTTCTTTGAACCTGACGCGGATGCCATTTTAAAGATCCCTCTTCGCTCTACAGTTGGAGAGGATTTCCTAGCGTGGGCAAAAGAAAAATCAGGTTTATATTCAGTACGGTCTGCTTATAGATCGTTGTTCTGAAAACCAGGGAGATGAGGCTGTTCGTCAGGGGACAGTATCTTCATCGTCAGATAATGGAAGCGATAAGTGGAGACGATTGTGGAAATTAGCAGTGGTTCCTAAGGTGCAAGTTTTTTGGTGGAGGGTTCTTCGAGGTATTTTACCAGATTATGGGACTCTCACACGGAGGCATGTCATGGAGAATAGCACCTGTGGAATCTGTCAAGCTGAGTCTGAAACCTTAATGCATGCGTTGATTGAATGCAGTCATGCTAGGATTTTCTGGACAGCAGCTAAAGAAATTCTGTTGATTAAGTTGCCAAAGTTGCATCCAGCGACATGGGCAGCGGACATTTTATGTGATCCTTCTTTTGTGCAGAAGGACAGAGAACTGATTATCACAGTGATGTACTCGATCTGGACATCTAGAAACAATTTGACTCATGGTGAATTGGGTTTCAACCCGACTAAGACGATGCAGATGGTACAGGAGACACTGCAGATGCTGGAACTCCCCAAGGTGAAGGGGACGTCGAAGCAATCGCCACAGCCTAGCAAATGGAGAAGACCACCTGAAGGTATTGTCAAAATTAATTCAGATGGGGCTATCTGCTTGGATTCGGGGCTGGCGTCTACCGGTTTGGTAGCAAGACGTGGGCAAAGCTTTCATGGTGCTGGTGGTAAGATCTACAGAGGTATCTCTGATCCGCTGGTGAGTGAGGCTATGGCTCTGCGTGATGCAGCAGTTTATGCGGTGAAGAAGGGGTTTGGCGATGTCATGTTCGAGGTGGATGCTTGGAGCTGGTGAAGCTTTGGACTAACCGCATATCCGATCGTTCGGTGATTAAGCCAGTGTTAGATGAGATTAATGAGCTAGGGTCTTCTTTCAAGTCCTTTAGCATCTGTTTCGCGCGTCGCGAGGCTAACCAGGCTGCTCACTCTTGTGCAAAATATGTGATCATACAAGAGGAGGAGTGTTTCTGGGATGCTGAGCCACCGCCTTTTTATTTCACAGTCTGAGGACTGATTGTAACGATGTAATTGTGTGACGTTTGTGAGGCAGCAGGTTTCTGACGCACTCTTTTCCTTCCAGGGTACCTAACGGGACTGGGAGGTTTTTAATGAGGCGGCCTGCTGACCTAATATATGGAGGTTGAAAATAAAAAAAAAAGAGAAAAATACAACTCAAACGATTTTCCTATGCTTTAGAAGGCATTCGAGAGGTGCCTGATTATGTTTCTTCGGATATGCGTATAATTAATTATAACGTGACACGCGGCATAGGCCGGCCAGTGAGTGGAGCTCATTAATTTATTTTAATAACACCTCGTTAATCACCGCTAAATATAGAATTAATTAATTATGTAGCACCATGTATTGACGGGAGTGAGTAACTAACCGCGAGTGGTCGCTTGCGACGTTCAACCCCAACAGCGTGTGTCGGAAAACAGGGTAACATGCGGGTAGGTAAATTAAGGGGCACACTTGGTGTACGAGGCGACGACGTTAATTAGGGTTTCTCGTTTGTTTTGATTTCCTTTTACTTTGTGTGTGGCAGGTAGAACGAGCGGAGTTATGAGTGATCAATCCATACTATAGTGTATTATTAGGGGAAGTCTCGGGAGGGCGCCCTCTGGCGTGAGGGCGAGCTGATATGGGTAGGTCGCGGGCGCATAAAAAGGTGACACGTGTTCATGCTCCTATCTTTTCAGTTTTAGACGGTTTTTTGTTTGCCTTGTTTTAGTTGAGTCTTCTGTTTCGATTTTGTACTACAACTAAAAAGGCAGGATGCCCTAAAGTTCGGGATAACGTAATGCATGGCAACTAAAGTCAGTGCAAACTAATGGCAGTGCAAAACATGCACTAAGAAGGGCACCCAAGAAATAGTGCAACGTAAGAGCACTGCAAAACATGCACTTAGGAACGAGAAAAGCAAAAGCGGCCAAAATCACTGCAACCTAAGGCAGCGCAAATCATGCACTTAGGGAATGACAAGAGCAGGACACTCAACACACATTGCAACCTATGGCGGTGTTAAACATGCATCGATATTATGTCAACCAAACACAATGCAAAAAAGTAAAGGTGTTGCAGAACTTTGAAGCCGTGCACGAGCTAGCATATATCTATAGCTGGTGTTTAACTATTCTTGTTCTTATGAAATGGTTGATTACTCTTAGCTCTATCATTTATGTCTTTGTTGTTGTATGTTTATTTGGTATTTGGTATACTTAAGCCGTCACACACACATGCACCACCTCACCCTCAGTACTGGAGAGTATCTTTGGGGAGGGGGGAGAGCGGCTGGAGAGTATCATGATTCGATGCTATATTGAATGGTCAGAGGTGATCAAGAGGATCGTTCGGTTTTGTTTTCGGTCGCTCGCATGTGCGTTTTCTTTGTTGGTTTGCTTGCGTGCGACTTCATGCTCGTTTACCTATGTCGCATCTTGTTTTCTGTTATTGGTTATCCAATCTTCTCAGGGTCTGTACTAGCATGCATGTGCATCAGTGGCGAAGCTTGGACCAGATCCTTGAGGGGGCACATAGGTTAGCAGGCTGCAATTAGGGACTTATTTGTCAAATCTGAAGGGGGGGGGGGGGTCAAATATGCCAATTTATAAGGGTTTGTACACTAAATCTACATGGGCTGGGGAGGGGGGGCAATTGCCCCTGACCTACAGTAAGCTCCGACAGTGATGGATATGTCCTTTTTTCCTCTTGCAAACGACATGGTGCTGGTCCGGCTACTAAAATTACACGTCAGAGAAAAATATGACTCAAACTATTTTCGTATACTTTGGAAGGCATTCAAAAGGTGTCGGATTATATTTCTTTGGATATGCATTTGTTGATCTGGAACACAACAATTCCATTACTCCAGAGGCTCAACTAAATCACTGACCACCAACACCTATACATCATTTGGTACAGATTCATGCCACAAGTAGCTCAACTCCCTCTCAGTAGCACCTAGAGAGTCCATTTCATGTGCTACTTTATTTCAGATTCTGGAGCATAAGAGTAAGTAACATAATTAAAATGCAGTTGCATGTATATACGAAAGTCTCGATAGATGATGCCTTCAGGTGCCAGGTCAAAAGCCTTTCCATGCAGCGATATGCCTATAGAATTAATTATGTAACAACACATATTGACTAGCAAATAATTCAACCCGACATCGTCTGTTGGAAAATAGGAAAACATATAGATAAATTATGGTGTCGAAGGGGTGTACAAGTCGACAATGTTAGGCTTTCTTATTTACTTTTATTTTGTGTGTAGCGGGTAGAAGAGAGCAGTTAGGACTGATCGATCGCATACTTAAGTATATTTATAGGGAATTCTCGGGTAGGGAACCATGTGGCGTGAGGGTGAGCTAGTATGGGTCGTAGCATATAGCAGGGTGCCACGTGACGCATTTTCATAGCATCTGGAATATGTATGGTCCTATCTTTCAATTTCATTATTTTCTTTATTTTGCCATGTTTTGATCTGATTATTTGTATTTTGATATTGTAGTACAACTAAAAAGGCGGGATACACCAAACTTAAGCATGACTTAATGAATGGCAAGAAAAGTCAGTTCAAACTAAGGGCAGTGCAAAACATGCACTAAGAAGGATATATTAAAATAGTGCAACATAAGAGCAGTTTAAAACATGTACTTAGTAAGGATAAAAGTAAAAGAACCAAACTCACTACAACCTAAGGCAATGCAAAACATGCACTTAGGGAAGGATAGGAACAGGACATCCAAACACAATGCAAAAACCAAACGTAGTGAATTGTTTTGAAGATGTGCACGAGTTAGGGTATATCTATGGCTAGCAGGGAGTGTTTTACTATTCTCAGTCTTATGAAATGGTTGATTGTCGTTAGCTCTATCATATATGTCTACGATGTTGCCTATTTATTTTAGTACTGGTCTCTTATGCATGTTGTTCTGACTGCTCCTTTAGGTTATACCAAGCTGGTATTTAACTATATTTCACTTTTGACGTATAGTTAACACGACATCGTTGTTTTATATAGTTAGTGACTAATTATGTAACTTTAGACTATACCACTATATGTTGCACATATTTTATAATCCCCTCTCTCTTTCCTTCGTTCTTGACTTCTTTTTTCACCTTAAGTAGGTCATTTGGTTATCCTTATTTTGTGATGCTAAGATGGAAGTTTTTATAAAAGACGAGACTATATTGTTGACATTGTACAAAACAAATTAAAAATAAGACAGCCATCCCATGACTGGCGATTGTTCCTGAACAAAACATAGTCCAATGATTGCACATAGTATTCCAAACCCATCATTGATTTGCATACAAAAATATATGTGGTTCTGAAAGATATGCGGCAATTACACAGTGCAGCGCTGTAGCTGTTGCGAATTGACACGGTTCCAGTGAAACGGCGCCAAGTAGCTCCTCGCCAGTCTGCAGTCTTCCACGCGGCACTCCACGGAGAAGCCAGTCACACAACAGAGCCACCAGACCATATGCGAGTCCACCAAGCATCCCATTGAAATAAGCCTCTTTCTCGGCCTCTCAATCCATCCGCCTCCTCGAATCACAGCCGATCGAACCACCATTTGCCAAGTACTCCACTCCGTTCAGTCAAGAGAGTCTCCGGCCGCCGGAATACAGTTAGCTCGTTCACCACCACCAAGCAGGGCGGGGAGGAAGGGAGAGGAATTTCTCCGGCGATGGCGTTCGGCGAAGGAGGAGGCGACACCACGGCTCCCCTCATCTCTTCCGATCGACCGACGAAGGGCCATCTCAACATCGTTAGAAATGGTGAGCAACCCCCAAACTGTCTTATCCCCAATTCCCGATTGATTGATTCATGTAGATCTTCCTCTTCGCGGTATGGTCGATGTGTCCTGACTTGGCGCGCCGCGCGCGGGTGATGTGAAACTCAGGGAACGAGTGGACTGCGTCGGCGCACGTGATCACGGCGGTGATCGGGTCCGGTGTGCTGTCGCTGGCTTGGAGCATGGCGCAGCTCGGGTGGGTGGCCGGGCCGGGCACGATGGTGGTGTTCGCCTCCGTGACGGCGCTGCAGTCCACCATCTTCGCCGACTGCTACCGGTCGCCGGACCCGGAGCACGGGCCGCACCGCAACCGCACCTACGCACACGCCGTCGAACGCAACTTAGGTACGTACGCGATGTGGGTATCTCGCCTCGCTTTTTTGGCCATTTTTCTGTTCGGCTGTTCCTGTAATCAAAATCTTCAGAAGATATGTTTGTTTATCCGTTCACTGTTAATCGCTATTGAGTCTAATGAGTGACAGAGACAAATGGATAAGATAATCTAGTTGTGCTACTGTACTACAAAAAGGTAGCCAGCTATTGGGCATCAAGTCGTTAAACAGAGTAAATAATATGGAAAATGAAGCATAAAGTTACCTATGTGCTCTGCTTTTCGACCCTGTGAGTCTGAGGGTACTTATCCACATATGTCTCTATCACACCTGGTTTCATTACTTCTGGGAAGATGATCATTGTAGTGCTAAAATTCACGTGTAGGTAACTGAAACAAAACAAAAGCAGCTTCCACACATATTTGCAGAAAATAAATCAACAATGTCAGCTTGTCACACATGCGCGCGCGCACATACACGAAGGCGAGTTGTACAACTGCAGCACGAGATTGAAGGGTCGTGAACACGTACAGCACGGCTCGGCCAAGCAATTTGTGGAGCACAAGGAGAACACGTCAAACGGCAGGCGCGCAAATGGCTTGAGGGCACGTGGTGGCCAGCACGTTCCCAGTCCAACTCCTCCGCTGATCAGACGCCGCTAATTTGATTAACTTGGCCCCACCAGTTCATCTTTGGCACTGGAGAAGTACACATCTGGCCATGGCTAGCGGGAGTGACAAGCAAGCAAACAGACACTTGCCACCAGGAGATTTGTTTGAAGAAACCGATGCAGACAAAATATTCCAAACGTTGTCAAGATGCCGCGTGGCGGTCCAGTTTGATAGTGAATATAATCCCACACGCGTCCATAATTAAATAAGTCTACGTATGTCAACATTCTGCAACATATTTTTCTATTACAACATCTTTTTTTTTATTACAACATCTTGTTTGCTTAGCTCCTACTCTGCCACTGGGTGACTATTTTGAAAAAAAATCAATCAAATGTTGATTGCCAGGTAGCAGCAGCGCGTGGGTATGCCAGTTGTTGCAGCAAACAGCACTGTTCGGCTACGGTATAGCCTACACCATCACCGCCTCCACCAGCTTCAGGTACACTGCATTTACATACGTACTGACGTTCATGGCTCTCATTGCTCCAGAACTACACTTATTTTCTCTGTGGGCGAATTGCACGTTTTGCTTCGGAGAATAACTATACTTATTTTTTACTTTTGCTAAGAACTACTCAGCTGTAGTGTTCAGTTGCTACTCCTCCGTTTTTAAATTTTAAATATACGATGTTTTAGGTGTTGCACATGTTGACTAGATTCACACTAAAGTGAGTGCACATACAAACTAAAAACATGTCTAGATACATATGGATACATGTGCATGTGGGAAAAGGCTAAAACATCTTATATTAAAAAACGGAGGGAGTAGTTTTTTTAGTGGAGTCTTTCTAAAAACAAATAGTGGGGTAGTTTTGTTTTTTAGGGAATCTAGGCTTCTAGCTGACCGCCGCGTCCGCAGCCCAGGCTCCGCAAAGGCCGGAACCGCTCCTTCCTCCGCCAACCACGCAGGCCATAAGCATTCCGACGCACACATCAGGCCCACGCAACCAGCTGCTGCCAAAGCTTGGATAGGCCTCCAGGCCCAGTAGTTGTTTCGACACTCATAAAGTATATATTGGGCCGGTAGGAGCCGAGCCCGTTTATCAATATCTGCAGAAATTCAACTCGTGCGCATCACTGTTCTCCGCCTCCACCCTCCACTCGGATCCTGGTCGTTTTCCCTGGATGCCATGGTCAACTTGCTGGCATGATCCGTTTGCTGCTAGCATGCGCGTGAATGTCGTGCCGAATTTGGACTCAAGCCTCAAGGTTGTTTTCTCGAGCGGCGCGAAGGGGAACGTCAAGTCAACAAAGCAGCCCGGAGAGAGCTACCGCTCCATGGTATTCGCTAGGCTGCACTAGTGTCAGTAGACTCCTAGAAGTCCAAGAACTCGAGCTCGACCAGGCTAATGGTGACGCCTCCTGTTGACCCACTAGCCACTGGCCGGTTCCTGAGTGTGCCAACTTGCGACTTTGCAAGAGAGATATCAGAAGTGGTACCAGTTCATGAAAAGATCGGGATTTTCATGGTCATGCACGGCAATGTCACACACCATTGCGGCATGCATTTTCATGGTCATACACAGCTAATTATAGACATGAGTGTGTTGCTGTGAATTTGTTGTCTTTGATCCGATAGATGTCCATCTTTTTTGTGTGTTGTTATTGTAGACTCGTGCATTCTCGGCGCTCCTAGAAATAAAATAGTGACATGTTTCTGGAAAATTTGTTTCGACTCATAGGTGTACATACACCAACCATTTAAAATCGTTTTTCCAAACATCAAAAAAATTCATACAAATAATTTGGGTGTATATCTGGGCATTTTATGTTCGTGCGCGAAGTTTATTGAAAAAAGGATATTTTTGTGGTTAGTGTAAAAAACAAATTCCGGTGCTCCAAAATGACTTCACAATACATTTCTCGCCTTTTTTACAGTTCACAAAATTATGTCTTTTTCACGGAACTTTTTATACGATGGGTGCATACACCTACAAGTCAGAAACGAGGTGTCTGATCTTTCCGATAAAAAGCTTGGAGACAAGTATCAGAAACGATTGGGGATGGGCAGCCAGTTGCTGCCAAAATGCTCAGCCGTCCAGTATCCCTCCCCGAATCGTCTTTGGATGTTTCAGTGGCCCAACCGGCTCCGTGGGCACTGGTAGCCAACATGCTTTTTCGGATTCGCTTACATACATTGCCAAATTACCAATCCCCTGCTTATCTTCAAATCCAGATGCCGAAAGATTCACGCAGAGGCAGAGCAAACACGGCCGGTATCTCGTCTCTCGTCGTCTCCGATCGATCAACCACCCGCCACCACCGCACAAACCAAACAGTCAAAAACCGATGGAGAAGGAGGTCGCCGCGGGGCCCACAGCCGCTATCGTCTCCTCTTATAAACCCCCGGTCCTGTGCCGCCGTATAGGTCCACGATCTTTAGCTGGCTGGCTTAAGTCGCGCCTGCTTCCGCGCGCCTATCTTCTCTTCCTCGAAAGCGGCCAATCCTGGGCGCGCGCTAGCTAGCAGGTGCTGACGGCAATGGCGGTGCACCACTCCCTCGAGGTGCTCGACGGCCGGCGCGAGGACGATGACGGGAGCCCGCCACGCACCGGTACACAACTCTGATCTTGCGCGCGCCGCGGCTCGACACGATTCGTGTCGTTGTTTCTTCTTCATTCTCTCCACGTTAGTGTTGTCGTTGATGGTTGAATCTTGCGCCGTCTCGTGTTCGCCTGTGCTGCAGGCACCGCGTGGACGTGCGCGCGCACATCATCACGGCGGTGATCGGGTCTGGGGTGCTGTCGCTGGCATGGAGCGTGGCGCAGCTGGGGTGGGTGGCCGGCCGGCGTGCATGCTCTGCTTCGCCGTCGTCACCTACGTCTCCGCCTCCCTCCTCTCCGACTGCTACCGCTCCCACGACGCCCAGAAAGGGCCCAGGAATCGCTCCTACATGGACGCCGTCCGCGTCTACCTCGGTACTATACTTTAGCGCCATGGCCGCCATCCATGTAGCACCAGCAATTCAGCCTCTTCCATCTACACTGTTGTGTTGCTGTGGTACTACTGTGATTTGATCGACGTTGTACAACATGTTCGCCTCATTGTGCTGTGCTGTGGCAACGTACTCAGGCAAGAAGCAGACCTGGGCTTGCGGCTCGCTGCAGTACATGAGCCTGTACGGCTGCGGCGTCGCCTACACCATCACCACCGCCACTAGCATGAGGTAGTCGACGGTCATCCATTGCGTTGCAGCGTCCATCGAGCAAGGATCATGTGACCTGGGATTTCGAATTACTTCCTCTTCTTACATAGCAGCAAGAATCATGTGACTTTTCGATCTCAATTACAGCTAATTAATTGGGCTATTTTGCTGCAGGGCGATTCTGAAGGCCAACTGCTACCACGCGCGAGGGCACGACGCGCCATGCACCTACGACGGCAGCTACTACATGCTCATGTTCGGCGGGGCGCAGCTCCTCCTCTCCTTCATACCGGACTTCCATGACATGGCCTGGCTCTCGTCGTCGCGCCATCATGTCGTTCTCCTACGCCTTCATCGGCCTCGGCCTTGGCCTCGCCAACACCATCTGTATGTATGCTTCCCTGCTTATTATTTCGTTTCTGACCCTAGCTTGACACTGTGAATTTAAGCTCACACACTTGTTACTGTTGTTCTTCAGCCAACGGTGTTATCAAAGGAAGCATAACGGTGTCCCAATGAAAACCCCTATTGCGAAGGTATGGCGCGTCTCACAAGCCATAGGCGACATCGCGTTCGCGTACCCGTACTCCTTAATCCTCCTTGAAATTCATACGCCCACAAGTTGCATCCCGTCCTTTGAATTCAGATTCAGACAGAAACTGAATTTTCATTGTTCAGAAAAACATAACTGTTTCATTGTTTCACTTGTGCCAATGTACAGGACACCCTGAAGTCGCCCCCGGCGGAGAACAAGACGATGAAGAAGGCATCCATCATCTCGATCATGGTCACCACATTCTTCTACCTCTGCTGCGGCTCCTTCGGCTACGCCGCCTTCGGGAGCGACGCGCCGGGCAACCTCCTCACCGGCTTCGGCTTCTACGAGCCCTACTGGCTCATCGACTTCGCCAACGCCTGCATCATCCTCCACCTGCTGGGCGGCTACCAGGTACTCCCAAAAGGCCTGAAACTTCAGGCCGGGTGGTCACAGAACGCAAATATAACTCAAAAAGGCAGAACAATAACAATGCCTGAAACAAATTGCAGGTGTACAGCCAGCCGATCTACCAGTTCGCGGACAGGTACTTCGCGGAGCGGTACCCGGGGAGCGGGTTCGTGAACGACTTCCACACGGTGAAGCTGCCGCTGCTGCCGGCGTACCGGGTGAACCTGCTGCGCGTTTGCTTCCGGACGCTCTACGTGGCGAGCACCACGGCCGTGGCGCTCTTCGTCCCCTACTTCAACGAGGTGCTGGCTGCTCGGCGCCTCAACTTCTGGCCGCTCGCCATCTACTTCCCCGTGGAGATGTACTTCATCCAGAGGAATGTGCCGCGGTGGTCCACACGGTGGGTTGTTCTTCAGGGGTTCAGCGCCGTCTGCCTGCTCGTCAGCGCCTTCGCGCTCGTCGGCTCCATCCAGGGGGTCATCAGCCAGAAGCTAGGCTAGATATATGCACTCGGGAGAGATTCTTCTTCGGTTTGGAAAATTCGATTGCTGTTAGTGTAATTGTGATGAAGAATGTATGTACAATGCTGTGTTATAAGCAACCGGGGAACATTAGCATTAGTTTTCTCCCTCAATGGCGATGAAGAACGAATTACAAGCATGCATGTTGTATCTGCAGGACCGGCCGGGGAGTGGCGCACCCAGTGCCTTCCTTGTGGCTCCTGCATTGGACTGAAACATGTACACTTCCATGTTAGATTGCCAGATTACTTAGTAGAATGTGATGTATTCTGTCTGGTGCTGCGTGATGTGCAGTTGAAGAAATCAGAACATAGTATTTGGTTCAGATGGCTTGGTCAGTGAGCATGCTTAAGCCATGCTCCTGCGTGGTCGATTTTACTGAAATGGTGGGAAATTAAGAACATGATCCTGGTGGGAAAAAGCATGCTTAAGCCTTGATGTTCTTGCTTACAAGGATCGTCAAAGAAAGTGCCAGACTCATATCAAGAGTGTAATCATATTGCGGCAGATATAAACGGCGTTACACTCCCTGTGCTGCTAAGATCCATTTAAATAATTATGCCAACAATTTATTCAGATCAATCTGGTACTCGGTTGTATTTTAATTTGATAAGATTCGGCAGAAAAATAAAATTTTATGTTTGCTAATTCTCGGTTGTCGATTTTGTTATTTGTAGATATCAAGGAGTCACCTAAAATTTCACCTTAGTTAGCCCAAAGTTGGCTGAGATATAGAAATATTGCTGGCAAACATACAAATAAGCATTGCGATAAACCTTATTACTGTGGCATTCACCCGGCGCTGCGCGTATGGGCAACCTGTCCCGTCCCCATGGGTGCTCACGCTTTGGGCGGGCGTTCAATTGTTTATCCCGATTCCCGGCCTTCCCGTGCCGCCGGCAGCACGCACCTATTTATACTTTCCAGCGGGCGGCGGCTGGTAGATACAAGGGCCGCACGCCGCCGATCGACTCACAGACACTCTGCTCGCAAGAACTGGAGGCTGCCGCTGAGGACGCCGACGACATGGGCCGGATCCCGTGCTGCCAGAAGGACCTGAAGCGTGGGCAGTGGACGCCCGAGGAGGACAACAAACTGCTCTCCTACATCACGAAGTACGGCGCCCGCAACTGGCGCCTCATCCCCAAGAACGCCGGTAAGTCCGCCGCCGCACAATGCATGCGTCCGCGCGCTCTGGTCGATTGTTGCTGGTGCTGAACGGGGTTGCACGTGACTCGTGAGTCCTGACTGATCGACAGGGTTGCAGCGGTGCGGGAAGAGCTGCCGGCTGCGGTGGACATACTACCTGCGGCCCGACCTGAAGCACGGCGAGTTCACCGACGCCAAAGTGAATTTCCGCTTTTGATTCTACTAGTTGGCATGTACGTGCAACGCACGTCTTCAGGAGACTATTTACAAGTAGAAAAGACCGTACCATAATTTACATGAATTACTTCTTCTACACTTTTTCATCAGTCCTAGATTTTATATTACAGTGAGAATGATACTTATGTAATCATCATAGAGCACACAAATCTCACACCGAAGCCAACAGAGGTGGTGCGCGACGATCATGGTGTGTTCCATGGGCGGATTATCAACACAAATTAGGTCATACCCTTAATGTCACATCCGTATCCTTCAACACAACCTTCAGCAGTGGCACCACCATGGGCATCATATGCCCTCAGCCCCGTGTGATTTTTTGAAACGTGGAAACTTCAGAAATTATAATATGCAAGAAAATTAAACAAACCATCAAAACAAAACAAAAATCACAATCCGTAAAGCATCCCTAACCTGAAAATACCAAAGCACTCCTCTGTTTCCTAAGTAAACCAGATCATGCCCATAATTTCTACAGTTGAATTGCTAGGCAGGATTTGTATAGCTGATCTGTGGTATGGGCTGAGAGTTCCAGCCCTGAAACAACACGTACGGGAATGTGGCTTGTCTAGTAACTTTGATTACACCTTGTAGTGGAAGTCTAGCAGCGGCTCCAAGCGGCTCCATGTACTGCGCGAGGTCCTCCCAGAAGGCCAGAACACGCGACCGACGGCGGCTAGCTGTTGGCGACCATGTTGAAAGAGCGGGACGTCGACACGGAAAAACTCCGGAGTGTGAATGGGTGTGGATCGAGGGAGCCTCGTCGCGGTCAGCACGCCCGGCAACACGACGACATGCGCCAAGGTGAGCGACGACGCGATGCCCGTGGCGGCGTGGCACATGAGCCGGAGGAAGGCGCCGGGCAGTGGGGCGCTGCTGCCGCCGCCGCGTGTGGCTGACACGGATAGCACCGGGTGGTCCTATACTCATCGTTGCGCCACGGTGAGCCACGACGCGATGCCCGTGGCGGCGTGTGGTGGGAGCTAGAGGCAGGGGCGCAGCGTGTTGCTGCCACCGCCGCGCACTGGGGTCATGCCGATGGTTGCCACCGCCGTGGATCGCCAAGTCGATGTGGTAGTATTGTTTCAGAATCTTTCACTCGCCCATGTCGCCGCATCGAGGAACCTGACGGGAGTGCTACGGAATCGCCGTCTGACCATGGCCGGGAAGGAGCGAGGTTTGTACGGAATCGATTTGTGTTGTACTGGAAAGTTTTTGCAGGTGTTTATATAAGAACGATGTACAATGAAGAGACCAAAAACCGACCCGGACACATGCACCTGTGCGTGGGTTCAGAAAAGGCCAAGCAGAAGACGCAAGCAACATGGAGATCGATCGGGAGAATCTGGAATCGTTGATAAAAAATTGAACGGATAAAATTTAAAGTGTTTGCTGCTCGACATCGGGACAATCTGAATCGTTGATTGAAAATTGAACGGACACGATTTAAAGTATCCCAACATGTTTCCTCTTTTAATAGTAGTATAGATACTACAGTAGTTCTCTAAAAATTAAAATTATCTTTCCGACGGAATAGGGGCTGGCTCGACCGGCATCAGTCCATCATGGCGGCGGCGACGACCCCGGTTTCTGTCCGGTCTTTGTGACCGTGGTGCTCTCGAGTATGCTGGCTTCGTATTGTCGCCTTGGCATTTTGTCTGGATGACCGACGACGGCTAGCTGTTGGCGACCATGTTGAAAGAGTGGGACGTCGACACGGAAAAAACTCCGGAGTGTGAATGGGTGTGGATCGAGGGAGCCTCGTCGCGGTCAGCACGCCGGCAACACGATGACATGCGCCAAGGTGAGCGACGACGCGATGCCCGTGGCGGCGTGGCACATGAGCCGGAGGAAGGCGCCGGGCAGTGGGGCGCTGCTGCCACCGCCGCGTGTGGCTGACACGGATAGCACCGGGTGGTCCTATACTCATCGTTGCGCCACGGTGAGCCACGACGCGATGCCCGTGGCGGCGTGTGGTGGGAGCTAGAGGCAGGGGCGCAGCGTGTTGCTGCCACCGCCGCGCACTGGGGTCATGCCGATGGTTGCCACCGCCGTGGATCGCCAAGTCGATGTGGTAGTATTGTTTCAGAATCTTTCACTCGCCCATGTCGCCGCATCGAGGAACCTGACGGGAGTGCTACGGAATCGCCGTCTGACCATGGCCGGGAAGGAGCGAGGTTTGTACGGAATCGATTTGTGTTGTACTGGAAAGTTTTTGCAGGTGTTTATATAAGAACGATGTACAATGAAGAGACCAAAACCGACCCGGACACATGCACCTGTGCGTGGGTTCAGAAAAGGCCAAGCAGAAGACGCAAGCAACATGGAGATCGATCGGGAGAATCTGGATCGTTGATAAAAAATTGAACGGATAAAATTTAAAGTGTTTGCTGCTCGACATCGGGACAATTTGAATCGTTGATTGAAAATTGAACGGACACGATTTAAAGTATCCCAACATGTTTGCTCTTTTAATAGTAGTATAGATTAGGTTGGTCATAGCGGGGAGTTAACAAAAGTAAGTGTTCTGCGCAAAACTAGCACCAGATTAGACCCTACTTGTCAGCAGATTCTATTAGGTTGATTCTATTAGGTTGGTCATAGGTTCTTACAGATGGGATCCACTTGTCAGCAGTCATTTAACAATCAGTTAACAAAGACAAACACCAGATTAGACCTGTGTGCAACTGATTACCCCGATAGTGGGTGTTCTGTGCAATGAACCCCAAAAGTAAGTATTCTGCGCCAAACTAGCACCAATAAGAGAGAGTTTGTGCAATTTCCTCGGGGAGTAAAATAGAGTAGTAACATGCACATGCGAAAACTCCAAAGTGAGCCAGGGCACGCTTGCTCTTTATAAAAAGTGCAAGTCAGCCTCTTCAATGCATCCATAATACTGGGTAATTAATTAACCCAAACCTATTAGAAACTCACGATTTTCTTGGCCCTTTTTCAGGGTGAACATGAACAAATCATAATTTTCAAAATGTGAAATGTATTAGACCATTTTTGGCATCGCAAAATATGATAATCAATTTATAAATTGGGCTTCAGAATCATCATTTTCTTAATTAATCCTAAATCTGCTAGACAAATGAACATGCATGCATGCAGAGCATTTATTGCACCTGAATATCAAATGTTGTTTTTAACCACAGCCACTCATTTCTACCCGGAGCAAGCGTTCCCGGGTGCAATTCGTCTCGCACGCCCACGTGTTATATAATAGTACCATGTGTATATTTAAACTACTCGCAATTCGAGTAATATACATTACTGCATGTCACCTAATAAAAAAAAAATGATGCGACAGCTGATTAATGTGGAGAGAGACAAATAGAGAAATAAAACATCATATTACAAACACATATCCCTTCAAAAAATAAAATGAGCCTACAACTTAATAAATAAGACCATATATAATACTTACTAACTTTACAATAGTTCGCACTATGGAGGTACTAACATAGTTTACTAGTCTAACTTACTCTCCATCATTACCATATTTAAGACGTACTCCCTCCGTTCCACAATATAAAATGTTTTAGTCTTTTTTCACATGCACATGCACACACATGTATCTAGACATGTTTAAGTGCATGTATCCATTATTTTTAGTATGAATCTAGACATGCATGTATAACACCTAAAACATCTTACATTGTGGAACGGAGTGAGTACTCCATAGCTGTGTACCCGCCTGTACCCAATCGAGCATCAAAGGGTCCCCTTATTTCAGGAGGGGCCTATTCTCGCTCCGTTCGGTAACGTAGGGTTGGAGGGCCAACTCGTATGGTTTAAGAAAGAATTTAATTGTCTCGTTCTCTCCCTATAATTACTCCCCTCCTCGTTACACTCAAAATTTTCGATACTCCCTCTTTTGGGAATTACCTTGTTTTTTGGATTTAGTTAAAATCAAACTTTGTAAAGTTTTACTAAACCCGTAAAAAAATATGAATATATACAATAATAAATATTATTAGAATCACCATAAAATAAAATTTTGTATTATAGATGTTGATATTTTTCTCTATATGGTCAAACATTTTAAAATTTGACCTTAACTTATCTCAAAACGCAAAGTAATTTCGAACATAGGGGTATTAAATAAGGAGAGTGATCCGTGAAAAATATTTCCGACCAGGTACGAAAGGAGGATGTCCACGGATCGCTAGAATTAAGGAGATTTTTTTTTTGGCCAGTTAGGATCGTGGGGCCACATGCAAGGAGATTAACCAATATTTATTGGCACGACTGTCTAATTAAATATCTCTCACACGAATTAGTTTTCTTAATGATTCAACCTTTATTTCCAAAAATATGTGAGAAATGCCTCCACGGCGAACACCTTCGCCTCGGCAATGGTGAGGCTGCTCCGGTAACCGCCGCTTCCACTCCCGCTAGCTTCGCGGTTGTGTGCCACGGCGATGTCGTTGTCTGTGGAGAGAAGGAGGAGACGAAGAGGAGCTGAAATGTGGAGAGGGGGTGGTGCCCACCATGCTTTTTAAAATCGGTCGGGAAGGAGGTAAGTGGCGTCCATTAACGTCGGTGGTTCCCAAGGCGTCCATTAACACAGATGATAATGTGGCACGTGTGTGCGCCCGCCTGGTAGGGGTGGGCATTAAAACTGAAGACCGAAAAGCGAAACCGAAAAGACCGAGACCGAAACCGAAATGACCGAGACCGAAAAGACCGTTAGAAATTTGGGTAGCGAATTAGAAAAGACCGAAAATAAATCAGAAATTTGGGTAGCAAATTAGAAAAGACCAAATAGACCGAAGGACCGATTTTTATTTTATTTTGAGTGAATTACGTACGGAAGCAGCCGAATTTATGTGCCAGCCTAACTTATGTACATCTAGTCTATAGGCTCAACTACTGAATCAAGCATACAATCTAGTCTCTAGACTCAACAACTGAGTATCTCAGCCCCGCGTAGTGTAAATTCTCCCGTGCGCGAGAGACCAGTCGATCGCTTCCCACTTTCCCAGTCCCGGGCGCCGATTCCCCTTCTTGCGCCCTATATTTCGGTCTATTTGGTCATGACCGAAGACCGGACCGAACAGACCGAAAACCGAAAAACAGAAAACCGAAAATACCAAATTTATTACGGGTATCATTTCTGGATGACCGAAATTGTTGAAAACCAGAAAGACCGAACCGAACTAACCGAAAAGACCGAACGCCCACCCTGACCGCCTGGGGAAACCGCCTCTCTCGCATAAAATAAAGTTGACTAACGCGTCATCGCTTGATTTAATTTAAGTTGGTCGGCTCTATGTGTCGATGACACGACCGGCGCACCTTTTGGTATCCGATGTATTGCCATTTGCCTCTTTAGTCTAGCACTACCACACTGCTCCATATGGACCAGGCCGGCTTGGAGTGTCGGACAGTTTATTGGGCCGTGTCAGCACTTTGCCCCTATTGGTGCCACGGCTGGCGTGTTTTTCGTGTTAAGCGCCCGAATAGTCCCGTTGGGATGGCTATTGTAAGCGTTAGTGGATATGCTCTAAGGGCTGCATTTATATATAAGTAATAGTCTGTTCTTTCTGCCCGTATTTCTAGGGTATGTCCTAAGTCAAACTTTGTTAAGTTTGATCAGTTTTAATGAGAACAATAGTCAGCGTCAGCGTTCTCCAAATTTAATCGTTCGATGGGCCAACTTACTCATGAGTTCGTCGGATTAGAGCATCTCCAACCGGGCCTCCCAGTTCCACCACTATACGTCTGGGCAGACATCCCGCACAGGCCGCGAACAGAAAAAAAAATGCTACCCGACCGGACCCATCATACCTAGACCAAACGTCCGGACTGTGTAGGACCCTCATACCCAGCCCATATGTGGGATGCAAATGGGGATACCCGGACACGTCTACCACGTCGGATTCGGCCCATGATGGCCTAGTCTGACCCACACATACCCCACTCCCTCCACACTCTATACTAAACCCTACCCTCACTCTCGAGCTCGAGGTGTAGATGTTCGTCTGTAGGGAGAGGCGATTGGGGCGGGCCGCGAGGGAGAGCTTGGCGGCGCTAGAGATCGAGGATGTCGGCGGCTGACCAGCGGCTGTCGAGAAGTTTGTTCGGTGAGCTGAAGAGAGACGTGGGCTGGCTATCGTGGTATTGGGGGCTTGGGCCTTGGCCCATGTGCGGTCTAGCCGAACAATCGACGAAGCAAACGCATGACGAAAGGAAACGACGTAGTAGCAGACTAAGGAACAAAATTATCTTTTTAGATAGTAGAGATAGAGATTTAGGGATTTTAGTTCAATTTTTTTGAACGTGGTCCTCCAAGTCCCACTATGCTTCCAGCAACTCCATAGATAAGACTGCATCAACATTAGTTGCTTTCATGGCCTTTGTTGAGCAGAAGCAACATAATGATGACTTGGTGCAAACTTCATTACGTTTGAAACATAACCGATGGACCCTAGGATACTCCTTGAGTAGCTGAGCTTTCCAGAAAGGCGCCCACCTGCCTTCTTCACCTGAACACTCCCACAGTCCCACCTCACCCTGGTGCGACAGCCCCCTGCTGCTATGCCTATCTGTTTCAGAGCTGTAACCATTGGGTTGTGTACCGGATATTGCTGGTTCTCTCCTAAGAAATGTCCCTACGCATCTACTCTTGTAGCACTATCTTCCTGTACTGTTGTACAACATTATGTAACTGGAACATAACGCAAGATGTCTAAATAGTACTAGTATGAGAACACAGAAACACAAAGCTATATAAATCTACAGAACTAAATAGGAATGTATTAGGTATTACACTGCTTAAGCCAACGGGTCTAATCAAGAGTTCAAAACCAGCATGCTCAAGACATACTGCTATCCATATGCGCCAAGGTATGACTAAGCTAAATAAGTAGACATACACTCCAAGCAAAAAAAAAAAGATAACCTACAAATTTATTGAAACTACTGTATCGTAAAAGTTATCCAATACATGGAAATTGATGGACCTAGGTACTATACCTGCATAATACAAATCTGCAATTGCACAGATCAGATGATAGCTAAACAGAGAACAAACTTCAAGGAACAATCGTAAAGGATATTGGTAAAGTTAGTGACGCCTGATGCACACTATTATATATTGATGGACTAGACGAAGGAGAATGCATAGCAGGTAAATTACATGCTATTGTATTATTCATGGCAAAAATGGATGTCCTACACCTGCAACCTTACAAATTTGGCCTCAGGCAGTCGAATAAGCTACCACTGTTTCCCAGAACATTATGTACAACATAGACTATGCAAGGTGTCAAAATACAGTAGAAAAGAGTAAGATAAATCCATGCAGCTATACAACGTAAGACTATTAACAAAGGTGACGTATCCAGTGAAAACTGCTGCTTGGTAAAAACCTGAAAACTTTCTTTCCAGTCCGTCGGATCGACAACAGAAACCTGAAAACTTTCTTTCCAGTCCGTCGGATCGACAACAGACGACCCAGATCAAAAGTGGGAAACGCCCCAGCCACTTAAACACACTTTTGCCCCCCCCCCCCCCCCCCCCCCCCCCCCCCTTACCCATTTGCTTGAAAATCATTCAGTAAAAACACAATCCCTCTGACTTGTCATCTTCAATCTGGTGCCCCGACGGAGAATAGCAACGACGAGTCGACGACTCGGTTGCTGCTGCGGCGAGCCTGCGACGGAGAGCGGCCTGGATTGGATCTTTGAGGGGGGCGATTTGGAGGCCGGTGGTTGCCCCACTCGACAGCGACCTGGTGGCGGTTGCGGCGTTGTCCCCGGCGACCACGGCAACGCCCGGCGCGATGGTGACCTGGGACCCGACGGGGCAGAGACGCGACGCAATGGAGACCCGGCGGCATCAGTGCTTCTCCATGCGACGGCGACGCGGCGGCGGCGCTGCTTCTCTAAAGCTTTGTTGCGGCGCTGCTTCTCTGTAGCTTATCTGAAGAATGTAGCATTTTTCTGGTTTAATCAATCTGGAAAATGTTCTTGTAGGCTTGGTTTGGTACACAGGGGTGGGCCGGGATTCGCAGAAGATCTGTTTGGTGCACATGGGTGGGGATGGGCCAACCCGGCCAAACCACCTCGATCCCTCCGATCCACGCGGGTTTCACGCCTCCAGCGATCGCTCGCGGATCGATAGCGAATGAATCGAGGAAGCGATCGAGAGGGAAATCAGGATGGGGTGAAGGCAAAGGGATCACCCGATCCCCAAAAATCCCCAATCCCTTTGGGGCTGAATAACCCTCCTTACCAAACAAGGCCGTACAGATTCTGATAATTTTTGGATGTTAATTGTGACTTGATGGTGATCTATGGAATCAGTCTAGCATTCTGTTGAATCAATGTGGCAATCCACTAAGTGAAACTCTGAAAGTGAAGCACAGGACGGGAATATGTGGAAAATTTTTACTAGGAATGTTTTTCAAACAACACCTATGTGCAGTACACTCAATCAAACAACACGCAAAGGAATGTGTGGAGCTTGAAATCATTCAACATTCAGAGATATAATCAAATCATGCAACACATATTCAGAAGAACTATAATATAAAGAGATACAATATGCAACACATACTCGAAAATACTCGTGAGTTTACCTTCTGTTGCTAGTGTTTTTAGAGACCAGTTTATGAGGATGTATTTGCTTCCTTTTCTTATTATGGTTGAGCACACGGGCTTTTTATATTGTCAGTTTACAGAGAAAGAGGCCAGGGAATTCAGTCAATAGCAAGTTCACAAACTTTATATTCACTAGTAACATTGCACGTGCAATGCAAGTATCAACTAAATGTACAAAAAAATCAGTTTCTTTAAAAATACTTATGTGCAAACGTTGGATAATAACTTTGTTGGCAAAAAAAGACTTTGTTGCAAAGTGTTTACATCTGGAGGGGTAATTTTCAAATGATTTCAAATATAGTATGTATTCCTTAGCTTGTAACTTCCCAGTCTAACTGTTGACATATTTGCAATTTCGTACTTGATCAGAAAATTATGGGTATAATAAAAAATTATGACATTTCAAAATTTTACAAAACAACCTCAGCTTAAAATAAATTTGAAAAAATTACAATTCAGATCACATGGAATAGAAGCAAGATCATGAGTGTGAATCAAACATAACTACTATCAGGATAGCATGTACTCAGAACTTCAGAAGGCAGATAGTATTAGCTTGTAAACATCCAATACACGTAGACACCTCACAACAAGTATATTTGAACATTCTAAAGCACAATCACAATTGTTTTTCAACAAAGATTGCTTGTAAACACCACAAATCACTGAAACTACACTTTAATACACAAAAATCAGGGTCATGAATAAATGGTAGCAGAGGACAAAGTGTAGAAAGATATAAACTCAAACACTTGTCCACTATTTTTGTTTTATATATTACATGGTGTTACAAAAAAAAATCCATGCAGGCCAAAGTAAGAATCAGAGTATATCAGACTACATACATATGTATTTCGAATGCGTACAAACAGGCAACAATACTATACCCGTAAAACATTATTGGTCTCCATTCATCAGTTATTGCGCAGCACAAAAACACAAAAGGACAAACTTAGGGATTTTAATAAGAATTAGAGTATATTTAAATTGACCTTGTCATCAACAAAGGACCATACTCATGTTCTGGATAAACAAATTTAAGTTCCCATCTCATATTTCAGGAGCTATCTCATTCCAAAACTAAGGTGATGTTGCAGCATAGATATATGTACTAACATGGTCTAGTCAGAGATGTAAATTTCATTGCCTATCAAGTAGAAACAAAAGGGTAACCATTGGTCATATATAATTAAGTACAATTGTCTAGTTTAAATTCAGAATGTGTTAATCTTAATTACTTTATTTCCAAGAACATGTGTGATTGAGTTCAAAAAGTTTTGAACACCTTGGAGCAGGAAGTATTATCGAATAGAAGGCACATTCAAGTTTAATGAAGCTCTCTGAATTTTTTGTTGAAGGCAGGGAAAAGTCTTAGAGAGATTCCATGGGGCTGTTGAAGGGCTGCAAGTTCTGTCTTTTCGCCTTCGCCTGACTATCTGAATGCTTTAATCACAGAAGCATTCGTGGTTGCATTCATGATACACCACACAGGTATCAACCGATGTCAGCATCACACCCACCTGCTTGAGCAGTGAATGATCAATTGTTCTCTTGCAGGAAGCCGAAAAATATTTACTTCAGTCACTACCAGCTAACAGTTGCCACTATGTCCATGAAATATCAAACAAACCACAATAAGTCAGCACAGAAAAGTTACACATTGAAATTCTTGAGATCTGCAACATAGGCATTGCCAACTTTACACCAGCCTGAGACAGCCACTAAAAAAACATTTATACTATTTATCATCACTTGAACACTGCCGAATTGTGAGAACTTAAACACCAAAAAAAAACAGAGATGACCACAAGTGATACAGGTTACAATACCAAACGGAGATGAACCATAGAGGTGCTTTAAAGGAATGACAGGATGGGGTTAACTGGTAAATATATCATCATTTGCACAAATATATAGCAATTTGAGAAGCAGAGATAACTGAAGAGTTATATTTGTTCTTGCCTCCCACTTCCTCTATTATACAATAATAAAGTGACACTTCTCTTACAAACAAAACTCTAAAGGTGAAAATGCACTAATGTGTGGAGTGTTGTGCGACATACAACCCAGAAAATCTTATTGATTATTTTTTTCATACCTGAGGTTTAGTTCAAGCTGACTCCCTAATATTATGCTTGATACAGAACTAATTTTTTTTCTTCTCTAATCAGCTACAACAGAGCACTTAAATATCACTTACAACAGCAACAAAACCTAGAGCAATATCACAAGTCCCTCAAGTACTACTACACTGGACCGACTTGCACTGGAACCTAAATCGAGATACAGTTTTGGAAAGATTTTTCAGGCCACTGCTAACTTCGATGGCCCTTTGGGAGATAAAAACCGAACTGAATTCTATCAGAAAGTAGTTACTCGTCAGGAGTAGTTACTCGTCAATACCAATTGCCTTCAGGCTGAGGACGTTTGTGCTGCGCAGCTTGCTAGGCCGCTGGTAGTTCAGGGAGGACTCTGGCGGACGGAGGGAGTCGATGCAGGAGTCAGCGACCTGGGGATGGCTGCCAACAATCACGGGAAGAGGAAGGCGAGCTGCGGCTGGTGAATCACAATTGACTCACAGCAAACCATCAACAAACCATCAGCATTCAGGAGGCAGATCAGCAAAAGGAGTAATAGGATAGAGATAGATCTCCAAGTAATATCCTCAAGATTTGGTAAAATATGAAGAATTGCCTTAGCTTAGCTAGAAATTTGTCGAAATCTCTCCAACCAACACAACCAGGCGCAACGTTAGCACAAGTTCTATGATGTAACGTCTGAAGCGGGACTACAGGACACAACTGGTTAATGCTAGAAAATCACATGAACAGCATATATAAGCTGATGTCAATTCTGATAACAAAATCATCTGAGTACAAGACCACCACCAGTCTTGTACGAGGGAAATACTGCTGTTACAGCGGTTCATAGGACTGACTGATGCCAAACTTGAGGAACAGACAAGAATCACCACAAGTTAGTTCAAATATGAATCACTGCCTTAGCTACATCGAATTCAACATTACTACCATCAATATCTAGCCACATATTAAGTTCAAGTTATGACATGTAAAATCACTGGAACAGGACTCAGCTAAGTACAGATAACACTATAGATATCAGGTGCTGCCAGTTTTGATAACAAGAAAAGGTTTAAGTACTAGTAGTGTGCAACAGGATAAGTGCTACTTAACAACTTCCAGCAATTACAGCGATTCTTCATAGTAGATCATGCCAAAAGGATCAGCAAGCGAAGACTCAGATGCCAACTTGATGTTATAAACTGGACTACCTGCCCCATGAGTGAATGGGCTCTTGAAGACTTGAAGTTTACAAGTTCTGCCAGTCCATTTCGCGCAAGTCAGAGGCTTCAGTATGGAATTCACATCCTCCCCTGAAGAGTGACAGCTATAGGCCACCACAATCACCATTTTCTCCAGAAAGGGAGCTCTCTCAGCAATAAACTTGAGGAACACAACCTCGTTTATCAAACCTCGGAATTCATGGAAAATCATCTTCTTCAAGTGCCGCAGGACACAGGTAATGGGACCACCCTGTTGCCATACCTTGAGACTAACCTTGCCGGTGGGCTCCTCATAAGCTGTCGCTGACTGCAAATTATATCAGCATACATAGTTCAGCTAGTTATGAATATGAATCATACTGGAAAATGAATCTATGGGCCTTAACAATTTTTTACCTTGACATGGAGCATCTCGACGTTGGGAAAACATCTGAGAAAGCTGGGAACTTTCATGACTTCATTGCGGAGACTAAATTTCACCTCCAATGCCAAGATCTGGACACTCGGGACGACGGTGCTTGGGCTCTCCTTAGTCCGAGCCTGTATGCACCGAAAGAGAAACCAATTAAGATCACATTGGTACACACATTGTTAATTCACATGGGTAAATAAAGATCGAATGCGCTGCGGACCGTGATGACAGTGTTGCCAATCTCCATCACATGCCTTCCTGGCTCAAGGTATCCCAGAACGCGCAGGTTGGGCGCACGACCAATCTTGATCCTGGAGGGCTTGTTGGTCATTCCTGCCATAAACAGCAAGAACCTCTCCAAGCGAGGGGCATCCACTATGGCGACGTCCTCCAGATAGGTCATGCATAGCTGAACGCAGCGCAAGGTGCGGCTTACAAGGCGGAGGCGCACTCCAGTCTGCATTACAATCACAGTTAGGATCTCAAGGATGGGGCTTCTGTCGAGCAGGAAGGCGAGGTCGCGATCCTCCATGACGATGGAGGAGAGGCCGAGCTCCCGGAGGTTGGTGAAGGCGGCGGAGCGCGGGACGGCGGCAGTGTCCGGGAACCTCCAGACACCAAGGTGTAGGCGGGTGAGGGAGGAGCACCTGAAGAACGTTGCCGGGAGGCGGATGTCGAGCGGCCACGGGCGGTTAATAAAGGCGAGTTCTTCGACGCCCTTGGCGGCGAGGATGTCGAGCCAGCGTGCTACCTCGCCCCGGTGCGCCGCCATGGTGCTGCAGGTGAGGTGGACGCAGCGGAAGGGACCCGCGTGTGCCGCGAGGACCCGGGACACTGCGTCGACAAGGCCAGGAGGGTCGTCGCCGATGGCGGGCCGGCCGCACGCGCCCGTGCCGATGCCTGTGAGGAAGTGTGTGTCGTCGAGGAGAAGCGGCACCGAGCGCCAGAGCGGGCGCCAGCACGAGGCGACCGCGGCGGTGCGCGCGGCGTCCTTGGCGGGGAGGCGGGAGATGATGTTGCGGAGGATCAGGTCGGGGAGGTGACTGATGCGGTCGACGCCGTCGGGGACCCACGCCGGGCCGGCGCGCGAGAAAGGGGCGGCGGCGTAGACGGGCTGGGAGGGGATGGAATCGTAGACATACTGCAGCATCATCTCAGTGCCCATCCCCAACATCTGGGGACCCCAGCCATCGCGCTGCAGGCGGGCCTGCATACTTTCCATGGTGACGCCGATGATCGGCTGCGGTTCCATGGACGCCGGTGAGGTGCGATAGAGAGGGTTTGGATTTCGAATTTGGGGGAGTGGCCGGCGAGGAAAGAAGTTCATATACCCCCCATAAGTTTCAGAGAACGGACAACTTACCCCCTCAAGTTTAAAACCGGCTACATAACCTCCTCAAGTTTGGAATACCGGGCAAAACACCCCCTGGACAAATTTGAAGCGGTTTTGGCATGTGGTATTGTGTACGTGGCAATGGATGGTGCCAGGGTGGGCACATAAGTTGAGTTGTATACGAATTTCACAGTGGAGCCCAGGCGCCAGTGTAGTGAGCTAATCATTTCCTATACTAGTAACAGTGCACGTGCAATGCACGTATTATAAATAAAATAATTTTTAAATAGATGTTGACAAATATTTCTCATTCCAATTCATTTTTTTTTTGTTAAAGAGTGCAAATTCATTGCCCATTCATAAAAGCTGGTTATAAGTAAATATGATATATATATGTGAGCCCTCTTAATAATAATAAGTGAAGGCTACATTATGAAGGGGACTACAACACCTCTTGCAAATTCATGTTCCAAGTTAGCTCAGGCTAGATTATGAAGGGAGCATACATATGCCAATTATTTCATCTACTAACTGTGCTGCAATATTTTTATGATTTACACCACGCGAAAAATTTAAGTGTTAGAGAAGTTAATTCAGAACATGAATAAGGTCTATTACAATCTCAGATGCACTGATCATCAAATAAATAAATGCTTGGATTTCAGATGTATACATACATACATACATCACTCGCTCCATCATCATCTCTTCTCTTCTTGTGAAGATGGAAAAAATATACATATAATGGTGTAGGTGATTTTTAGAGTACAACAAGTGAAATGCATAAAATGGTGTAGACTTACAAAGAGTCTGTTAATAAGACGTCTGGAGCATCAACATTTTTTCCAAGCTGATGCCTTCAAACTTCTTGAAAACTGAAATCGTATGAAAATTCCTTGGCAGTCAAAGAGACTCTTACATAACTTTACCGATACAGAGCTTACCACATTTCTGTAACTTTCAGGAGTTGTTTAATATGTAATCTGCATTAGAGTAAATAATTTTCTATGTCGAGCTACAGACTCATCTCCTATTGTGGAAACCAAGACAAATGCTGCAGTGGCGGGAAGGGACCAACCTATGCGGTGGGAAGCATGTTGTGGCACCTGAACTTCTCTGAACCTTGTACTCATCATGCAGAAGAAAAAATCATCACGAAGGTATTGCCAGGAGAACATTAGTTAACGCCAAAATATCACCAATCTTACCTCACATTTACTGAAACGCTGCATCAGTCTTTCTCAAAGCTAACATATGAATATAGCTACGAAACTTCATCTTGGATTCAGTATGGACTCTGCTCGAGATGATCAACAATAACTAAAACATGCATAATTCTCAACTGAATAAGATGCAACAGTGATCAGAAAAATAACCAACCAGGTGTGTAAACTTATAACAGAAAAAATATTGGTAGACCATCAAAATCACAAATGAAAGTGTTATCTAATTTGCACCAATGCATTGGTACAAAAAAATGTCTCATTATCACTTGATCAAAATCTAGACAACAGTACTCTCTAATCCAACAATATGGCTAGAAAGATAAATCGGTCCTTATCAATAAATTGCACAACATCAACCATAATCACGAAACTACTTGCTGGGATGTATCATGTATGATGAAATGCATTGTAAGAAAAATCCACTTACATCTTCAATGCTATCCCGACACTGAACAACGGCCTTGATGATGGTATTCATCAGTGTATGAGATATCATGTTAATGTAATTCTCTTAAAGTGCGCAAATGATGAACATAAGTAGTAAAAGGGTTCCCATTTCTGCTGGTGTCGACTTCATGTGGATACTTGAGGAAGAACTCCACCATCAAATATGTGGCTCTAGCTTAAGTGTAGTAGTTTGTTTAGTTCATAGTGATTAAATATCATCCCAGCAAGTATATAAATGGGAATAATATACCATTGATGATTTGGTACAAAAATTCCTGATTTACTGAGTGTCCCTGATTGATTTCCCCACCATCTTCTATGAAGTTTAATGCACCTACACTGCAGATAATTAGACTCATAAACAGATACATGCCAATACATCTTACAACCATATGAACACTTACAACATTTACAAAAGCTTCAATTGATACTCTAAAATATTTAAGGCCAAATTCGAGTTTACCAGTCACCGCTAACCTCTGGAGAATCTATAATTTAGCAAGTTCCTCGCTAACCTCTGGAAGGGCTTTCCTGATTACGAAGCAACAGTAAGATAATAAGAGGAAAGCATTACAGAAAACTGGTGCTCCATGACCGGCAAGTTCTCACACAAACCAGGAATGATGTGCCAATTCTTGAACTCTCCCCTGAATCCTCTTGAAATGCTACCACTCCTGTGAAAGCAATGTACGGATATCGAAGATGCTAGAACATGTAAGGAAAATTAGTACATGAAGTGAGTAGCACCTCAAATACTATATACGCTCTCTTCTTCTCGAAGCCATCGATTGCTCATTGCCGATGCTGCTATTCTACATAGCTGGAGCTAAAATATGCAGAGAGCAACTATACAGTATACACCATCATTATTATGCGCGTGGATGCGGCGGCCGGCCGGTCTAGAAGTGATCGGCAGCGTTCCAGTCTGAATTTTCTGACCACTAAACAGTGGCAGTATAGTTCAGAATCTGAAAACAAACAAAATTTTCTGATTGTGATAAATAGAGACACCTTCAGAATTTGAAAACCAATCAAATTCAGAAGCAAGAAGCGTTTCAGATGGATGCATACGGTTAGCGCAGTGCAGTGCAGCTGCAGCGATCCACTGCAGTTTAGCGCCGGTCGTGTCGATCTGTGGATCCACTGCAGTTGGGCGGTGGCGGCGGCGTCGATCCAAATCGATTCGGCGGCGGTGGCGTCGTCCTCCCGCTTGGGGAGGGATTGCAGGCGGCGGGCAGCGTCGTTGTCCGGGCAGTGCGGAGTAGGATAGGGCCCCGAAGACGGCGACGGGACCGCGTGGAGCAGGAGGTGCTCCGGCGAGGGCGACGAACTCAGGGGCGGCGGCCGAGCTCGTAGGCTGCGGGCGAGGTTGGAGGCGATGGGCGGCGAACTCAGGGGCGACGGAAGGCTGCGGGCGAGATCGAAGGCGAGGGCAGCGAACTCAGGGGCGGTGGCCGAGGGCGTCGAACTGAGCGGCTGCCGAGATCGCAGGCGTCGTGACCTCGGAGGCGAGGGCGCATCAGGAAACTGCGGCGTTCCGGGGCAGTGGTCGTGGAGGGCAGTTTTTTCCCCTGTTGATTGATGATTGATTTCCGTTTGCGCTAAACGTGTTTAGCGTTAAACATTGAAGCCTCGTGGACCGTAGGATATTCGTGTTGTACGGTCCAGATCGTCTGAATCTCCGCCCTCCGGGTCTTTTAATATTAGTCTAGATTTCCTTTTTCTCTCGTGACCCATCGCCGGTTCTGTCTTTTTCTGTAGATGGATGGCGGTAGCTAGCTGGTCGGGTGAGAGTCATACCATGAGCCCAGCATGGAGGCATGGAGGTGGAGGGCGGGGCGTAATGGCGTAGGGCGCGAGGGGCGTGTGCGGTAGAACAGGACGACCTGAAGGAGCACAGCACGACGGCGTTGCCGCCGCCGGCGACGGGAGCAGCTGGGCGGCGCATACGGCCGTAGGCGCGCGCAACGGTATGCGATGTGTGCTCCACGAGGCGGTCAGGCTTTGCGAGCAGGTGCCACAGGCACGCTGTGCACTATCATGCGATGTCGACATCCATGCCGCCAAGCGCCCACCTGCTCCCGCTGGCCGGCGCCTCCCCGTCCCGCCTTTCTTCAGTGAACTCGCCGACGCGCTCAAGCTCCATGGAGCGTCGGGAGCACAACAGGTCAGCGCGGGGACGGACGAAGCCGACTGGTTACTCGAGCCAAACCAAAAATATGCAGCTCAGAGCGGCGGTTGTGCGGTGGTGAGCACGGGTCAGCAGCGGGAGGAGCACGAGCGCCTTCATGGTCGACGCGCTTGGAAGATTTGGCCGGGTGATGCGAGTGCTCGGTGGCCGGCGGCGCGGGGGAACTACGCAGCGGCGGTGATCGAGATTCAGGCGCCGCGGGGCCTCGCTGACTGGCAGCAGGGTGTGGCGGTGGCCGTGGGGAGGCGGCGTGGTGGCGTGACCGCGTGAGAAGAGGCAGGGGCATGTTGGGAGGTTGGGGAAGATGGGAAATTTTAATCTCCAGTCCAACGTGGCATTGACCGGATCCTATCACATTGCCACGTACACAATACCACATGCCAAAACCGCTTCAAATTTGTCCAGGGGGTGTTTTGCCTGGTATTCCAAACTTGAGGGGGTTATGTAGCCGGTTTTAAACTTGAGGGGGTTAGTTGTCCGTTCTGTGAAACTTATGGGGGTTATATGAACTTCTTTCGGCTGGCGAGTGAGGACTGAGAAGTGGAGTGGTGAAGGCGATGAAATTTCTAGGTTTTAGGGTTCAGCGAGTGTCGATCTGGTTTGTTGGGCCAAATGTCGGAACCAGGTATCTACCGGCCCGTAAAAACACTGCAAGAAAAATATGAGCGGATGTCAAACCGTGAACTAAAATTTTTAAACGCACCCGGACTGGATGGCATGCCCGCTCTATTCTATAAGAAATACTGGGAGGTGGTAGGAGGGAAGGTTACCGAAGAAGTTCTTCGAGTGCTAAATGGAGGGGATATGCCAGAAGGGTGGAATGAGACATGTGTCGTGCTACCTAAAGTGGCGAATCCGATGAGTATGATGGAGTTGAGGCCGATAAGCCTTTGCAATGTGATATACAAGTTGATATCAAAGGTGTTGGCAAACAGGCTAAAACTGATCCTCCCGGAGATCATTTCTCCTAATCAGAGCGCCTTCGTCCCAGGAAGGCTGATAACGGATAATATATTGTTGGCATATGAATGCACACATTTTATGCAGAAGAAAAAACGAGGGAAGCAAGGTTATGCAGCAGTAAAGCTTGATATGAGTAAAGCATATGATCGGGTGGAATGGCAATTTCTAGAGGATATGATGAGGAGGTTGGGATTCCAAGAGGAGTGGATCAAAAGAATTATGTTGTGTGTGACCTCAGTTAGTTATAGAATAAAGGTTAATAATTCATATTCAGATTTTATCTTCCCGCAAAGAGGCCTGAGGCAGGGGGATCCGTTGTCGCCATATTTATTTTTGATATGCAGTGAGGCTTTTTCGTGTTTGCTGAACAAAGCTGAGCAAGATGGGCGGTTGCAGGGAGTCCGCATATGTGTAGCAGCCCCGAGTTTTAATCATCTTCTGTTTGCAGATGACTCGTTGGTTCTTTTGAAAGCGTCTGAAGAGAACGCAACCCATCTGCGAAATATTTTATCTCTGTATGAAGATTGCTCGGGGCAGACGGTTAACTACTCCAAATCTGCAGCTATGTTTAGTCCTAACACGCCTAATCATGTTAGGAGACAAGTTAAGGCCAAGTTACAAATCAATACAGAGGCGAGGAATGAAAGGTATTTAGGGTTACCAGCTCAGGTTGGCAGATCAAGGACGGACACCTTTGCTTATTTGAAAGGGAGGATGTGGGCATGCATTCAAGGCTGGGACGAAAAGTTTCTATCAAGGGCAGCAAAACATGTGCTGATCAAAGCTTGTGCACATGCGATTCCGACCTTTGCTATGTCCTGCTTTGACATCACTAAGAGTTTATGTGATCAGATGAGTGCGATGATCAATCGTTTCTGGTGGGCACAACAAAAGGATGAGCGGAAAATACATTGGATCAGCTGGGAGAAAATGGCGAGACCAAAAAAGGAAGGGGGGCTGGGCTTTAGGGATCTTCATCTCTTTAATCTAGCAATGCTGGCAAGGCAGGCGTGGAGGATGCTGAATTGCCCAGAGTCTCTGTGTGCTCGTGTTTTGCAAGCTAGGTATTTCCCGTACAAATCTATCCTAGAAGCCACAAGCACACGGGACATGTCCTATACTTGGCGGAGTATAATGAAAGGCATTGATGTTATTAAAAGGGGCATGATCTGGCGTATAGGCAATGGAGAGGAGGTGAAAATTTGGGAAGATCCATGGCTGCATAGGGAGGGATCTCGGAAACCTATTACCGCGAGGGGACGGAATGTGCTAACCAAAGTTGCTGAACTGATAGACCCTATTACAGGCCAGTGGGACGTTACACTGATTCATGACATCTTTAGGGAGGAGGATGCCAAGGTGATCTTGACAATGCCTTTACGGGTCGATATGGAGGACTTCCCAGCTTGGTACCATGATCCAAAAGGAATGTTTTCTGTGCGCTCTGCTTATAAAATGCTAGCCCAACAAACCGACTCGTCTGCGGACGGAGCTGAGAGTTCTGGTACGGTAAAGGTGAACAAGGAGTTTGACTAGAAGTTGCTTTGGAAGCAGGAGTGTGCCCCAAAGACAAAACAATTCTTGTGGCGTCTTGCTCATGAGAGCCTGCCATGGAAAAGAAACTTTACTAGAAGGAAAATGGAGATCGACACCTTGTGTCCGATGTGTACCAGGCTAGATGAAGATGGTGGGCATTTGTTCCTCCACTGTAAGCAAGTAAAGCTGATATGGCGGATGCTAGACATGGAAGGCGTGAGGATAAAACTGTGCTGCTGTCTGAATGCACAAGATATGCTCATGGCGATTTTTAGGCTGGAACTGGACCAGCGCCTGCTAGTTATTGCAATGCTATGGCAATGGTGGACAGCCCGGAACAAAAAGAATGCGGGGGAAAGTACCCGATCAATTGATGAGGTGGTGTTCCAGTCTCGAAGGTGGGCAATGGAGTTTAAAGAGTTCTATACTACAGAGAAGAAACCGAGCATCCCAACCCAAACTGAAAATAAATGGAGACCCCCAGGGGATGATGAGTTGAAGGTCAATATTGACGGCTCGTTCGTGGAGAATCCTCGCATTGGGGGGTGGGGGTTCGTGATTAGAGATAAGCATGGAGTTGTAGCTGGATCGGGAGCGGGAAGATTGCTTTTTCCTCAGAGTGCAATCCATGCGGAAACTGAAGCTTGTGTTCAGAGTTTAACAGCGGCAATGAATTGGGGGATGACAAGAGTTGTGATTGAATCAGATTGCCAGGTTCTGGTGCAATCGCTGAATAGCAAGGAGTATGACCGATCTCCGATTGGAGTACTGGTGAGAGATGCAAAGATGCTGGCTAGACTTAACTTCGTCTCTGTTTCGTTCACGTTCTGTCGAAGAGAATGTAATACGGTTGCGCATGCGATGGCGGCGCTTGGTCGGGTGTGCAATGCTGATTATGGCCGCCTGTGGCTAGATGCAGTTCCAAATGATGTATCGGTGATTGTGGCTAGCGACATCGCTATGCCGGGGGTTTAATAGAGTGTGGTAAAAAATCAAAAAAAAAACTAAAATTTTTAAACTTGTGAACAATCTTTCGAACTCCGGTGAACTTTTTTTTGATCCCGTGTTTTTTTGAAACATTAAAATTTATCGAGCCGTACAGTTTTTTTTTTTGCTCCGGTAAACATTTTTTAGAGCTCCTATGAATATTTGTTTGGACCGGTGAACATTTTTTGAACGATTGCCCGTACTGCTTTTTAATCCCTTGACCACTTTTTTGAACTGCGAACAAGGCCCAGACTTGCGAACTCGAATGATCGGCCTTCCTTAACCCCAAACACCCAACTCTAGCTAATGAATGTCTATAGTTTATGGGCAATTGAAGTGTATTTCTGTCTATCGATGGCAAAGTCTATTGATCCTCCACAACCCGGTAATGCTTTTTCTCAATTTAGAACTCCCATGTACATTTTTTAACCCGTGAACGCATAATTTTTCAAACTCCGGTGAATTATTCAAAGAACCTAAGAACATTTTTTTGAAATGTCATGTGTACCTTTTTAACCCCAGAACACTTTTTTGAACCGCAAACTTTTTTTGAACTCCTGTGAACATCTTTTGAACCTGTGTCCTTACATTTTTTCAACTCCGGCCAATACTTTTTTGAACCCATGAACATTTTTTGAACTTTTGCATGTCCTTTTTTTTAACCCTCAACAATTTTTTGAACTGCAATCATTTTTTTCAAATCCATGAAAACTTAATGAACTCGTGAACGTAAATTTTGCCCAAAAAATTGTACTCCGAAGAATATTTTTTTAACATGTGAGTATTTTTGAATTGTCATGTGTATTTCGTTTTAAAATCCTTAACATTTTTTTGAGCTGCAAACAGTTTTTGAAATCTGATGAACACTATTTGAACTCGTGAATGTATAGTTTTTCGAACTTCAGTGAACATTTTTTGAACTCCGATGAATATTGTTTATACCTCTGAATTTTTTTGAACCGTGAACATTTTTTTGAACTCCGGTGAACACCTTTTGAACCCGTGAACGTATATTATTTCGACCTCTGGTGAATTTTTTAAAACTCTAATGAATACTTTTTAAAACCTGTGAAAATTTAGGAACTGTCGTGTGTACTATTTTGACCCCTGAACCTTTTTTTTAATGGCGAACATTTTTCGAACTCCCGTGAACGTATATTTTTTTGAGCTCTGGTGAGCAATTTTTTCAAACTCCCATGAATATTTCTTAAACCCCTGAACATTTTTTGAACTATCGTGTGTACTTTATTTAAACCACTAACCATTTTTTGAATCGCGAACACTTTTGCGAAATCCCATGAACATTTTTTGAATACATAAACACTTTTTTTTTCCGAATCCCGGTGATCATTTTTCGAACTCCGATGACAACTTGTGAACATTTTTTGACATGTCGTGTGTACATCTTTTAAACCCCTAAACACTACTGTAAACCGCGAACTTTTTTTGAACTCCATGAACATTTTCTCAACCCATGAACGTATATTTTGGAACTCCGGTGAACATTTTTTTCGAACTCCCGTGCGTACTACATTATGTAGCACGGTGAATAGTTTTTCTCTCTCATGAGCACTTTTTTCAATCCGTGAACGTAATTTTTTTGAATTCCGGTGAACATTGTTTTGAATATGTGAATGTACTTTTTTTAACATGTGAACAATTTTCAACCTGAAAAATATGTTTATGAAACCCGTGAACGGACCATTTTTCAAACCACGAACATTTTGGTTGGAAATAAACAACTTTTGCGTGATTTACGGACATTTTTATATGTTGAGGTATCTCAAAAAAAATGTTTATGTATCCATAAAAGGGGAATGAAAATGTAAAATCAAAAGAGCAAAAAACAAAAAAGTAAATTAATAAAAAAGTAGAAGGAAAAAATTCGAAACCAAAAGAGGTAAAAAGGAAAAAATATCTGGTGAAGGGAACGGGGAGAAGAAACACGAGAAAGCACTCCTAAAGCGAACGGAAAAAAAAAAGATTAAGTATAGTTTTCACCCCCAAATGTCACCCTATGGACAACATTCACCTTGAACTTGAAAACCATATGATTTCAACTCTCAAATATACAATACCGGACAAATAACCCTTTGCTAGTGGTTTTCGACGAATTTGGGCGGTTTTGGGCAAAATGAGTCAGTTTTGCTGGCCATGCTCATAGTCAACGCCAGCAAAACCGACTCATTTTGCCCAAAACCGTCCAAATTCGCCGAAAACCACTATCAGGGGGTTATTTATCCGGTATTGTACATTTGAGGGTTGAAATCATATGGTTTTCAATTTCAGGGTGAATATTGTCCATAGAGTGATATTTAGGGGTGAAAACTATACTTAATCCAAAAAAAAAAAACGAAGCAATCCTAACTGGGCCAAACCCATATGGCCATATGCCACTAGATAATCGTACGTGATACTGCTGGGTACGTGGCGCGACCTAGATATGACGCAACGAGCGGCATATAGGAATTGCACAGATTTTCCAATGTACTCCAACTGTGAGACACTTGAATGGTTGCTGCAAAGCCCGCGGCGAAGCATCAAGACATTTTCGTCGTCTTCAATGGATCTTTTCGTCGTCCCGAAAGAACTTTTAGTCGTCCCAACAGTAATTGGACATGTTCCCCGACTTAGAGCATCTTCACCGGGTATCCAAATCGTTGTCCGGCACCCCCTAATTGGGTCTCAATTGGAAGGTGTTGGACATGCGTCCGGTCAATTGGGGGGTGCAACTCACAGCGGTGACCCCAAACAAAAAAAAACTTAAACATATTTGAGACAAACTTAAACGGTTTTCAAATTTCATTCATATTTGTTATATATTACAAAAAGTTTGAATGAAATTTGAGGAAACTAAACCTAAACCTAATCTATTCATCGGAGGAGTCCAGCCACGAGTCGCCGTCGTCGTCGTCGTCCTCGTCGAGCACCACGTAGGTGGAGGAGGAGGCCGCGTGGCTGGTGGAGGCGCCGTCTTGGCGGCGCGGCGCACGCCTGCAGGAGGCGCCGCCGGAGGAGGACGAGGCCGCCGTTGCCACCGAGGTGGCGATGGTGGCCATGTAGTCGGGGCTGTCGCGCTCGATGGTGGTCACCGAGTCTGCGAGCGCGGCCAGGAACCCCGACGTGTCGCCGTCGTGCTCGTTCCGCAGCGGGGACGGCACGGCGAACCCGTACCGGATCGTCTCCACCGGAGGCGGCGGCGTCCTGGGCCTGGGGCGGCGCAGGTAGAGCCGGCCGCGCGGTGGGGATTGGGCTCGGGGTTGAGCGCGCTCCCGGATGACGATGCCGCCGCCTCCACGACGCGGCGGCGATGGCCGCTCCTCCTTGACCCTGGAGAAGCGGGACGGCGCGCGGCGCTGCTGGTTGTCGACGGCGCGGCGTCGCGGTGGCAGCGGCATCAGCCGAAACGGGGTAGAGTTCCCCGTTGCGGCATGCCGACGGGCGGCCTCGATGGCCGAAGCCACCGTATGGCCGGTCCTCTCCCACCACTCGTGCGCCCGTCGGCGTTCCAGCGGCCTGACGCCGTGGCGTCCTATGCGTGCTCCGTCTCCCGGCGCTCCCGCAGGAAGCGTTCCATCCACGCCGCCCAGTTTTGGTCCTCGTAGTCTGGGTTGGCGCGCTGCTTTACTGTGAGCCAGCTCCGGCGCCGGGCGATGGCGCGCCCGATCTGGTCCGGCGTCACCGCCAGCGGAGGAATGGGGAGCCCGCCTTTGTAAGACGTGGCCTGATGACCCACAAGTATAGGCGATCGCAACAGTTTTCGAGGGAAGTAAAATCCAAATTTATTGATTCGACACAAGGGGAGCCAAAAAATATTTATAAGCCTTAATAGATGAATTGTCAGGTCAGCTGCACCTGGAAATAAACTTGTTTGGCACAATTTATTAGTGGCAACAGTAACATAACAGTAGTAGTGGAGAAATAACAGCACCAGTGAAATAAAGACAACAGTAGCGATTGAGGTAAACAGCAGGATTAATCCTGTAGGCATAGGGATGGATGAACGGGCGTTGCATGGATAAGATAGCTCATGAAATAGTCATAACGCAGGGCAATTGCAGATAAATAATAATAATAAAGCATCCAAGTACTAATCAATCATAGGCATGCGTTCCGTATATAGTCGTACGTGCTCGCAATGAGAAACTTGCACAACATCTTTTGTCCTACCAGCCTGTTTGCAGCGGGGCCAATTAAGAAAACTTCTGATAATTAAGGTACTCCTTTTAATAAAATACCGGAGCAAAGCATTAATATTCCATGAACACATGTGATCCTCAAGTCAAAACCATCCCCTCCGTTTATTCCAATTGTTGTCACTTTGGGGCATCGGGTTCCGGACAACGACAAGTGTATACAACTTGTAGATATGATCCAAAACAATAGTTATACTCATGAAACAATAACATGTTCAGATCTGAAGTCATGGCACTCGGGCCCTAAGTGTCAAGCATTAAGCACACCAAGTTGCAACAACGATAAATAGCACTAACAACGGATACTAGGCACCATGCCCTAACAATCTGACATCTATTATATGAACGATCTCATCCAATCCCTACCATTCCCTTCAGCCTACAGCGGGGAATTACTCACACATGGATGGGGGAATCATGGATGGTTGATGGAGAGGCGGTGGTGATGATGATGGCGACGATCTCCTCCAAATCCCCGTCCCGGCAGGGTGCCAGAACGGAACTTCTGGTCCCCGTATTAGGGTTTTCGGTGGCGGCGGAGCTCGGGAGTGTTTCTGGGAAAAACGTCTGGGGGCCGTGCATTTTAGGTCGAAGGCAATATGTAGTCAAGAGGGCGTCGCGAGGGGCCGCACGAGGCAGCCACACACCACCTGGGCGCGGCCCCACCCCTGGCGCGCCGTGGTGGTGTGTGGGGCCCGTGGGTCCCGTCTCCGCTTCGTCTTCTGGCTCCGTGAGTCCTCCGTCAAAATAGGATTTATGGAATTTTTCGGGAATTTTCCCGAAACTTTGAGTTTCTGCACAAAAACAAGACAACAATGCAATTCTGCTGAAAACAACGTTAGTCCGTATTAGTTCTATTCAAATCACACAAATTAGAGGTAAAACAATAGCAAAAGTGTTCGGGAAAGTAGATACGTTTTGGACATATCAACTCCCCCCAAGCTTAGCTTATTGCTTGTCCTCAAGCAATTCAGTTGACAAACTGAACGCGATAAAAGAAAACTTTAACGAACACGTTTGCTTCATATGATGTATACATACTTATGCAATGATCAAAATCTTAGACAATGCATGATGGAGTCTATGCAAATAATGATACCCAACAATTATGAAGACCATGAAAAGATCCTACATATTAATAATCAACAACATGAAACATATCTATCGGCGAGATTGCAGTGCACATAATAAAGTATGATAAGGTGGTATCTCGCTTGCCCTTATTTGTGGAGCAAAACATAAATGCCAAGGCACCTCTGAAGTTTAAGTGAAGACTAGATATAAAGATATCGAAGATAAAAGCATCAAAGTCATACCACAATTAATAATATTCTGGGACAAGCACATTACACTAAGAATAACAATTATGCTCTCGAAGAAGTGCTCAAGGAAAGGATGATGACTCAACATAAAAGTAAAAGATTGGCCCTTCGCAGAGGGAAGCAGGGATTATCATGTGCTAGAGCTTTTTATTTTTAAAACAGAAGTAAAATTGTTTTGAGAGGTGGTTGTTTCTGTCAACGAATGGCAATAGAGTTTTCCTCATCTTCCATGCTAAATAAGTTTTGAGAGCGGTTCCGAGATATTAAAAATTATGCATTTTATAGCATGCACTTTTATATGGTTTGACACTCCTCCCCACCTTTGCCACACAAGTCATGGCTAACCGAATCCTCGGGTGCCTGCCAACAATCACATACCATGGAGGAGTGTCTATTTTATTACTTTTAGATGTTATAATGGTCTAACCAGCTATTTGCAATTTAGTGACGAGCAGATGAAGCATGCAAGTCGGGAAAACTTTATTTAGCATGGAAGATAACAAACCCAACTAGTACTTCCTCATGAGCTAAAAACAATGTCACAAAATGAGAAGTATTTTGAAGGTATTAAAGGTAGCACATGAAAATTTACTTGGAATGGTTTGAAATACCAGGCATAGGAATTTATAGTGGACTCTCTTGGGATAACTTGGTTTAAAGATTTTGGATGCACGAGCAGCATTCCCACTCAGTACAGATGGAAGCTAGCAATAGACTGGGAAGCGACAACTAAGAGAGCAATAACCGTCATATTCATGTTTGCGACAAAATAATATTAACTGAGGCATAAAAGTGATACTAAAACTCTGAGACAAAATAAATCATCGAGGCTTTAATTGACTCTTTCTTTTTAGTCATATACATGTGTGAGCATGTGCCAAGTCAATTCAAGTAGATCATTCAGAGGAGGATACCACAATATCATACTATTTTATGAGCAGAACAATGCAAGCAAATATCTATATGACATATTATCCATTATTAGCAAATTGGGACTGATCATAAGAAGACATGAATTATTAAGCAAACATTAATCATATAGTTTCCACCATGACAAGCTAAACATGATCATACGGATAAGTATATATACAAAAATGAAAAACAAATAGAGTTCATACCAGCCTTCTTACCACGTCCACTCTGTCGCATATTGTCATTATTGCTTTTCACTTGCGTGGATTGAATGATATGAAAATGATAACCAAGCCCAAGTGGAGTCACGGAAACCTGCTGAACTCTGCAACAACTATGCAAAAACAGAAGAAGAAAACTAATATTTTTGGGTTTTCGAATTTAGGAGAGGAAATGAAAAGAGCTAGATGATTAAAGGGAAATCTTTTTGGATTTTTGAATAGCAAACCGAAAATTAAAAAGATAGAACAAAGTAAAAAACCGAAATGCAAAAGATAAAAGATAAGGGGATAAAGGAAATATTTTTGGTCTTTTTAGTTTTCTAAAATAAAACAAACGCAAGAGAGAACTACTAAAAAGAAATGAAAAATGTATGTACAGAGTATCGATGAAACAACCGACATAATATGAATAAGACAATTTGAATGAGATGTCGGTGAGAATGCGTACCCCCCCCCCCCCCCATGCTTAGGCTTTTGGCCTAAGTTGGAGATCGCTCATCACCACGGGCGCCATCTAGACGCGTCCTTGGAAGACCAGGACGTATGCTGCGGCTATGACGAAGAAGGTCCTCCTTCCTGGTGAGAGTGCGAGGATGTGCCACCATAATGATATGTGGTGTGTCCCTCTGGTTGCACAATGTGGGTCTCCTGTCGATGCTCGGGGTAATGCTGCAAGTGGTACTCTGGAGTGTCGAGGTACATATCCAAATCGCTCGTCGAGAGTGACAATGTTTTCCTGTTATCAAGACTAAACAAACCAGGCTGTGGCAAACGGACTTCCCGCTCGGATTCATTAGCAAATAGAATTCTATAAAACAAATTTCCAAGGGAAGAACCATGAGTGATAAACTGGTGAAGTTTCATAGCAGCATGATCAAGTCTTTCTACAGCCATTATCTCATCAGCAGGATCAACAGAGAAACAAGAATCATCTAAGATACGTGAAGCAATAATTCCTCCAAAGATGGGACCTTAAGCAGCTAGGCGGCGAGCAATTAAAGCACCAAGGTTGTAGGTCTTATCATTTTTAAGTGCAGCAGCAAGAAAAGCTAGATGGTAGTTGGAAATATTACTAGTGTTTTCCCTAGCAAGAACTCCTGTAGCAAGAAAGTAAGCAAAGTACCTTTTGGCTGGAAACTGAATACTCCTTATCTTACCACGTTGGGCTGGTCTGTTGTCTCCATGGCACAATTCCTTGTAAAGTTCCCATAGATCATCTGGTTGCTCCTTAATCTCCTTGGCTGTCCCAGAAGGAGCAATACCTATGATGCTGCAAAACTTCTTCAAACTCATGGTACAAGCATTATCATAAAGCTTAAACTCAACGGTTGGTTTGAAAGGAGTATTTTTGAATTTAAAACTTTCAACAAATATCTTGGTAAGCCTAGAATACTGGGGTCTCTCATCCTCCATGAATGTCTACAGCCCTACATTGTTGATTAGTTTCAAGAAATCATCTAAAATCCCTGCATCCTTCGTGAACTGAACACAAGGATAAACCGAAGGATGTGCAATACCATCACCTTTCTCGTTGTCAAAACATGGTGCTATGAGATCCTCATTATATGATCTCCTAAATTGAGAGCAAGAGCTAGAGGACCTTGTTTTCCTCGAGGAGGGTGGTGGTTGCCTGATGACGTGAAAACACACGTTCGTTGGGAGACCCCAAGAGGAAGGTATGATGTAGTGCAGCAGCAATTTTCCCTTGATATCTACCAAGGTTATCAATCCAGTAGGAGTCAAAAATGCTTCAGAAGGTTGTCAATGGCACCAGAAAATATTGTACGGTGCAATGTCAGATGATTTGGTGGTTGACGTGGACCTGCACACAACACAATAAAACTACTTTGCCCCAACGAAACAGGAAGGTTGTCAATCTTCCCGGCTTGCTGAATACAAAGGATTAAACATATGGTGTGGAGAATAATAATAAATGCAGAAAGTAACAGAGAACATATGATTGCAGTTGGTGTTTTTATCAGTGTAAAAGAATGGACCGGGGTCCACAGTTCACTAGTGGTGTCTCTGCATAAAATATAACATGCATGTTGGGTAAACAAATTACAGCTGGGCAATTGACAAATAGCAAGCACATGACAATGCAATATATGACAAGATAGTTTATTGTAGTATTTATTGGGCATTACAACATAATACATGGACCGCTTACCAGCTGCATCCATGCCTAAATAATCCACTTCCGGGATAGCATCTGTGTCTCCCGTTAGTATTAAGTTGCAAACAACAGATTATTGCATTAAGCAAAGTGTGTAATGTAAACAAACGCATTAGACTTAACAGCAGTACCCTTAAGCTAAGCATTAGTTATTTTATCCCTAGTGGCAACAGCACATCCACAACCTTAGATGTTCTTGTCACTCACCCAGATTACTGGAGGCATGAACCCACTATCGAGCATAAATACTCCCTCTTGGAGTCACAAGCATCTACTTGGCCAAATCATCTACTAGCAACGGAGAGCATGCAAGAACATAAATAAAAAAGTAGATAGATTGATAAACAACTTGATCATAACATCACTATTCATCGGATCCCAGCAAACACAACATGTAGCATTACAATAAGATGATCTTGATCATGTTAGGCAGCTCACAAGATCTAAACATGATAGCACAAAGTGGAGAGACAACCATCTAGCTACTGCTATGGACCCGTAGTCCAAGGATGAACTACTCACGCATCACTCCGGAGGCGGGCATGGTGATGTAGAGCCCTCCGGTGATGATCTCCCTCTCCGGCAGGGTGCCGGGAGGAGCTTCAGAACCCTCCCGAACTAGGGTTGACGACGGCGGCGGCGACGAACTTTTCGTGGAATAATGCTCAGGTGTTTAGGGTTTTTGGGACGGAGGCAATATATAGGCGAAAGGGCGGCCGTGGGGCCAGCCGAGGGCCCCACACACCACCACGGCGCGCCAGCAGGGGCCGCGCCCTAGTGTGTTGGCTCCCCTGGGTCGCCTCTTCATGCGCCCTTCGGACTTTGTCTTCGTGTCGGTGAAAAACTGGGCTCCGTTGATTTTCGTCCAATTCCGAGAATATTTCCTGACTAGCTTTTCTGAAACGGAAAAACAGCAGAAAACATGAACTGACACTGTGGCATCTTGTTAATAGGTTAGTCCAGAAAATGCATAAAAATGCTATGAAGTGTATATAAAACATGTAGCAATATGTATAAAACAAGCATGGAACATCAAAAATTATAGATACGTTTGAGACGTATCAGCATCCCCAAGCTTAGTTCCTACTCGTTCTCGAGTAGGTAAACGATAATAATATAATTTTTGGAGTGACATGCTACCAACATAATCTTGATCAAATAGTAGTGTAAGGCACATGAACTGAATGAAGTGATCCAAGACAATTGTCTATAGTTGCTAAAAAGTAAACAAGGAGTAAACATAATATATCATACAAGTAAAAAAATTCATGGATAGTACTTTGGAGACATGAGCTATGAGAATTTGCATAAAAGTTAGCTCACCAAGCAACATTTTCGAATTAAAAGTGTTTGACCAACACAAAGGAAGATTTAAGTTTCAGCATTTGCTTCAACTTTCAACATATTTATCTCATGGATATTGTCAACACAAAGTAGCATAATTAGTCTAATATGCTAACATATAACAATTCTTGTACCAAAGTTGACACTAGTGTTTGCTTGTGGAGAATAGACAGGAGTAGGAAAACTGACTCAACATAAAAGTAAAAGAAAGGCCCTTCGCAGAGGGAAGCAGGGATTATGTCATGTGCTAGAGCTTTTTAGTTTTTGAAATCATATAGAGAGTAAAAATATATTTTGAGAGGTGCATGTTAATGGTCAACGAATGGTAGCAAACAATACAGTATTACCCTGCCAACCAGACTTTTTAAGAGCGGCTCCCATTGAGGAACGTTATTTCTGCAGCAAGCAGATCATTCCTCTTTTCTCCTTTGTTTACACATGCAGATGTTTGACTGAATGCTCAGGAACAAAATGTGAGGAGAGTTTATGATGAAAGTTGTAAATTAAGGGGGCTGGGCACCCCCTGCCAGCTCTTTTTGCAAAATTATAGATAAGCAGATGTAAGCTGCTAGTCTGGAGTAAAGTCTGATTGACAAGTGTAATAAAGATGATCTACTACTTCCTCATGAGCTGGTAAACAGAGACACAAATAAGAAGTAGTAACAGTTTTGAATAATTTAAAGGTAGCACATGACAAATTTACTTGGAGTGGCAAGAAAATACCACATATAGGTAGGTATGGTGGACACAGATGGCATGGATTTTGGCTCAGGGTTTTGGATGCACGAGAAGCATTCCCTCTCAGTACAGAGTTTAGGCTAGCAAGGTTATTTTAAGCAAACACATAACGTCAATCGGTATAAAAAGAACCATATGATGAACATATAAGAAAAACTATAAGACTCCACACTGTCTTCCTTGTTAACCAAAGCATCCTTTTAACAGAAAATATCTAGACTTTGGAACTACCAATTATGACAAATCAAATAACTTCAAGCTTTAACGGTAGTTCTTCACTAATGAGCCTTTACTTACATGATACACAAGTTTAAACATTACTTACTTGATAACTCAAAACAATTGAAAAGTATCAAGTTACTCAAAACAAATGATCTACAAGACTATGTAAGCATTTTCTTTATACCATTACCACATGCATAGCATTTTCTGTTCCAACCAAACACCAATCAATTTATTTAACAACTCTCCAAACAAATATAAGTGAAGCAAGAGAGTACTTTCTTCAAAAGAACTAATAGCTCTGAACAAGAGATACATGAAAAACAAGAGCTAGAAGCATAGCAGCGCTAGACAAGAATACTCAACAAGTATAAGTGAAGAATAGGAGTATTCTAATGAAAAAGCGGAGCGTGTCTCTCTCCCAAACAAGAGTGCTAGGGTCCAACTAGTTATGACCAGAGAACAAAACATAAACAAACTGAAAATAAAACACACAGACGCTCCAAGAACAGCACTTAAAATGTGAAGAAATAAAAATATAGTCTCACTAGAGATGACCTGATAATTTGTCGATGAAGAAGGGGATGCCTTGGGCATCCCCAAGCTTAGACGCTTGAGTCTTCTTGAAATATGTTGGGGAGGTCCAGGGGAGCCTCCCCAAGCTTAAGCTCTTCACTCTTCTTGATCTTATTTTATCACCCTTCTCTCTTAATACTTGAAAACTTCCTTCACACCAAACTCAGAGTAAACTTCATTAGAGGGTTAGTGCATCAAATCATAATCTCACTTGGTTCTGTAAAGACACATTATAAACATCATTTTAAACATTAGCTACTGTTTACTAGCCTTATGTGAAGCTCTTCCACCTTTAAAGAATTTCACTTAACACTTGTAAAAGAGAGAATGCAAAACTAGACAGAATCTGTCAAAACCAGAACAGTCCATGAAGACGAATTTTTTCGAGGCACTTACGTCGCTCAAATCAGAAAACGTTGAACTAACGAAAGATAGGTAAAAATCTCAGGCTTCTGCAAAAAAATTGCAGATTAAAATACTGTTCCGTGATCACGAATTTTAACCGTGAGGCACAGAAATCTGTTTCTGGATAGCAAACTAAAATTTTAGTGCTATCTTGCTATTAGAGGCTCTTCTTGGCACAACAAAATGAAAAATAAAAGATACAAAGGAATTATTACAGAAGTAAGCTAATTCCTTGACTCAACAAAATAAAATAACGGAAAATAAAATGGGTTGCCTCCCATGAGCGCTTTTCTTTAACGCCTTTTAGCTAGGCACAAAGCAAAAATCAAGTATTATCAAGAGCACCTTCCAAAGAAAGATCAGAAAACTTTTCAGAAATGCATTGTATCTTATTTATGCAGGTTTCAGATTCTCCTTTATAGCTTCTCTTAGGTCTACTTTCCTCATCAAAAAGGTTTTCAGGGACGATCAATTCAAAATTCTTTTCTATAGCATCATGCATTCCCATAAGTTTAAATGGAATAGGTATTTTTACCTCTCCCTTGTATTCGGGTCTCCTAGTATATTTCATAGTGTCAAGTTCCAGAGTTTCTAGTGTATCTTTAACGTTAATGTAACAATCAAGCATCTTATAATGAGCAAAAACTTTTCTAGCTTCTCTAGCAACATCACCAAATTCTTTTAGCATAGTTTCCAACACGAAATCCTTTTTCTCCCCATCTTCTATACTATCAAGTTTAAGAAACATTTGCTGCAACATGGGATTAAGGTTCACAAATCTAGCCTCAAACATGTGTACCAAAGAAGCTATAGCAATTTTATAGTTATAAGCAAGCTCAACCAAAGATCTATCCTCATAATCATCACACCTTCTTACATGATTAAAGAATTCTTCAATGTTATCCCTTCCAATGACAGAACCACTTCCTACTTCTATTTCTTTCATGACAAACTTAGGAAAAAGCATGATGAATAAACAGAAAATAACAACTCGAAATTTAACTAGATGCAGGATTTTTTTTTTGTGTTTTTTGATTTTTAAAAGCAAACAAGATAAAATAAAATAAACTAAGCAAGACAAAAACAAAGTAATGAGATTGGAAGTGTGAGACTCCCCTTGCTGTAGCCTCTTGACTCCCCGGCAACGGCGCTAGAAAATGTGCTTGATGACGTGAAAACACACGTTCGTTGGGAGACCCCAAGAGGAAGGTATGATGTAGTGCAGCAGCAATTTTCCCTTGATATCTACCAAGGTTATCAATCCAGTAGGAATCAAAAGGGCTTCAGAAGGTTGTCAACGGCACCAGAAAATATGGCACGGCGCAATGTCAGATGATTTGGTGGTTGACGTGGACCTGCACACAACACAATAAAACTACTTTGCCCCAACGAAACAGGAAGGTTGACAATCTTCCCGGCTTGCTGAATACGAAGGATTAAATATATGGTGTGGAGAATAATAATAAATGCAGAAAGTAACAGAGAACATATGATTGCAGTTGGTGTTTTTATCAGTGTAAAAGAATGGACCGGGGTCCACAGTTCACCAGTGGTGTCTCTCCATAAAAGATAACATGCATGTTGGGTAAACAAATTACAGCTGGGCAATTGACAAATAGCAAGCGCATGACAATGCAATATATGACAAGATAGTTTATTGTAGTATTTATTGGGCATTACAACATAATACATGGACCGCTTACCAGCTGCATCCATGCCTAAATAATTCACTTCCGGGATAGCATCTGTGTCTCCCGTTAGTATTAAGTTGCAAACAACAGATTATTGCATTAAGCAAAGTGTGTAATGTAAACAAACGCATTAGACTTAACAGCAGTACCCTTAAGCTAAGCATTAGTCATTTTATCCCTAGTGGCAACAACACATCCACAACCTTAGATATTCTTGTCACTCACCCAGATTACTGGAGGCATGAACCCACTATCGAGCATAAATAGTCCCTCTTGGAGTCACAAACATCTACTTGGCCAAAGCATCTACTGGCAACGGAGAGCATGCAAGAACATAAATAAAACAGTAGATAGATTGATAAACAAGTTGATCATAACATCACTATTCATCGGATCCCAGCAAACACAACATGTAGCATTACAATAAGATGATCTTGATCATGTTAGGCAGCTCAAAAGATCTAAACATGATAGCACAAAGTGGAAAGACAACCATCTAGCTAGTGCTATGGACCCGTAGTCCAAGAATGAACTACTCACGCATCACTCCGGAGGCGGGCATGGTGATGTAGAGCCCTCCGGTGATGATCTCCCTCTCCGGCAGGGTGCCGGGAGGAGCTTCAGAACCCTCCCGATCTAGGGTTGACGACGACGGCGGCGACGGAACTTTTCGTGGAATAATGCTCGGGTGTTTAGGGTTTTCGGGACAAAGGCAATATATAGGCGAAAGGGCGGCGCGTGGGGCCAGCCGAGGGCCCCACACACCACCACGGCGCGCCAGCAAGGGGGGCCGCACCCTAGTGGTGTCTGGCTCCCCTGGGTCGCCTCTTTGTGCGCCCTTCGGACTTCGTCTTCGTGTCGGTGAAAAACTGGGCTCCGTTGATTTTCGTCCAATTCCGAGAATATTTCCTGACTAGCTTTTCTAAAACGGAAAAACTGCAGAAAACAGGAACTGGCACAGTGGCATCTTGTTAATAGGTTAGTCCCAGAAAATGCACAAAAATGCTATGAAGTGTATATAAAACATGTAGCAATATGTATAAAACGAGCATGGAACATCAAAAATTATAGATACGTTTGAGACGTATCATTGCCTCTCAAATATCTCTCCAAAGGTGACTTTATCCATCTTCCTCCTCTGAAATTTAAACAAATCTCATAAAAAAAGATTTTTGGAACAAATAAATCAAGGGAACCATTATAGAGACTTATAAGAGAGCTACACATGCATCAAAACTAGTTAATCTAATCATAAACCAAGCATGCAAACTCACTTAACATGACACCTACAGTACCAAAATACTCAAAATATACACAACTAATCAAAATTTCAATTGGATATTCGGGGGAGTCACATACCGGAGAGCAAACGATCCAAATCTCAGCAGCAAAGATGGGCTGAGCAAGGAGATCGAAAAATTCGAGCAAGAGCAGCAAGAACACGAGTTTTGGCAATGGTGGAGTGTTTGGTCGGGAGAGAGAAAGGATGGGGACGTAGCTCATCTTGTGGAGGGCCAGGTGGGGCCCACACAGCACCTAGGCGCGGCCAAGGCTGGGCCGCGCCCTGGTGTCGTCTGGTGGCGTGGTGGGTCCCCCTGGTCAGCCCCAGGTGCCCCCGCATCATATTTTTAAAACAACAATTTGTGGAATTTTTCTGGAAATTTTCGACAACTTTTATTTTTGGGCATTTTCTGGGCATTTAAATAATGATTATAAAGCAGAAATTGAATTTTATAAAGAAATAAAACATCAACAAATTTTTGAAATAATGTAGATAAAGTTGAGCTAAAGAAAAGAAATGGTGTTTCAAAACTTTTATGCATTGAAAACACATTTGTTAACAAGGTTGATCAAGTCTTGCTACCAAATATATTTTATATGTCATAAAAGAATTAATCTCCATGTACTAATCATTTTACCTTGAATTGTATAGATATTGATCCAACCATAATATTTTGATATCCTTCGCAATAATCATATATAGGACAATCAATACTTCCCACTTTGACCGTACTAAAATTTGCAATTGAATTCAAACCATATAACTTGTCTAGCTTCTTCGGAAAATAAATGGTATGCTCTTTATCATTGACATTGAAAGTGACCTTCCCTTTATTGCAATCAATAACAGCCCCTGCAGTGTTTAGAAAAGGTCTTCCAAGAATAATAGACATATTATCATCTTCAGGCATTTCTAACACAACAAAATCGGTTAAAATTAAACAATTGTTAGCCACTTGAACAGGAACATCCTCACATATACCAACAGGAACAGCAGTAGATTTATCAGCCATTTGCAAAGAAATATCTGTCGGTATTAGCTTTTCCAAATAAAGCCTTTTATAAAGGGAGAAAGGCATAACACTTACTCCTGCGCCAAGATCACATAAAGCAGTTCTCACATAATTATTTTTAATGGAGCATGGAATAGTTGGTATACCTGGATCGCCAAGCTTCTTTGGAACCTTACCATTGAAAAAATAGTTAGCAAGCATAGTAGAAATTTCTTCATTAGGAATCTTTCTTTTGTTAGAAACAATATCTTTCATGTACTTTGAATAAGGAGGCAACTTAATAGCATCAGTCAAAGGAATTTGCAAAAACAGAGGTTTCATCCAGGCACAAAATTTATTGTAATGTTCCTCTTCTTTTGATTTGTGTTTCTTATTGGGAAAGGGCATTGGTTTTTGCACCCAAGGTTCTCTTTCATTACCATGCTTCTTAGCAATAAAATCTTCTTTAGTATACCTCTTATTTTTGGAATGTTTTTCAGGTTCCTCCTCACTTTGTTCTTTGTCAGAGGCATTGTTCTTATCATTATCATTAGCATGTTCATTACCACTTTCAGTTTCAGCATCAGAGATAGATATACTATTAGGATCATTCCCGAGTACTTTATCATTAATAGGTTCAGAAGACTCTACAGCTTGCTTATGTTTCTTTTTCTTTTTCTTTTTAGAAGTACTAGTTTCATTAGCTAGTTGAGAGTCTTGCTCAATTCTTTTTGGATGTCCTTCAGGATATAAGGGGTCCTGAGTGGAAGCACCACCTCTAGTCGCTATACCAAAAGCATGTTTATCACCTTTTTTAGAAACATTAGCTAGTAAATCCTTTTGTACTTTAGTAATTTGCTCTAGTTGAGTTTGAACCATATGAAAATGTTTAACAAGTCCTTTAACATCATTAGCAGTTCTTTCCAAGACATCATGCAAATTATTAATAATACGAGAATTTTCTAACAAATGATTTTGAACTTTCATGTTAAAATGATTTTGCTTAACAATAAAATTATCAAATTCATCTAAGCATTGATCAGGAGGCTTACGATAAGGCATATCTCCTGCACCGAAATGTTGAAGGGAGTGTACCTCTATCATGGAAGGGTGAGGAATCGGCTTACATAATTCTTCTATAGGAGGTAGATTCTTCACTTCTTCGGATTTAATTCCTCTCTCCTTAAGAGATTTCTTGGCTTCTCTCATTCCCTCGTCATTCAGCTCAATAACACCCCTCTTCCTTGGTGTAGGCACCGGAGGAGGTTCAGGTTTAGCCCAATCTTCATATTCTGGCCTATTTTAGCCAATAATTCTTCATCTTCATCCGGAGTTCGTTTCCTGAAAACACAACCAACACAACTGTCTAGGTAGACCCTAGATTCATCGGTTAGTCCATTATAGAATAAATCAAGAAGTTCATTTTTAGCTATCTTGTGTCCAGGCCGGGCTCTAATTAAGGAGCAATATCTCTCCCAGGATTCGGGTAGATTCTCTTCCTTTAATTGCTTGAAGTTATAAATTCTCTGCAAAGCAGCATGTTGAACACTAGCAGGAAAATATTTCTTGAAGAAAACATTAATCAATTCCGAAGGAATTTTAATGGACCCAGGAGATAAATTATTGAACCAAGTTTTAACTTCATCTTTTAATGAAAAAGGAAACAATTTGGTAACATAGTAACTACGTTTCTTATCATCATCAGAGAACAAACTACTTAAAGCAGAAAGTTTATTCATGTGTCCTATAGCACTTTCATTTTCAGTACCTCGAAAAGATTCTTTTTCGACATTAGTATAAGTGAAAAGTCCACAGAAAATTCATATTCTTCATCCTCTATCTTTATCGGAGATGTGGCAAACTCAGGATCAGGAGAAAAATTATAATTAACAGCACGTTTTCCAATAAGATTTTTAATAACATCGGCGTCTTTAGAGGATTCACAATTCATATAATCTTCAAGAAAATCGTCATCGATTTCAACATAGGCTTCCTCGAGATCATCGGTAACATGTTCTCTCGACCCAGGTGAATCAACAGGTGTAGTAAGATTTTCATCAGATGTTTCAGCATTTTTAATTAGTTTAGATTTAGCAATAGTGGCATCTAGAAAAGGACCTAGTGAACCACTTTCATCAAGCACAGTAGAGGCATCATCAAATTCATCAGAAATATTTTCAGATTCAGCAGTAGTAGCACGTGAAGTAATTGGATGTGGTGGTGTACCAAACTTACTTATAACTGATGGTGAATCAAGAGCAATAGAAGTGTTCAGAGTAGTACCTTGCCTTGTAGTGGAAGGCAGAATCGGAAACCTTGGATCACGTGGTTTCCCCATAGCCAATAAATTGCAGCGAACAATATCACTTCCCGGTGAACTTATAAATAAAGCTATGCTCCCCGGCAACGGCGCCAGAAAATAGTCTTGATGACCCATAAGTATAGGGGATCGCAACAGCCTTCGAGGGAAGTAAAACCCAAATTTATTGATTCGACACAAGGGAGCCAAAGAATATTTATAAGACTTAACAGATGAATTGTCAGCTTAGCTGCACCTGGAAATAAACTTGCTTGGCACAATTTATCAGTGGCAACAGTAATATAACAGTAGTAGTGGAGAAATAACAGCAGCAGTGAAATAAAGACAACAATAGCGATTGAGGTAAACAACATGATTAAAATATTTTAAGCATAGGGATGGATGAACGGGCGTTGCATGGATAAGATAGCTCATGAAATAGTCATAACGCAGGGCAATTGCAGGTAAATAATAATAATAAAGCATCCAAGTACTAATCAATCATAGGCATGCGTTCCGTATATAGTCGTACGTGCTCGCAATGAGAAACTTGCACAACATCTTTTGTCCTACCAGCCCGTTTGCAGCGGGGCCAATTAAGGAAACTTCTGGTAATTAAGATACTCCTTTTAATAAAGTACCGGAGCAAAGCATTAACATTCCATGAACACATGTGATCCTCAAGTCAAAACCATCCCCTCCGGTTATCCCAATTGTTGTTACTTTGGGGCCTCGGGTTCCGGACAACGTCAGGTGTATACAACTTGTAGATATGATCCAAAACAATAGTTATACTCATGAAACAATAACATGTTCAGATCTGAAGTCATGGCACTCGGGCCCTAAGTGTCAAGCATTAAGCACACCAAGTTACAACAACGATAAATAGCACTAACAACGGATACTAGGCACCATGCCCTAACAATCTGACATCTATTACATGAACGATCTCATCCAATCCCTACCATCCCCTTCAGCCTACAGCGGGGAATTACTCACACATGGATGGGGGAATCATGGATGGTTGATGGAGAGGCGGTGGTGATGATGATGGCGACGATCTCCTCCAAATCCCGTCTCGGCAGGGTGCCAGAACGAAACTTCTGGTCCCCGTATTAGGGTTTTCGGTGGCAGCGGAGCTCGGGAGTGTTTCTGGGAAAAACGTCTGGGGGCCGTGCGTTTTAGGTCGAAGGCAATATGTAGTCGAGAGGGCGTCGCGAGGGGTCGCATGAGGCAGCCACACACCACCTGGGCGCGGCCCCACCCCTAGCGCGCCGTGGTGGTGTGTGGGGCCCGTGGGTCCCATCTCCGCTTCGTCTTCTGGCTCCGTGAGTCCTCCGTCAAAATAGGATTTATGGAATTTTTTGGGAATTTTCCCGAAACTTTGAGTTTCTGCACAAAAACAAGACAACAATGCAATTCTGCTGAAAACGACGTTAGTCCGTATTAGTTCTATTCAAATCACACAAATTAGAGGTATAACAGTAGCAAAAGTGTTCGGGAAAGTAGATACGTTTTGGACGTATCATGCCCTAGTTTTTGGGGAGGCGGGACGAGCGGCCCGTACCGGAAAAGCTCCCACGCCTCCTCCGTGCCGATGGTGCGCCCGCTGCGGCTGCTGCCCGAGTCGTCGTTGTTCGCTATTGCGTGGGGACGGAGGTGGGTGCGGCGAAGGAGGTTGAAGAGGGGGAAGCAGGCGATGAGGGCAAGGAGGTGAGTGCGGCGGTGAGGGCGCGGCGAGGCCTTTTATGGGCGGGCGAGGGAGATGGGCGGTGCGCGAGTATCCGCGCCGGCGTAAATGCATTGCGTGGGAACGCCGCGACGCCGGCGCGTGGACTGTCGTGCAAGCTGTCGCCGGCGTTAATGCGACGCGTGGTGACAGGCCCTGCCGCCGTGTAGTCGCCTCGCCTCCCGTTCCGTCCAGTCGCGTCGTCTGGGAAACCGGCCGGCGACTGCGCGCGCCATTAACGCGGCGGAACGGCCTCCTGCGCGCCCTCATTAACACGGGTGCGGTGCGCCGTGTGTATGACGGGCGGGCCACCCGTGTCGGAGGCCATGTCCGCCCCATGTCCGGCACCCCCGAGAGGGCCTCCAAACTTGGAGGTCCTTTCGGGGGTGCCGGCCACGATTTCGCTCGGCCCGACCCTTCGGGGGGTGCCGCTGGTGGGCGATTTTGGCGTCCGAACCCCCAATGGGTCTTTGGAGGGTCATTTGAAGGCCCCCGGTGGAGATGCTCTTATAGCTTTGATATGAACAATTGTATCTCAACATAAAAATGTAGAGATCATTCAGTTAAAAGAGTTTCAGTTAACATATATGCCGCAATTTATTGTATCCAACGAGTTGACTAAAAGAGCTGCTCGGCGCGTTCAACTTCTGGCGCCATCTAATTCCCCTTGGAGATGTACTTCATCCATAGGAACGTTCCGCGGTGGTGGACCCAGTGGGTAGTCCTCCGGGGTTTAGCAACGTCTTCTTTCTCGTCAGTGTTTTCGTGCTCGCCGGCTCCATTGGGCCGCTGAACACCGTTCAAAGAGTTACATATAGGTTAGGGTAAACGATAGACGATAACACACACTGAGAGATACATCCGTGTGCGATGGGTGGTTCAGATTGTCCGTCTGTATTAGTGGATTTTTCTCTCCGTGGTCAATTGGGCGGTTTAAATTGCCCAATCTGTATTAGAGGGTTCTTCTGCGGTTTGGAGAATTGAATTGCTTTCTAGTGTAATTGTGATGAAGAATGTATGTACACAGCTATGTTATAAGCAACCGGGGAACATTAGTTTTCTCCCTCCGTGGTGATGAACACCGGAGTATAGAAGCATGTTGTATATGCACTGCATGGTCAGGACCAGCACAGTTTTCAGTGCCTTCCTTGTGCCTTCTGCATTGGACTGAAACATGTACACACTCATGTTAGATTGCCAGACTACTTGAGAAGAATGTGATGAATTCTGTCTGGTGCTGCGTGATGTGCAGTTGCATAAGTCAGAACACAGTATTTGGTTCAGATGGCTTGGTCAGTGAGCATGCTTAAGCCATGCTCCTGCGTGGTTGATTTTACTGAAATGGTGGGAAAGAACATGATCCTGGGAGTTCTTGGAATTGCAGTGCCTGGCCTTGATGTTCTTGCTTACAAGGATCGGCAAATAAAGTAGCAGCCTCATATCAAGAGTGTAATCGTATTCCAGCAGATATAAATGGCGTTACACTCCCTGTGCTGCAAAGATCCATATCTCTACTATAAAAATACGGAGTGTCCTGTCGTCTGCCGGACGGACGAAACCTCTACGTCGTACGTCGCGCCACGTTTGCAGAAAACCCCTTGACAGATTAGGAAATTAACCCGCAGTTCATATGGACTACACGGAACCGTTCTTTTCTCTGGAACACATCGCATCGTTCTCCTCTGCTCACGCACGGGAACTCCGCCGCCGCTCCCTGCCACCCCACCGGCGCCCCTCCCCTCCCCGCCCTCAGCATCACCGGGATTACTTGCCGCTCCCCAACTGCACCGGCGACCTTCCTTCCACGGCCACGGTCAGTCGGGCCCGGGCGGAGGACGCCGAGGAGGGTCCGAGAGCCCCTAGCCCACCCACCTCCCCCATCTCTCTCTGGATCCACTTTTTCCGGATCGAAGCATCTCGCCTAGAAGATCCACCGGCGCCTACCAAGAACACGTTGCGCAGCCGACCGAGCTTCCACTGGAGGACGACGGACCGTGGTTCTCATCCCCGTCACCCATGTGCGGGCGCCGCGAGGACGGAGACATCCCGTTTGCGAGGGTGAATTCCGGGTCGGCTGCTGCGGGGCTGGGGAAGGTGCTAGGGGAGCGGCAGGAAACGAGGAGGTCGTGAGGTCGAGAATGCCGCGGCGCGCGAACTCCGGTACCGGCCTCTTCGCGAGGGGGCCCGACGACAGGGAAACCATGGACGCGGCACCTCTACACACAGGATATCAAGCTACTCGCCCCCAATGACCACTGTGGCGGCCTTGACGCTGCCCTTGAGGACCTCGGCGACATCGGCATCCAAAGGTACATTTTTTTCTTCTCGAATCATGCCAGTTTATCTTGATATCTAATTTCATCTAATCTTTGCACTTACTGAATTGATACCAAATGGGCCGATTTTGCCACCGTCGCCAGGAAGGGCTGTTCGCCGATGGGGATCGCTCACCATCTGCGCGACGAGTTCCGCAGCTGTGGATGTGGCGCGCTGCAGGGGACCCTGCTTCTCGGGAGCACGAGATTGTCCACGATGGACATGCTCGCCGGCATCAGCATCAAGTACGCCGTTGAGGTAATCTCACTATCTCCAATCATGGTAGCGTAAGGTAATCCATGTCAGATTCCAAGTGAAAATTCTCTTGATCCAATTATTTTTTTTGTATGGCATCTGTATTTGGAAATTATAGTTTGATAAAAGAATTCCCTTACAAATATTCTTCACATGGCCATTTGCTCCCTAGAAATGAATGTAGCGTTTTAGCTGAAAGTTAATTGGCCGCAAAGGCAAATGCTAATTAATCACACCAATGCAAATATTTATTTGCCTTTTCTTTTTTCCTGTCCATTGAAGCCTGTTTTGCTTCACATGGCTATATAAATCTTTACAGAAGCTAAAATCTATGTGTCATTCAACTATGTGGCATTTGATGAATGGAGAAATCTGGTGTTGTTTGTCACATTCTTTACTATAATCTGTACACCCTGGTTATCCTACAAACTCAAGAATATTGCTCTTACTAACAGGTTGCTGAAAAGGCCTTATACCTGTGAACAACAAACACTTGTTCTATTTTATCTCTCGAAACCACCAAGTTATCTTGACAATCATATATCCAGCTCTAGAAAGATATGTTCGTTGGCACTGGAACCAATCGGCTCTGTATGTTACACTGAATGTCAGGAAAATGTTCTTTCACATGGATTATAAATTGTGGTTGGCTTGTAAAAAAAAAATTCAGGAGGGGGAAGAGAAGCAATCCCATCTGAGCGAAGGCTTATATGGTCAATAGGTCAACAATGGTTATCAGCGTGGCAGTGTTTTGCTTCATCTGGATTAGCCTCTTGTTAAATGATTTTTGCATATTTGCCCGGGTAGGTTGGAGGAGAGGTGACAAACATATGACTCCCTTTTGAATTAAAAAAACTGCACTAAGGTAGATAGTTCAGGCACACTGATTAACCCACGTAGATATATTGGTTGTTGCAGCAAACTAAATTGGCAGATGTATGTTTAATTAATCTCATTTATATTGGCGATTTGTTGAGCGACATGGAATAAATTTGATTCATTTTGATCTAGAAGGTCTCATCCTTCCGAGAGGGCTCACTCAAAATTAGCGAAAATTTCTAATTGCAGCAAAAGATTATAGATGTGTATATTCTATTTGAGCCAATATATCCTATTGGAGATCTCCCTAACTAAGGCACAGTCTAGAAATATAGTATTATAGTTGAATCATGCAATAAGGTGTCATCTTTTCTTTATACCGTCTCTTTATGTCTTGCCCGTCAGTTCTCATTTTTGTAGGTTTGACAACAACCTGCAGTATACTGTTAATTCTTATTTTGATTGGTAGTCATGTCATTTTTGTGAAGATACTTCAGTGAGATCTTGACTGTTTAACAGTCCAGATTATTAAAACCTGATGGCAAATATTTTATGCAGTATTACTGATTTTTTATGCATTTCGAACAACTGTAACATATTTCTCACCAGCACACTAGGACACTAAGTAATTTGATCATAAGAGAGGTCATTTGATCATCGGATATGTAACTGACTTTTAAACTGTGAGTACCTGGATGACTATTAAACTTCATTGCTTCTTACAATTATCTTCTGACCTTTCTCACTGTTTTCTACAGGATTCTAGACGAGAGCTTTTAAGTCCTTGCACAGGTTCTTGAGCTTGCAGAAGAACACATGAGTCCATTATGGGCAAGGATGAGAAGGAGTACATGGTTTAGTTGGACAACACGAGAGATTCATCGGAAATTAAGTGCCACTGCCTGTCATTCTGACTACGTCAAACCTGTCGATCATAATTGTGCAATGCTTTGTGGTACGCCCAATCTTAATTGGCCGGCTTTATATTTTGCTATGCCTGATAGCTGTAGAAAAGTTTCAGTGTTACATATTGTATTTGATATATGACCATTCAGTTAATCTGTTCTCAACGGAGTCAGATATTGCCAAGTTTCAGAAATACTAACAAGTGACCTTTTTCAGCTAGGGAACCATGAAGGGGACGATTTGAGATATAATTGCCTGTGGTCATAACTTCAATAATGGTTTACGAGACAACTGAATGTGGGTGTATTTACAATTTATCATGGACTACGTCGATATAATTGTGTTTATAATTGAATGTGCAACCGAATGTTGTTGTGTTTATAATTGTTCTGATAAAAAGGGACAGGGTTAGAAAATATATGCAAGACTGCAAAAAATAAGCTTTCATTGATTCTGGTACTATTTTATGCATCTTCTTTCCCAAGTACAATCATCACATGTGGTCACCTCCAAATGAATTGACTGCGGTCACAACCCCAAAAATACATGTCATTATTGACGGTAGCATTGACAATGATACTTAATGCGCATGATAATACTAAAATTACATATTAGAATATGTATAACCCGTAGCAACGCACGGGCAATTAACTAGTAAATAACTATATGCCAAGAATAGTTTATTCAGATTAATCTGGTACTCTTGGGTCTGATGCTCATGGTACATTTTGATAAGATTATTCTGCAGAAAAATGTAATTTCGCTTTTGCTAATTCTGGGTTGTCAATTTTTTTCCTGTAGATATCAATGAATCACCTAAAATTTCACCTTGGTTAGCCTAAACTTACACATCTGAAATTATACATTTCTAGTGTAACTTTAGTGCAAGTTTAATCCGTACTTTATGAACTTAGATCGGATGGGAATGGTCTGATCTAGATAGGGAGGCTTGAAAAGGTGACTGAGATACAGAAATATTGCAGTCAACTTAGAAATAAACATTGATAAAGCTCATTCACTGTGGCATTGATATAAGAAATTTGGTTTTCGAAAAGTAGTATAGTCCACGATCTCACACAACCTAAACAATGTCAAGAAAAAACAAACATTGATGCCGAATAAAATTGGCTTGCAGAAAGAAAAGATAATAACATGAGGTAAAATAGTCATCTTCGATCACAACATATCACCGACGAAAACAGGTCGAACAAAAAAAAACGTACTCCAAGACAAAGCAACGAATCTCCAGACGTGCGCTGATGTTGAGGGGTCAAACAAAAGGTCGAATTGGAGATCGTCATCCTCATCTCCCCAAAGCACAAGCCTGAAGCCAGAACTTCAACAACGACGTGATGTACATGCGGAGACAATCTCGGATGATCTAGTTGGAGGTGAGACCATGGGTTTAATTTCACCCGAAGAATTTGCGTACTTGTTATCGGAAAAATCACTAGGAGCAACCAGTCTACTAGTTGGTGTCGTATTGCTAGCCAGATCCTGGATTTGAGAGAGTCAAGACCGGCGAGATAATGTTGGAAGCTTGTTGACAACCTCGTCGCCCCACATCCGACCGTTGGCGCACCCCTTCGGTCGCTGCCACGCGGAAGAGTGACGGATGATGGACGACGTCCATGTTCAGATGCACACTTCTACAGTCGGATAGAGAGCTCGATTACCAGTGGCGGATGTAGAAGTAAATTGTTGGGGGTGCCAAACTCAGTATTCATGGCCTAAATATTATTTATGTATTTTTTAACACATGTAATACACATAAAAGTAGACTAAATTGGTACTAGATTATAAAATCTGTATTTTTTAGGGGGTGCCATGGCATCCATGGCACCCCCACTGGATCCGCCCTGTCGATTACCACCGTTGCTTGAACAAGATTTCCCGCCGCGCGACCGGCCTTCGCACCGCTCCGATGATGAGCACCACCGCCAAATCAATCGGACCTAGCGTTTCCTTCCCGACAACCAACGCCGCTCCTGCATGAGTCGCGCACTAGTCAGAGACATTGAAGAGAACCACCCTTCACCGTCACCACCGATCGAGCGATCTTGGCTCGTCTGTGGCGGGGTCGGCGGATAAGATTTTGCCCGTTCCGCACCCTAAGGACGACGAGAGCTCTCTACGCACTAGTGGAGACGTGCCCTTCTGTCCCGGCCCGTGAGGGGCTTTAGTCCCGGTTGGCCAACCAAGACAAGCCAAGCGGGACTAAAGGCCCAACCTTTAGTCCCGGCCCTGTTACCAGCCGAGACCAAATGTCCTCCACGTGGCCGCAATACAGCGATTGGGCTGGAGGACCTTCAGTCCCGGCTGGTAAGCCCAACCGGGACTAAAGATTATTTTCCGAAAAAAAAATTCATTTCCAACATTTTTTTTCAATTTCTTAGTTAGAGTCTCTAATTAGAGGCGCCTCTAACTAAGCATCGTGTTGTGAATGCTCTCCTAATCCTAGCGTCTCTAATTTATTTTTTCGAATTGTTTGACTCGTTACTCTCTCACTTGGACCATTTTTAACACTAATTACACTTAAACTTTAGTCACATTCTAGTCTTAGTCAGACTTCTCGGTCGGTCACCCATCCTCACACTACTCCATCCTCAGCACGCTTAACTTCTCTGTTCCTTCCTGCTGTGATCCCGCGAATCTGATTGTACCTTGTTGTCAATACTACCATATCAATCCTATTAACTCTTATACCATTGTGTCACATGTCTGTATTTTTTGAAACAAAAAATAATTATTTAAGTAAACAATAATGAATAAGTAATAATAATATTGAATTCCAATGAAAATAAAATAAGTAATAAAACTACTTTATTCATTTATTGCCATTTATTCATATAATATGGCATAATTAATATCTTTAAATCTGTAAATCGCAATTGGACAAATAATATATCCATTATTATCAGAAAAATATGAGGAATCTATAAATCGCAATTGGACAAATAATATATCTTTAAATCTAAATATGAAATAAATTAGTTTTTAATATTTTATTCATTTTTTGTTATTATTATCATATAATATGGTATATAATATAACTTTAAATCTGTAAATCGCAATTGGACAAATAATATATCTTTAAATCTAAATATGAAATAATTTAGTTTTTAAATATTTTATTCATTTCTTGTTATTATTATCATATAATATGGTATATAATATAACTTTAAATCTATAAATCGCAATTGGACAAATAATATATCTTTAAATCTAAATATGAAATAATTTAGTTTTTAAATATTTTATTCATTTTTTGTTATTATTATCATATAATATGGTATATATATAACTTTAAATCTGTAAATCGCAATTGGACAAATAATATATCTTTAAATCTAAATATGAAATAATTTAGTTTTTAAATATTTTATTCATTTTTTGTTATTATTATCATATAATATGGTATATAATATAACTTTAAATCTGTAAATCGCAATTGGACAAATAATATATCTTTAAATCTAAATATGAAATAATTTAGTTTTTAAATATTTTATTCATTTTTTGTTATTATTATCATATAATATGGTATATAATATAACTTTAAATCTGTAAATCGCAATTGGACAAATAATATATCTTTAAATCTAAATATGAAATAATTTAGTTTTCAAACGCTAATCCACCATTCCTAGCCACGAACGCATCGTCTCCACGAGGCACCTGTACGAGGCAAACTACGAGGCAACAATATTGAGGTGGATGGAAACCTTTTCAGAGGAAACAATTTGGTTATTTGTGCATATAACATGGTATAGTATTTTCAAAAAAATTATTTCTCAAGTTTTGCAACATATTTGTGGTTGGTGCTTTGCAAAAAAACACATTTTTCACACTCGGAAACAATATAGCACATTCAAAAAATGTATTTCTCAAGTCTTGCCCAATTGATTTAAATATAGGAAACAATACGAGGCACCCGAATTGCCCAATTGATTTAAATATAGCACATTTAGATCGACACATTGAGACATACGATCACATAGCACCGAGACTCCTCCTAGCAACCTCGTAGCCTAGGCGAGCGTCCCGAGCGGCATACTTGATGCGATAAAAGCTCAATGGAAACTTGCCCCAACCTAATGTGAGGTTCTCTTCTTCCTCCTTCTTCTTCTCGTCCTCCTTCTCCTCCTCCTTCTTCTTCTCGTCCTCCTTCTTCTTCTCGTCCTCCTTCTTCTTCTTCTTGTTGATCTTCTTCTTCTTCTCAAGCGTTGTGCCAATAGTAAAATTGGCTAGAGTATAGAGACTCGGAAGATTAGGGTACGTTGGGTTAGGGTGAACGGCCCGCTGGAGGTCGACGGCGGACGAAATACGAATTCCGTAAGGCCCCAGCATACGCTGATCGTTGTTGATAGCCGCGCCGCAGAATTTGATGGTTTTGTCCATCAAGAAGTCCTTGAGGGCCTGCGGCACCCGATTAGCGTGGCAAATATGGAACACCAACGTGTCGGTCGCCACGGAGAGTTGCAGGACGGCGGCACGCTGAAAGGGCATGTGTTGCCCCATGCGTGGTTTTGGTAATTAATGACAATCCTTATGGACTAATGTTTGCATTGAGATATCTTTATAGATCTTGTCCATGAAGAAGATTGGAGTTCATGTGTTGGACTCTAGAAGATTACATGATGATCAATGCTCTATTCAAGGGTTTATATGAAGAATGGTCATGTGTAGAGTGGACCATATTGCAAGTATGTCTTGAAGGATTCAAGACATCATCTTTGTGAAACGGAGCTTAGCGAGGCTCTCCCATAATGGAGTATGGGGGAGTATTTGGAGAAGTCGTCATCAAGCATGTGCTAGCAAGCATAATCAAGAAAGGTGTTCCAACTTGAGAGAGTCAAGATCGTCATCATCGAGCTCAAGTGGAATGCACAAGGCAAAGGTATGATCTTGATAGGGTTTCTATTTTACCGGTCTCATGTTGTTAGTTTGGAGACCGGGTTATAGGATAGACAGCGTACTATCAAGAGGGGCTCTCAAGTGAGTAACTTGATCGCATCTTTGTGGAGAGCTCAAACCTTTGCATACTTGGCATATCATCTTTCTTGGTTCTTATTTGGCTTTTATCCATGTGAGAATTTAGAGCTTGTGTTCATCTCCATACCAAGTTCTAGTTCATCAAAAACGGATTTCATATGCATATCTTGTGGCGTTTTTTATATTGGAGGTTTTACCGGCTTATCTTTTCTAGAGAGGTCAAACTCTCTCTTGTGGTTTACTCCTCACATGATGGACTATGATGTGTATATGCATGATCTTGTAGTGCTTGTGAGTATCTTCTAACAAGCCAAAGATCATAGAAAACGGAGTCCGGATGAGAAACTTATTGCGGTTTTGGTTTGGAGGTTTTATCGGTTGTTCTTTTATCGAGAGGTCTAATCTTTCCCCATTTGATTTTATCCTCCATTGTTGGACTATGATGTTTCTCTGCATGATCTTGTAAAGCTCTTCGTTGCGATTCCAACGAGCCCAAGAACATCGAAAACGGAGTCGGGATGATCAAGATATGATCGTTTTCGTGTTGACCTTTTTCTGTTTTTTGTTGGCCAGCCCCCAGGCCAGCCCAGGACGGCCCCAGGGCCGGTGGGCTCTGTTGGGCGCCCAGCCTTCAGCCCAGCCTAGGCCGGCTGTAGGGCCGGCCGGCTCTGTGAGGCGCCCGGCCTCCTGCCCAGCCTAGGCCGGCCTCCAGGCCGGCCCTCGCGAAAAATGGCCCCAACGGGCAGTTTTCTGCTGCCCCTTTTAAGGGGTCTTCTTCCCCAAAGAGACCCCAACTTTCCTAGATCGTTCTTCCTACTTTCTCCACCATTGTTGACTTTGGAAAGCTTGCTTCTCTCCCAATTCCTCCCATGATTCTTGCATATCTTTGAGGGAAAGTGAAAGGAGATCAAGATCTACATTTCCACCAATCCATTCCTCCTCTAAGTGAGGGGAACCTAGTAGATCTTGATCTCGGAGTTCCATTTGTTGTGTTCTTCGTTGTTCTTCCTCTCTTCTCCCCCATAAGCATTAGTTGCTTGTGGTGGGATTCGAGAGTGAAGGATTTGAGCCTTGTGTCGTGGGTTTGTCACGTCAGGTGTCATAGATGACTTCGTAGGTGTGGGATTACGCGAGTCAAGCATCTCCGAGCTTGGGATCGCAGGAACAAAGATCAACACAGATTTACCCAGGTTCGGCCCCCTCAATGTGAGGTAAAAGACCTACTTCCTGCCTACCCTAGATTGGTATTGATATGATAATCGAGGTGTTACAATGGAGGCGATCCGATCTGGTACTCGCCGTATGAGCTAGGGTTTGGGGCTTGATAGCTTGACCCGCTCTAAGTCCTGCGAGTCCTCTTTATATACACAGAGGCTCGCTAGGTTACAAAAGGAAACTTCCCCATAAGGAATACATCCACAGAGGCCTACTCGGAGACTACTTGGTCTTCACGTCCTCCGGGATTGTCTTCTAGATCTTTCCTTATGGCGGTTCAATATTGGGCTTGCTCCCAAGTGGGCCTTCGTCCGTGCGAGTAAGTTAAGTCGCACTGGGCCGCGGGTTAATCCAGAAAGTATTCCCCCGACATTAGCCCCCAAGCATGGCCTGAACTTCATAGTATTCTTGATCTTGAATGCTTAGGCCGTGCTTTTCCTTGTTTCGCGGCTTATAATTGTACAAGTTTGGCCTTGACTCGCACCTGGAAGATCATCTGACTTCGTGAGCTTCTTTGTTAGAGTATCCTGATAGCTTCAGAACTTGATGACGATATCTTCAAATTTTTGATGATAATATGATATAGCCCCCAAGGATTGAGAGGATGTTATGTGGTAATCATCTCAATTCTTCTCAGAGAACTCTGAAGGTCATCACCTGTAACTTGATATCATGAATAAAACAATTGTTAAGATACAAGTAATTGTAATTGGTGTTGCCGTACTATAAGCAGTACATCGACCTCTAGTTAGGCCATCTGAATCCTTAAGTGGGCACTCGCGCGACTCAGTATTTCCTAGGAACATGTGTGTTCAGGGTCGAGAGCGGCCATGATAGGCAATCAAGCTCGATTGACGCCACACCCCAGTACTTTGGCCACATAATGCGAGTAGCAATCCAACTTAAGGTAAATTTGATAATTGCCAATAAATCGGCTGTTTCAGGGTAACAAAGACCCCAAGAAACATAATGATATTGCCATGATAGGCTAAGCTATGATAAGCTTTGATTATGATGACACATAAGGTCGCGCCTAGGTGGCAACCGAGTGTTATACATAGGGTTGGATCGCGCGTAGGTGGCGATCCATGGTGATACATGGGGTCGGTCGCGCCTAGGTGGCGACCAGAGATGATACAAAGTTTACGGCCGCGCCTAGGTGGCAGCCGGTTTCTGATACAAGGGTCGATCGCGCCTGGGTGGCGATCAGATGTTGCATAGGTCGCGCCTAGGTGGCGACCAAAGTTGAAGTTCTAGCCCTGAGTGGCTGTGATGATACTCAGCTATAAAGCTGGAAAGGATGATGCTTGGCTCTGATTAGCCTTTTCTTATGTATAGTACGGTCGCAGGTGTGCGACGTTCCAAGGGCGAGGTGCCTCGAGACGATCCTCGAAATCATGGCGTTCGCTGCTTTCTTCCCTTACATCCAGCAGGTAGTACGACCCATTGTTTAGCTTCTTGCTGATGATGTAGGGTCCTTCCCATGGAGAGGACAGCTTATGCATTCCCTTGTGATCTTGTTTAAGTCGCAGTACTAGGTCGCCTTCTTGAAAGGTGCGGGTTTTGATGCGTCTGGCATGATAGCGTCGCAAGTCTTGTTGATATACGCTGACCTTGATGCTGCCAAGTCTCTAACCTCTTCTAATGTGTCCACCGAGTCTTGCCGAGCTATCTCATTATCTGTCTCGATGTAAGCCGCAACTCTTGGTGAATCATGTATGATATCGCTGGGCATGACTGCTTCTGCTCCATAGACCATGAAATATGGTGTAAATCCTGTGGATCTGTTAGGGGTTGTTCTCAAGCTCCACAGTACTGCTGGCAGTTCTTCCACCCAACATCCTGGAGATGCTTCGACCTTTTCAATAAGGCGCGGCTTAATTCCATGGAGAATTTCCTGGTTAGCTCGCTCAGCTTGTCCATTGCTCTGCGGGTGTGCTACTGACGTGAGGTCCAATCTTATCCCATTGTCTGCGCAAAATATCTGTGTAGCCCCTTCAGAGGTGTTGCTCCCATTGTCTGTAATGATACTATGGGGGTAACCGAAGCGGAATATGACCTTCTTCAAGAACTTGACTGCTGTTTCAGCCTCGCAATCTCCCACAGGTTCTGCTTCTATCCACTTTGTGAATTTGTCCACCATGACTAAGAGGTGAGTTTTTCCGTTTGAAGACCGTCTGAAAGGCCCTACCATGTCAAAACCCCATACGGCAAAAGGCCATGTGATGGGTATTGTGCGAAGTGCTTGGGCTGGCATATGATCTTGCCTAGCGTATCTTTGACATCCATCGCACACTCTGACAATTTGCTCTGCGTCTGCTAATGCTGTTAACCAGAAGAATCCATGTCGGAACGCCTTTGCCACCAAAGATCTTGACGAAGCATGATGGCCACAATCGCCTGAATGAATTTCGTGCAAGATTTTTCGTCCCTCTTCTGGTGAGACACATCTTTGGAATGCTCCTGATACGCTGCGCTTGTATAATTCATTGTTGATGATTGTATAGGCCTTTGATCGTCGTATGATTTTGCGCGCCTCAATTTCATCGTCCGGCAGCACTCCGCGACTTAAATATGCCATGTATGGCTCTGTCCATCCTGGCTGTTCATGCAGGGCTGCGACTAAAGTTGAATCATCCTCTGGCTCTGCAATGTCAATTCTGCTGGAGGTTTGACTGATGGATTGTGCAGTTCATCCAGGAAAACATTGGGTGGGACTGACTGTCTATTGGATCCAAGCCGAGACAGGGCATCCGCAGCTTCATTTTGTCTCCGATCAATATGTTCAACTTGGTATCCAGTGAAATGTCCAGCAATTCTGTCCACCTCTCTCCTATATGCAGCCATGTTCGCATCCTTGCTGTCCCACGTTCCGGAGACCTGCTGTGCCACCAAGTCTGAATCGCCAAAACAGCGTATGCGACTGATGTTCATCTCCTTTGCTATACGTAGACCATGAAGCAGTGCCTCGTACTCCGCCACGTTATTTGTGCAGTTGAAGTGTATCTGTAACACATACCGCAGCTTGTCTCCCTTGGGAGATGTCAGAACAACTCCAGCCCCCGAGCCTTGCAACTGTCTTGACCCATCAAAATGCATGGTCCAGTATTTGGTTTCTGCCATGCTAGGAGCAACTTGGATTTCTGTCCAATCGTTAATAAAATCTGCAAGGGCTTGCGACTTAATTGATGTGCGCGGCTCGTAACTGATGTGATGTGGTCCCAACTCGATCGCCCACTTAGCGACTCTTCCAGTAGCTTCTCGATTACGAATGATATCTGCCAATGGTGCTGAACTCACCACAGTTATTGGATGCTCTTGGAAGTAGTGCTTCAGCTTGCGACTCGCCATGAACACTCCAAACACCAACTTCTGCCACTGTGGGTAACGCTGTTTGGAAGCTGTGAGGACTTCGCTCACGTAGTATACTGGCCTCTGGACAGGGTATTCCTTTCTCGTTTCTTGTCTCTCCACAACCATGACAGCACTCACAGCGCGGGAATTTGCCGCTATGTATAGTAGCATTGGCTCTTTATCTTTTGGAGCCGCCAGAACTGGAGCATTCGTCAATTGATGTTTCAAGGCTGTCAGAGCTTCGTCGGCCTCTGCGTCCCAAACGAAGGTGTCTGATTTTTTCAACAGTCTGTACAAAGGTAGTGCTTTTCTCCCAATCTTGATATAAAGCGACTCAAAGCTGCTACGCAACCAGTAAGCCGCTGTACATCTTTTATCTTTTCTGGCTTTTGGAGATCCATCACGGCCTTTATCTTGTCAGGATTGGCCTCAATGCCTCTTTCTGATACTATGAATCCCAATAGCTTCCTGCTGGTACTCCGAAAACGCACTTTGTGGGGTTGAGCTTCATGTTGTATTTTCTGAGATTTGTAAATGTCTCTGCCAGATCACCAATAAGATCCTGGCTAACTTGCGATTTAATCACAATATCATCCACGTAGGCATGAACGTTGCGACCTATTTGCTCATGTAGGCAATTCTGAATGCATCTTTGGTAAGTCGCACCTGCGTTCTTCAACCCAAAGGGCATGCTGACGTAACAAAAAGCTCCGAAGGGTGTGATGAAGGACGTCTTTTCTTGGTCCTTCCTCTTCATCTTGATTTGATGGTAGCCTGAATAGGCGTCCAAAAAGCATAACAGCTCGCACCCAGCAGTTGAATCAATTACTTGGTCGATTCTTGGCAAAGCAAATGGATCCTTTGGACAAGCTTTGTTAAGACTGGTGTAATCAACGCACATTCGCCACGTACCGTTCTTTTTCATAACCAATACTGGATTTGCCACCCACTCCGGATGGTATACCTCTGTGATGAATCCTGCAGCCAGCAAGCGAGCTATTTCCTCTCCTATTGCCTTTCTCCTGTCATCATGAAAACGCCGTAGTGGCTGCTTCACTGGTTTAGCCGCAGGGTTCACTTTGAGGCTATGTTCTGCTAATTCTCTTGGTACCCCTGGCATATCTGACGGCTTCCATGCGAAGATGTCTTTATTTTCCTGGAGAAAAGCGACGAGGGCCTTCTCCTGCTCTTCTTCCATGTGTGCTCCAATGCTAGTTTGCTTGGATGAGTCGCCAGGAACAAGATTTATCTGCTTAGTGTCCTGGGCCGCTTTGAATTTCATTGGTGGCTCGGCAGATGGCGTGGTAACCACACTCATATCGTTTGGGTCCACCTGCGACTTATAACCTTTTAGTTCTTCCGCGGCACAGGCGGATTCTGCGAAAGCCGCATCTCCTTTCTCACATTCTATTGCTTTTTCTCTATCTCCGTACACTGTGATGACCCCTTTTGGTCCTGGTATCTTCAACTGTAGGTACACGTAGCATGGCCTGGCCATAAACTTAGCAAAGGCCGTTCTTCCAAACAAGGCGTGATATGGGCTTTGGAATTTTACCACTTCGAAGCTTAGGAATTCACTTCTGAAGTTCTCTTCTGTTCCAAAAGTTACCCCTAGGGTTATTTTCCCCACTGGTCGTGCGGACCTTCCTGGGACAATTGTGAGATCCTGGCTCAGGGCTTAACAGGATTGATAGAATACTCATATCAACAAGTTGCAACTTCTTTTCCGGAAGCTCAGCTGGAAGGAACTCCGAGGTTAAGCGTGCTTGGCCCGGAGTAATCCAAGGATGGGTGACCGACCGGGAACTGGTTCCCGGGTGCGCACGAGTGAGGACAAAGTGCGCAGAAAAGACTAGTGTTGATCTGTGGGGCCAGTCTGGAGATCCTAGCGAGCTGCCAGGGGTGACAGGCCCGGCCCGGGGGTGGCCGGGGTGTTACAATTTGGTATCAGAGCCGACCTTCGCGGCAACACGGGCGTGTGCGGGTCAGGGGCGCGGACATGTGGAGCATGTGCCGGCACTGGACGCACAGACGTGTACCAAGAGGGGAAGTTCCTGGACTGGGGGCTGACCGACGAGGGCGTCGGTCTTCTAAGGGGGGAAGGATGTGAGATCCTGGCTCAGGGCTTAACAGGATTGATAGAATACTCATATCAACAAGTTGCAACTTCTTTTCCGGAAGCTCAGCTGGAAGGAACTCCGAGGTTAAGCGTGCTTGGCCCGGAGTAATCCAAGGATGGGTGACCGACCGGGAACTGGTTCCCGGGTGCGCACGAGTGAGGACAAAGTGCGCAGAAAAGACTAGTGTTGATCTGTGGGGCCAGTCTGGAGATCCTAGCGAGCTGCCAGGGGTGACAGGCCCGGCCCGGGGGTGGCCGGGGTGTTACAACAATGCCGTGAAATACTGTTGACGTGGGCTGCAGGCTGGAATCCTTGAGTCCTAGACGCTGGAAAGTATCGTAGTACAAGATATTAATGCTGCTTCCTCCATCCATAAGCACTTTGGTCAGCTTGTATCCTGCAACGTATGGTGCCACAACCAGTGCCAACTTGCCAGGCTCCCGTACCTGTGGCGGGTGGTCGTCGCGACTCCAGGTTACCGCGTATTCCGACCACCTTAACCAAGCGGGTGTTGCTGGTATCACGGCGTTCACCTGCTGACTTCTCCGGCTCAATTTCTCTTCTCTTTTGGAGGTATCGATAACTATTGTGTGATACTGCCCCGTCTGCCTGGGGTTACTCGCGCCGTGCTGCCCAATGTTTGTGTTATGAGTCGCACTAGGGTTTCCTTCATGGGAATTTCCCCCGTTGTGTTGGCTCTCTTCTTTCCACTTTTTGTAATAATGGCATTGCGCCTTGGTATGGTCCGCTGGCCGTCCATCACCTGTCGCATGAAGGTCGCATGGCCGGTTGAAAACTTCTTGCATATTGATTGGACGGGAGCCGTATCCTTGGCCCCTTCCACGCTGGCCTCTGAATCCTCCACGCGTATTGGCGACGAGCCCTGAGTGACCATCTTCGCTTTTGCGTTTGTTTTGACTCATGTTGTTGTGGCTCGTTTGCTGCTGCTGGGGCTTGTTGGAGTTTTTCTTTCCTTTTGCAGCAACCTCCTCTTCTTCTCCGTCTGACGCGTCTCTGGTTTTGTCTGAGCTGGCATATTTGTTAGCCGCAGCCATCACCTCGCTGAGGCTCTTGACTTTATCCTTCATGCGACCCAGCTTATGAATCAGCGGCTCAAACTTGCAGTTTTTCTCCATCACCAGGACGGCTGAGCTTGGTGGGATATTATCTGAGGAGTGTATTATTTCTGCCACCCTTTTCATCCAATGGCGACTTGACTCGCCTTCCTTCTGGACACAACGTTCTAAATCTTCTATATTGCAGAGTCGCTTGCAAGTTCCTTGGAAGTTCTTGACGAAGGCGTCCTTCAGTTCCTCCCAAGTATTTATAGAATTGGGAGGCAAATTTTGCAGCCATATGTGAGCTGCTCCTTCTAGCATCATGTTTAGGTAGCGTGCGCAGATCTCTTCAGATGCGTTTAGGATGCTCATGCCCATCTCGTAATTGTTGAGCCAAGTGGTTGGATCCATGCTGGTGTTATAGTTTGCCACCTTGCGTGGTCCTTTGAAATCTTCAGGAAAAGGTTCCGATCTGATCCTCTCGGTGAAACACGCCGGTCCCTTGAGTCGCGAGGACAGGGCTGTGGGCGCGCCTGCGGGGTTACCTGCGGGCTGCTTTTGCATCAATGGTGCGTTCGCCTGCGCTTCTGCGACTTGCTCCTGCTGTCTCTGTGCGACTCCTGACACGTCCTCTGGTGGCCTGCTCTGGACGCTTCTTTCTGCTGTAATCCTGTGATTGGCTGGTACGAGGGGCAGCTGTGCTTCGGCTTCCGCCCTATTGGCTTGTTGCAGGACTGCCGTACTCAGCATCTGAATCGCGCGCCGCGCCTCAGCATTGACCGGGTCGTCGCCTGTTGGTACCATCTGAGTTAAGATATTAGCCGCAGCATACATATTATCGACAGGGTTCTGGTAATGGCCCTGCGGGGTGTGAAACCTCCTTGGTTGTTGCTGGGTCTCTTGATTTGTTGGTACCCTTCCTTCCGCAGTCGTCTGGATTCCCGTTCCTGCGGCTGGAGTGAGCGGGATCTCCACTGTTGGTTGAGTCGCGCGCAGCTGTGTTTGCGGGTCAACCTGTTGTTGAGTCGCAGCCAGCGCGGCTACTCTCTGCCGCTCCTGTTGGATTCCTTGGTTTATCTGATTGAGCCTGCGGCGCTCTTCTTCCATCCTTCGAACCTCATACAGGAGCTCGGCCCTGGCGGCCTCAATTTCTGTTGCACGGAGGGCGGCGTTCGTGGCTGACACAGGGACAAGAAGTGGGTTGCTTGGAGGTGCCGATGCCTCGGTTTCTCCTGCAGTTCCTGATGCACCTGCTCCTCCGGCCATGTAAACCGCGACTTGTGCCATCTCTTGATCTGGTAATGATGTGATTTCTGGTGGGTAACCCCAGCAACTTTCTTCAAAGGCAGGTATGATGGACCCAAACTCTTGCGAGTCCATTCTTTCCACGGATTCTTCCCCGTCATCGGCGACTTCTTCTACTGAATCGCCTTCCTGGACCGATCTAACGGACCTGCTACCGATGAAGCCGACGAAGACGTTGATGGATCCGAACGGGATGACGTGGCCGGTCTCCAAATAATCTGCTTCCGGCCCCCAGCTTGAATCGTCGATGAGGGGTGTGCCATTGACCGTGATGATACGGCCAACAACAAGATCTTCAGCTCCCTTCATGGATCCTGCGCGGAACGTGACGCTCTTGACCGCAGGCCCCACGGTGGGCGCCAACTGTCGTGGGTTTGTCACGTCAGGTGTCATAGATGACTTCGTAGGTGTGGGATTACGCGAGTCAAGCATCTCCGAGCTTGGGATCGCAGGAACAAAGATCAACACAGATTTACCCAGGTTCGGCCCCCTCAATGTGAGGTAAAAGACCTACTTCCTGCCTACCCTAGATTGGTATTGATATGATAATCGAGGTGTTACAATGGAGGCGATCCGATCTGGTACTCGCCGTATGAGCTAGGGTTTGGGGCTTGATAGCTTGACCCGCTCTAAGTCCTGCGAGTCCTCTTTATATACACAGAGGCTCGCTAGGTTACAAAAGGAAACTTCCCCATAAGGAATACATCCACAGAGGCTTACTCGGAGATTACTTGGTCTTCACGTCCTCCGGGATTTGTCTTCTAGATCTTTCTCCTTATGGCGGTTCAATATTGGGCTTGCTCCCAAGTGGGCCTTCGTCCGTGCGAGTAAGTTAAGTCGCATTGGGCCGCGGGTTAATTCAGAAAGTATTCCCCGACACCTTGTGCTCTTGCCATTGCTTCGTTGCATCGGTTTGTGCTCTCCACGAGGATTCGTGGAAGTTGAAAGCTTGTGAACTTGTTACTCTTGGGTCCTTGGACCCTAGACGCCCGTGTGGTGGTTGAGACCCTTGTGTGGTCACTTGTAGCTGTTCGGGAGCCCCCAATCCCGTTGTGGGTTGTGCCCCGGATCGTTGTTGAAAGGCTCCGGATTTCCGCCTCGAAGGATTCCGATAGTGGAAGGTGAACCAAACCTTTGTGGTGCGGTTCATCGGAGCAGAAGGTGAAACCTTTGTGGTTGTTGAACCATTGTGTTGGTTCACACCTCTCCAACGAGACGTACTCCCTTAACAAGGAGGAACTCGGGAATACATCTTCGTCTTCGCGTGCCTCGGTTATTTCTATACCCGAGCTTTTTACTTATGCACTTTACATTGTGATAGCCTTCGTGCTTGAAGTATTCTATATTGCTATCACCTTGTTGCTTGTCTTGCTTAGCATAAGTTGTTGGTGCACATAGGTGAGCCTAGTTTATTTATGTTGTTGGCTTGTTATTTTAAACACCTAGTTTTATTCCGCAATTATCAAGCCTAAACCCGAAAAGTTTTAATCGCCTATTCACCCCCCTCTAGGCGACATCCTTGTCCTTTCACACGCTGCCTCTCCTCGGGTGCGGCGTCGGTGAACTCGCAGTCGAGGCCCACGATGTTCATCGGTGCGGCGTCGAGGTAGCGCCTCTTGACGTCGCGGATCCATCTCTCCACGGTTGATGCGCGGAGAGTGACCATGACCTTGAAGTGCATGTCGACGGCGTCGTCCTTGTAGTGGTACTCCTCGGAACGAGGTGGGGGCGCGAGTGGCTCCATGGCGCGCGGCAGCGATTCGAGAGAGGATTTTAGAGAAGATTAGAGAGAGGAGATGGTGCATTTGGCAAATGGCACTGTAGCTCTCTTATATAGAGCTAGCAGGGGAGATGAGGAGGCTGGCCGTGGTAATTAATCCGGCCGTGTTTCAACTTCCCAAAATCCATTAAGCCATTTGATCAACTTCCAAGACATTAATCGTTTTCATTCCCGTGTGATCAACGACCAGCGCGGGAACTTAAGGGTCCTCGTTTGAACATCATTAGTCGCGGGTTGTATGTAGGACCGGGACTAAAGGGTCCTCGTTTGAACGAATTAGCCGCAGACCCCTTTAGTCCCGGTTTGTATCTCAAACCGGGACCTTTGGTCCCTAACGGGCCGCGACTAATGGTTGCCGTACGCTTCGGCGTTTTCGGGGCGACGTGTCCGGACCATTAGTCGCGGCCCAGACCGCGGCCGGGACTAATGGCCCGGACGAAAGGCCTCTTCTCTACTAGTGACGTTACCACTAGCTTTAGTATTGAACATGTGCATCGCAAATGTCGCTGCCAACTAGCCATATATACATCTCTCAAGTTTTTGCTGGAAAAGATCGTATCTCTATACATCCTACTCTGCGAAGTTCACCGCGGTTAGATGTGTTGGTCATGAAGTCGGCTCTTTGGGAAAATTGGACCTGCCAAAGTGCAAATTGAATGCTCGACCCGTCTTTCAAAAAAGGGTATGGACGGCTGATTGACTACATTGTAGGGGTTGATCCAGTTCTGTGTTGCGACCTTTGTCAGCTTTGCATGAAGTATCATGTCTTGTGCGATCAACGACCCTTTGAAGTATCTTATCTGCCGCCGTGCCGCGTCTGGAACAAATTAATTAACACATACGCTAGCTGTAGAGCTTGTCGCGGGCGTGGCTGGCCGCGGCGATGAGCTCCTCCACCTCGTCCCACGCCACCACGCACTCTCCGCTGGCGCTGTCGTCCGAGCACGCCTCTAGGGCCTCCTTGATGCTCTCCGACATCTTGTCAGAGATGCCCGGGGGCTTTGACGGCTCGACACGGCAAGCGACGGCGCGGCTCACCGTCGGGAACGTGACGCGGGCAGCCACCTGCGACCTTGCAAGGACGTCGCCCTTGGTGGCGGCTGCTGTCGTGGGTTTGTCACGTCAGATGTCATGGATGACTTCGTAGGTGTGGGATTTGCGCGAGTCAATCGTCTCCGAGCTTGGGATCGCAGGAACAAGGACGAACACAGATTTACCCAGGTTCGGCCCCTCAATGTGAGGTAAAGACCTACTTCCTGCCTACCCTAGCTTGGTATTGATATGATATATGTGGTGTTACAATGGAGGCGATCCGATCTGGGAACTCGCCGTAAGAGCTAGGGTTTTAGGGCTTGATAGCTTGACCCTGTCTAAGTCCTGCGAGTCCTCTTTATATACACAGAGGCTCGCTAGGTTACAAAGGAAACTTCCTCCACAAGGAATACATCGACTGGAACCTACTCGGAGACTAACTCCTCCTCACGTCTTCCAGGATATGTCTTCTAGATCCTTCTCCTTGTGGCGGTACGATGTTGGGCTTGCTTTCATGCAGGCCTTTATTGTGCGAGTAAGCGAGTCGCACTTTATCAAATATGGGCCGCGGGTTAATCTACAAAGTATTCCCCCGACATTAGCCCCCAAGTTCAGCTTGGACTTCGGATGAAGGCTTCTTTGTCTTGTGAACTGTTGAACCGCTCACATGAATGTCCCAGCTGAACTCCAATTTTTGTATCGCCATTTGCGACTTATAACCTTCTTAGCGGCTCAAGGGCGCGACTCATCTGGTCGTGCCTGTTGGTTTTCAGATCTGAACGTCTCCGCGCCTGGGCTTTTTAGTTGGCCCATCGGCCTCCCTGGCGCTCTACTTCAATTACGCCGCCGCTACTCTTCTCCGCCGCCTTTGGTTCCGCTTCTTGCGCTTGCAATCTTCTGGCGAAATCCCCTTGGTTGAAAGAGATGTCTCGCCGTAGCTGCAACTGGGAAGGCTCGTGGATTGATGAGGTATTTTTGGAGTCTTTAGCGCTCGCGGCCTTCTTCCTCCGAGGGATCAATGCGAATGGCGCGCCGCTGGCGAGGAGATAATTCCCGATCGCAGCCAGGAGAAGTGGTGATTTTTGCGGAACACGTCGAGCGCGGATTCAAGCCTCCTGGTTCTCTTTTCTTTCGCTCCCTGATGCAGCGGCTGGGTCTTCGCCTTCATGACATCGGTCCCAATTCAATATTGCAAGTGAGTAACTTCCACGTCCTTTGCGAAGATTACTTAGGCGTCTCTCCTTCAATAGACTTCTGGCTCGCTCTCTTTGGCTGCAATAGTCAAAAAGAAGCAATAGATGCATCTTTCCTCCAATGCGGCGCCATATCTTTCCAACGCCGTAAGGGTAGTATTTTCCCAAAGCTAGCCCTTGCCAAAAAAGTTAAGGACTGGCAAAGAACTTTCTTTTACTGCAAAGATACTTCTCCTGAGGGCGAGATTCATCTCCCCCCTTGGTCTCCACTTCCTTTCGAGGCTACCTCTGCTTTGTCTTCCAAGCCCGATCCTTCTTCGTTGCCCTCCATCGAGATTCTTTTAGATAAGGTGAGGGCGCTGACGCTCCATGGCCTTACCGGATTGGATCTTATATCTTGCTGGACCAAATGGCGAATTCAGCCCGTGAGTCGCCGTCTGCGACTTATGATGGACTTCACCTGCCATGCCGATGACGTTGATCGTACTTGCCCTGAAGATTGGGACAAAGGGGAGTGGATAAACTTCATTCGCCGAGTGACGAACGAGGACATTGACTCGTATGATAACGTCGGTCTTGCTCCTTTCTGGGCTGAACACAAGCCTTTTGTGGTAATTATTCTTGTAACTTTTTCCCTCTAGGACTCTTCCTTCAAAGTTGACTATTTCTGACGTTGATTCTCTTTCAGATCGATCCCTACTTTTGGACTCTCCCATCCGAAGAGGAGACCGGCTCAGGCCAAGAAACCACTGTCAAGTCACCAGAAGAAGTCGCTGATCCTGGCGAGGAAATGATTGCACATGGCACTGTTTCGAGCCTGGTGGTAGCACATCTGAAGAGGAGCAACAAATGGCCAACGCTCTCTTGTCCACGGCTCCAGGCACATCTTTCCTGGCGCTTCCTGAAGTACCTCGCAGGTCCTCTAAGCGTCTTCTATCTGAGAGCTCAGAAGATCCCTCGCAACCTGAGAAACGTCGCAAGGCCTTGGCGTTGCTTGTGGATATCAAAGCTGCCAAATCTTTAAAACTTGCTAAGCCTGACAGCGCTGTACTTTCCTCCGAGCCTGCGGTGAAGAATTGCCCTCGACAAGTTCGGGTATTTCCTTGTGACATTCTTTTCTTTGTATTCATGTGTCTTCATGAAGGGTTGTTTATTCACTGTTGTTTTTTCTATCCCGTAGGCTCAGACCTGCAAGATTTGTCTCCTTCTTCTGGTTGCCTGATGAGAGCGTCCGTATTGCTTCTGGGTAAGACTTGCTTTCCTTTATAACTGTGCACTGCCACTTTGGTCTATAACCATCAATATCTTGCAGGGCCATGGTTGGAGGAGATACAAAGTCTACCTCCTCCACTGATCTTTCTCAGCCAACCACGAGCGAAGATGATGTTGCTGGCGAGAACATGGGAACTAGCGATGGCGCGACTTATCTGAAGCCTTTTTAGAAGAGGGTATTGCCGATGCGGCTCCTGCCGTGGTTCCAGTCGCAGCGCCGTCTGCGACTCCTAATGTTGATGGGATGCCCCTTCAAGTTGGAGCTCCTATTTCTGAAGCGGCTGACCTCCCAGCGCTAGTAGTTCCAAATCAATTGCAGATGCCATAATCGATGCTGGAGATAAGCACGCTGCTTTATTGCGCGACCTGGTTGGGCAATTATCTTCAAGTCGCCAGGTACGCATACTGTAGCCCCCAAGGATCAAGACCTTGTGTCAGTTCGCAGGGTGTTGATTCTTTCTTTTCTCCAAGCTTTGAGCCCCCAAGTACCTTTCAAAATTGCTTATATTCCGTTTACTCGCAGCTTGAGCTTTCCTCGCTTGCTGCTTCTGACGCAATGAAAGTCAAGGGCATTTCCTTAGATAACCTGAAGTGACGCGATCTGCCTTGGGACATCATAGCGATATCATTAAGAACCAAGCGCAAGAAATACAAATACTCAAAGATCAACTTGACTCCTGTGAAGAGCAATTTAAAGAGCTCGAAGCAGATTCCAAGCAGCGACTATGGAGAAGGATGAATTGATAAAATCCTTGCGAGAGGGGCTGAATCTCAAATCTGAGCTGCTTGATCGGCTGAAAGGAGACCATGCGAGGGAGCTCGCCGCGCGAGATGAAAAATATAACTCGCTGCTCAAGGCTTTTGAGGGTTTTGGATCTGCTGTTAAATCAGCCATTCTGCAACTCGCCGGTACATCCCTATCCTTTGTCTCTTGATCATTTACATCTGGGTGACCATCATGAGCTGCTGATCTGAATAATATCTTGTTTTTTGATGCAGGGCCTGGTGCTCCGTGTACCGCTCCAATTTGAAGGATCAACTGGAATATCTTCAAGATTTTAGCCTGCGCCTTCTTAAAGTAACCAAAGAGGTTATGACAAAAATCGCCCCTGCGGCTGATGCTCCAGATTCATGTGAGTTTTGGCTGAACAGGCTATTTAAGGCTCCTCACTATGTCTCTGATTGGAAGGGGTCTTCTGCTCGCTCCGGAGCTGCTCATGTGTTAACATTACTCCGGGCATATTATCCAGAAATAGAGGTAGGCAAGATTGCTCTTCATGACCGGGCGAAGCGCGCGGATGGTACTGAGCTTCCAATGAGTGAATACTTCGACATCTGGAAGGGTATGCGTGGATACGCCACATTACTTGTTAAGAATTTAGACTTGGGCTCTTATCTGGGAAGTTCAATCCTGATGGTAGCAAAGCTACGAAGGAGAAATCCACTGGGGCTGAATCATCCCGAGCTTCCGATCCATCCTCAGGACCTGGTGGTCCTTCTACTTCATCTGGTGGTGCCTTGGTTATAAGGACACCTGCTGCTCCAACCTCAGACAAGCCGCGAAGGCTTCTGTTCCTGCGACTCGAAAGCAGAAATAAACATCCAATAGTAATGTGGACTCGTCAATAGTGACTTGCCCGTTAGTCTGTAAAAAATTTGTGTACTATAAGCAGTACTTTTGTGACCTATAAGCAGGTTCTTTTATGATACTTCCATTAAGTAGACGCTCGCGCGGCTCAGTATTTCCTAGGAACATGTGTGTTCAGGGTCGAGAGCGGCCATGATAGGCAATCAAGCTCGATTGACGCCACACCCCAGTACTTTGGCCGCATAATGCAAGACGCTTCTAGCTTAAGGACTGCCACTCGTTTGGCAAGGTTGAGGTAGCGAGCTGTGCTTTGTAAAAAAGCCCTCAGGGTTGGTGATGTATGAAATTCAAAAGACTCAGCGACTCAATGATAGTTGAGGCGAAACGACGAACCCTTGAATGTCAAGGGGCCGGCTTTATTTCATAACCACTCAATTTATTACAGGGTGAGACAAAGACGATGCAGACCCTTTAATGCGAGTTTTCTGTTCCTCGCAGGTCATGCATACTTGATACTCATCGCACTCATTTGCGAAATAATACTCCTGACGGAGTGGGTTGAACACCTAGTTGGTTCATGTTTGAGTGCTAAAAGCGACTCGGGTCGAGCATGATAGCTCCGATGTTTTCATGCCAAAGTGAGGGTCAAATCTTTTGATAGAGTAGTCGCACTGAGTTGCGACTTATGCTGATTCACGTCCTTGGGGATGAGTCGCGGGGGGTAAGGTCTCACAATAGTTGGGCCTCTTGACTTGGGTTGTTGATTGATATTGGATCTATGCATATACGCCATCTCTTGTTTTGTTTTTGTATCAAAGCGATTCCTGGAGTATTATCTTCCTGATTCGCGACTGTATGTTGGAATTCACCATCTGGTGGGCGCGTCCTGCTGTCCGTCCATTCTGAGTCCCCAAGGCGACTCGCTTTGGGCTGCGGAGGTTTACTGATGGCCTGAGACCATGTGAGGAGTTGGCGATGCAAGCTTCTTCTGCGATTACTGAGCCTGCTTCCTCGCATTCTAGCGCTCTCTGTCTGTCTCCATGCACCGTGATCACGCCGTTTGGTCCTGGTATCTTTAACTGCAGGTATACGTAGCAGGGGCGGGCAGTGAATTTGACATAAGCTTCTCTCCCGAAGATCGCATGGTATGGGCTTTTGACTGCTACGACCTCGAAGCTCAGGAACTCTGTGCGGAAGTTTCGCTCGGTCCCGAAGCTGACTTCGAGGGTAATTTTTCCTATAGGTCGAGTGATTATTCCTGGAATTATGCCTTGGATATCCTTCCTTGTTGGCTGTAGCCGCCGCTCGGGTATGTTCATTCGACGGAGCGTGTCTTGGTATAGGATGTTTACTCTTCCTCCTCCATCCATGAGGACTTTGTTCAACCTGTATCCCGCGACTTGCGGTGTGACAACGAGAGCCAACTGTCCTGGATCTTTTACTTCTGGGGGATGATCGTCGCGACTCCAAACAACCGATCGCTCTGTCCAACGGCGGTGTCTTTCCAGAGTTGGGACTGAGTCGCGGCTCCATCTGCTATTCATTTGCCTTCTGTTGCCCGCTGTTTGTACATCCACGGTATGAAATTGCCCTATGTTTCTTCTTACTGAAGTTTCAGGCTTTTGACAGGAGTTCTCCTTGTCCCTATGCTGCATTGGTCCGCTGTGAGTCGCGATTGATGAATCACCTTCTTCCATCGCCTGTAGTAGTGACACTGCGCCTTGGTGTGGCCCGCGGGTCTTCCATCTCTTCTGCGGTGTAAGTCGCAAGGACTATCGAAAATCCCTTTGGCGCTGTTGGGGAGTGACTCCTTGTCTTTTTCTGCTCCCTTAGTTGATACTTACAGTGTTCTGTTTCCTTTGAGATTGGCAAGGAGCCGCTTGCCATCTTATCTGTCTCTGCGTGCTTGTTAGTAGTCGCCAAGAGTTGGCCGAAAGTATGATCTTATGTCCAGTGCGGCTTAAGGTATGCACCGGCGGCTCAAACCTACAGTTCTTTCTCATAACTTGCACTTCAGATTGCGCCGTGGTATCTTTGGCAGAGTCAAGGATCCCTGTGACTTGTTTTATCCACTCGCTGGTTGATTCGTTCTCCTTCTGGATCCACTGTCTGAGGTTCTTCACGCCCTCTATTTGGAACCTTTTGATGAACTTATCCTTCAATTCTTCCCATGAGTTTATTGACTTTGGCGGCAACCTTAGCAGCCAATCCCTGGCTTCTCCCTGTAGTACCAAGTGAAAATACTTTGCGAGCACCTCCTGAGTTACACCGATTCCTGTCATGTTTATTTCATAGTCCTCTATCCACAGGACAGGGTCTAGATCATTATGGTAGGTGGTGACTTGCTGCGACTCGCCGAAGTTCGGTGGGAAACGAGTGAGCCGTATTTCCTCCCGAAACATGCTGGTCCTTTCAATAACGAATAGGAGCTCACAGGTGCCGTATCTTCATCTGAATCAGTTTCAAACTGGGTTGGTTGAGTCGCATCAAGCATTTGCGGCTTACCGTCAGCCTTACTCTCTTTATCTGGTGATATTTGCAGACCTGCTAGCTGGTTGTCTAATTCTTCCACATTGCATCCTTCCTCGCCCCACGATACCTCGTGTTGCGGCTCGTTAGGCGTGATTCCATACATGTTTGCTTGCTGTAGGGCGGCAGTCTGTAGCAGATCAATCGCATGGCGAGCTTCCTTATCAGCTCGCGTATCTCCGACTGGTGCTATTTTTGATAATATCCCGATCGCGGCGTGCATATTGCTCTCCGGATTATTGTGGAACTTCTGCTTCATCTCTTGCCTCCCTTCGTCAGTCTTGGTGCAAATTGCCTGCTGCTTTTGCTGCCAACGCCTCAGTCGCCGATCTTCTTCCTGGAGTTTTTTGCGCTCTGCGCGAGCCTTTGCGCTTCTTCACAAAGTTCCACCCTGACGGCTTCGATTTCTTCAATTTTGGGATTTTCTCCCGGCTAGGCAGAGGTTCCCAGATTGGTTTTGACGGGACGGAGGCAGATGTTTTTGCTCGGCTTGTTGCAGTTCTTCTAGCACGCGGACCCTAACTGGCCGCAGTTCCTCTCCTGATTCGCCCCTTGAGTCGCGTCTGAAGATCTGCGACTGACGGACCCAACGAAGATTTTCACAGACCCGACGGGAATAATATACCCAAATTCAACGTGATCTGCCTCTGGTCCCCACTCTGAGTCGTCGATGAAGGGAACACCATTGATATCTTCCACTTGGCCGATGGCGATGTCCTTGAACCCTGATTCCGATCCTGCGCGGAACGTGACGCTCTTGACCGCAGGCCCCACGGTGGGCGCCAACTGTCGTGGGTTTGTCACGTCAGATGTCATGGATGACTTCGTAGGTGTGGGATTTGCGCGAGTCAATCGTCTCCGAGCTTGGGATCGCAGGAACAAGGACGAACACAGATTTACCCAGGTTCGGCCCCTCAATGTGAGGTAAAGACCTACTTCCTGCCTACCCTAGATTGGTATTGATATGATATATGTGGTGTTACAATGGAGGCGATCCGATCTGGGAACTCGCCGTAAGAGCTAGGGTTTTAGGGCTTGATAGCTTGACCTGTCTAAGTCCTGCGAGTCCTCTTTATATGCACAGAGGCTCGCTAGGTTACAAAGGAAACTTCCTCCACAAGGAATACATCGACTGGAACCTACTCGGAGACTAACTCCTCCTCACGTCTTCCAGGATATGTCTTCTAGATCCTTCTCCTTGTGGCGGTACGATGTTGGGCTTGCTTTCACGCAGGCCTTTATTGTGCGAGTAAAGCGAGTCACACTTTATCAAATATGGGCCGCGGGTTAATCTACAGAGTATTCCCCCGACAACCGCGAAGGTAGACATGCTCCCGTTGGCCAGCGCGCAGAAGCAGCTAGCTCGTCGGTCGATGGGCACAGCGGCGGCGGGAACGGGTGGTGCGGCGGCCAGAAGAGTTTGGAAAAGGTCGATCCGGACAGGGGCGTGGTGGCGGTCGAAATTGAACGGAAACCAAATCCACGAACTTGCGACAAGCGAGAGATCGAGGTGGTGGCGGCGGCGGTGACTTCTGTTCTGTTCGGGAGGAGGGGATTTTTTCCGGCCCTGCTAGTCCCCGACCACCGCGCCGCCGCCTCGTCCCGTGCCTCCTCTCCCAGCGTCTTGCGCGCGCGGGGCCGGCAGCCGAGCCGACGACCTCCACGGCCAGGGCGCCTCCAAGCTTCGCCTCCGGCGCCACCCTTCTCCTCCTCTTCCGGCCATGGCCGTCCCCGCGTCGCCTTCGCTCCGAGCTTCCTCCTGCCTCGCCGGCCCTGCTTCTACTCTCGCCGGCGCTGGCCCCGCCTCCCCTCGTCCCCGGAAGCTCCTACCTCGAGCCCTCCTCAGGCAGCAAGCCGTAATATTTTTCGCCCATTTCTTGTAACCTGAACAGGCCCATAAATTTAGTCTCCTTTCTAACTGCTCGTGCGAGCGGAGTTCCAGGGTTGGCAGGCCGTTAAGCAGAAAAGATAAAAGATAACTCTTCCCGAGGCCCCCGCCGACGTCTCCGGACTTCCTAACGTCGCCGTCAACCGCCACATCCCGGCTCGGGAAATCTTAACCCGATTCCCTTTCAGGGGATGCGCGTGATCGCGCTATCTGCCGGGGTTACCCGTCCCTTAGGATCGGCTTACCCATGCGCAAGTGCCGTTCACATGGAACCTTTCTCCTCTTCGGCCTTCAAAGTTCTCATTTGAATATTTGCTACTACCACCAAGATCTGCACCGACGGCCACTCCACCCGGGCTCGCGCCCCAGGTTTTGCAGCGGCCGCCGCGCCCTCCTACTCATCGGGGCATGGCGCTCGCCCAGATGGCCGGGTGTGGGTCGCGCGCTTTAGCGCCATCCATTTTCGGGGCTAGTTGATTCGGCAGGTGAGTTGTTACACACTCCTTAGCGGATTTCGACTTCCATGACCACCGTCCTGCTGTCTTAATCGACCAACACCCTTTGTGGGTTCTAGGTTAGCGCGCAGTTGGGCACCGTAACCCGGCTTCCGGTTCATCCCGCATCGCCAGTTCTGCTTACCAAAAATGGCCCACTTGGAGCACCCGATTCCGTGGCACGGCTCCTTTTCGTTCGCTCGGTCGTGGTCCGCCTGGTGAAATTGCTAGATGTCCCCCCATATAGGTTGGACAAATCTGAACGGTTGGATATATTTTCGTGGGCCTGATAGTTAGGTGGAACGGGTCATGTGTATGTTTTGCGGGGTGGCTCTAGCTTATATCAAGTTAGCTTGTTTATTAGTAGTGAGATTTACACTTAACCCCGAACGGGTTTGCCTGATTGCTTCGTCTTCGATCTGTGCCACCGACCACCGTGGAGCCTCACCCTCCGCCGGCCCTAGCCATGAGCCCTCTCCCTTGCGCTTCGCCGGCACCTCCGAAGCATCCTTCCGCCAGCCGTACGTGGAGTGCTGCGCCGGTGACTCATGCGGCCCTGCTCTTCATGCGACGGTGACCCCGCGTCCACGGCTATGCCCTAAGGGGATGGAGACCTGGCGATGCGGAGACCAGTCGCTTTCGCTTCCCCACGCCACGGTATCTCGGTGGCCGGAGTGGCGCCTCCCCTGGCGAAACTCGGTGGCTCTGCTTACTGTCGCCGTCCCACATGGCACTGTATTTTGTATGCCTGTAACTGCTGTAAGTATGTGCAAATTTTGAAGCTTTTTTGATGCAATACATGGATGATGGGATGCAAACGTATTGATAACTCTGATTCGATGCAATTCACAGATGATTGATGATATGAAAATTTCGATCCTTTTTCAGTTTCACCAAGTCTAGTCTCAATCTGTTGAAAAAATGTCAGGGAACTGAGAACACAGAGTACATTCCAATGGACTGAATTACCTTGCTCTGAACTTTCTATGGACAAAATTCTCTAACCACTGTTCCTATGTAAACTGATAATACAACAAGTCTCTGTGTGCTCTACCAGAACAAGAAAACGAAGAAAATTCACTCAAGCTCTCAAAACTAACCCTCAAGCTCTAAAAAATCTGAAAAAATTAACACTGTTCTCAGAATATAACGCTGAAGCCTTGGGTTCAATCTTGTACTACACCATAAGAAAAGCACCAGGTTGTCTTGAATCAATACAAAAGAACCTGCAGTTTAACATGAACGGGTCAATTTGAATGGGCATACAAATTATGAAACATTATAGTCATTTGTGTGTATGAATCTACCTGAAGTATTTTTAGTCATTTGACAACTTGGACTTGGTCAAACTAAGATGACACATGGACCAAACAACTACACTAGACTGCTGTTCAGAGTAAGACTGCTCTGTAATGCAGATTTAAACCAGCATTGGAGCTGTAGTACAGATCTGGAGTACAATTATACATCTTTAAAATTGCAACCATGAACTTCTTGGACTGCACCAAAACAAGCATTGGAGCTTCAACAGTCACACGATTTTTTTTTTAGATAGGAGGGCCTCGCCCCAATTTCATTATTATGAAACTGATAATACAACCTGCAATAATTCAGAAGCACTCACCCGGGGCAAACTCCCCCAGCAGCCACCAAACCGGCAACTACCAAACATGAAAAGCATCTAACAAACTATACTACTAAAGCCAACCGGCAGACTAAAAAGAACCTGCTACCACCACAACTAAGCATTACAAGTTTCACCGCCATCACCAACTTTGTTACACGTCCAGTAAGCATTACAACTCTTAGCAAAGATGTGTTCCATGCTCATGTAGAAGTGATCGACAGCCTCATCCACTCCGAAGGCAGCAAGCAGGGGTTTATATGAGGTTGCTTGAGGATTCGATCCTCATCACCTCAGGACCCCACCCCTGCCTCGTGTGGAAAACTTCAGCCACCACCAGCCACGCCAGCGTCAACGGAGGTTTACTCTCTGCAAATCAAATCAGCCCAGGAAAATAAAAGCAGACGGATCCTGTGGAAAGGCCCCGTCGAAACAGGCTCTGTCCAGATCGCCCATATCAACGCGGCTATCCCTGTCGCCAACAGGATCTTGTCTTTCATACAAAAAGCTTCTACCCACAGTGGCAAAGCTTCAAAACTACCAAGTACCATTATCAGATTAAAAGCACAACAAACTACACTCCAAACATACATTTGCTACTGGGCATTCAAACAAAAGGTGGTCAAATGTCTCTATATTGCTACAAAACATACCTACACTTTGTTAAAGTCCAAAAACAACTATCCTCTACTTCCATTAACTCTACATTAGCACCCAAAGCTTGCAGCTTATACAACACTTTAGCTAATACTCCCCAAAGAGTTCTACGAAAATTAAGTCTCTACCATCCTTCTGGAAAAAACTTTACTCACAACCTCATCCAAATCTGCCCTAAGGAACCAACATAATTCAAATTTAAAGGTCTACACACACTTTACTTTTAACAAGCCAAAATCTAGGACTAAAGGCGAGTGATCCGACATATCTCTTGACAGCAAATTTAATAAAAGATAATGGAAACATCCTTTTCAGTCAGTACTCACTAGGAATCTGTCCAGTCTCGCAAGGATTGAATCCTGCTGGTTATTTTGACCAAGTAGAGCGTCTACAAGTATCTCTATATCCTTCATAATCCAAAAATCCATCACAGCATTCAACAAATCTTTTTTATTGCTCCCATTTTGCTTTCCTAATGAAAATAAAAACCCCTCCAACAATAAGAGGAACAGAAAAACATCTAAAAACATGAGTTAGCTCTACCAGGAAAGCTTCCTTGACTCTAGTGTGGGGCGCCCCATAATCAGTAGCAGTAGCACAAATAACACCAGACTTTTATATTTAACACGCATCATAGCATAAAACATACCATATTCAGACGCTAAAACATCAAAAGTATCTAAATCTATACCCAGCAAAATACCACCAGAGAAGCTCTGCGAAGGAACCCAAATCCAAAGAAAAAAAACTCTAGCACTTGTACTATTAAACCAAGAAACGGAAAAGGAACTTTTCTTGGTCACATGTATAACAAGGAAACCCAAGCAAAACTGAGAAACTAGGTAATGCAAAAAGAACACCTTCTCAGGTTCACCTACACCTCTAGCATTCCAGTTAAAACCTGCCATGAAATACTGAATTTAATCGGTCCACCAGCTTTTACTTCTACCAACATAAAAACCTCTACTAGCAATTCTATTTGCAGAACTAGATTTTATTGATACCTAGCCATTCCTTCAATCTAGCTTTACTTCTACCAACGTAAAAACATCTACTCGCAATTATATTTGCAGAATTAGATTTTATAGATACCTAGCCCTGCCAACAATCTAACTGTACTGCAGGTCGGCTCCCTGTACCTGCACTCGTCGAACAACATCCACCACCATCACTCCACAAACCTGACCACAAGGTGCAGCGGCGACCGAGCTCTCACGCGAGCGAAGCCACCCTGGCTACCGCCGAGCCCGCGCCACTGCGGCTCACCGAACGCGGGCGAGCCCAAATCAAGCCGCCGGCGACGCCCCGAGCACGCCCGCCGCCACGAAGCCTCCCGCGCGAGCACCACGTCCAGGCGCCGCCCAGAGCCCGGTCGCTGCTCCGTCGCGCCCTCGCTCGTGCAGCGCCTCCGCCTAGCTGCGTCGTCCCGCGCCACCCGCTGCCATGCGAGGAGGAAGGAACGCCTCGCCGCCGCCGCCACCCAGTCACACGATTTTGAATATATAAATATTTTTGTAGCTTGTAAAACAGGGTTAAGTTGTTGATTAGAAGTCCCGCATGCGATCTATGTCATTCATTCACCACCACAGCGGTAGTTTGCAGATTTTCGCCGAACTGTAGTTTGCACCGGATGTTTGGCCTACTTGTTTAGTTAATTAATGAAAATGAGGCAAATCTTTGTGTGCATTTCAAAAAAGAATCTCGCTCTTACAAAATAAATACTCCCTCCGTTCCAAAATAGATGACTTCCATTTGTCAAGATACGGATGTATTTAGACTTGTTACACATCTAGATACATTCGCATGTAGACAAATAAAAGTCATCTAATTTAGAACGGAGGGAGTAATTAAGTATGTGAATGAATGTTGTTGGCAATCGGCAAACATCTGCGATTGCCAGTCCAGTCCGTGATGCTCTGCACCTCCTCATCTCGGGTTTGGGCAATTTTGATGAATTTGACCCTTTTTCAAATTCATTTCACAAAATGAACCAAATTTCGAATCAATTCACGAATCTAACCCTTTCTCACGGCGCCCGCCCCCGGGGCGCCGTGCTAGACACCACAACGCCGCGCTCCGGGGCGCCGTTGTCCCTGCCACGTCGGATTAGTAGGCTCCATAGGCCAAAAGCACGGCGCCCCAGGCCAGGGCGCCATGCCTACCAGAACGACGCCCTCAACCAGGGCGCCATGCATTTTTTCCTCCTACGGAGCACCAGACTCGAATTAAGTGGGCCTAGGGATGCACATGCTACACAACCTGTGCTCTACCCCAGTGGTCTGAGTGTGGAGTGCTTTGCCCAAGGTCCTCAGTTCGAATCCTGGTATATACCAGTTTTTACTTATTGCGAACGTTTTGTTGTTTTTGTTGCTTTCACTCGTGCAACATTTGTAGTATATTTTTTCCGATTTTTTGCTGGTTTTCCAAAGTTATATCTAAAGCTCCTATATTCTCTGAATATAAGTGTGATTTTGGCTACATATTATGAATTATTTTTTATTGAACAAAGCACTATATATCCAAATATAAGATGAAATAATATTGTGACATGCATAAATGCATGATAAATATTATGTGAGAACAAGAAAAACAAAAATGATGAGAGGACAAGAAAAATGTCAAGCATGGATAAATGCTTTTAATTTGCTAGTAACTCGAAAGTTTCTTCAGAGAAAACTTTCACGGCCTATAAGTTGTGCGTAATTACATGTTTCTAGCTCTAAAAGTTGTACCAACACAAATTTATCTTCAAGACCATTGCAAATTTGAATTTATATAATTTTGTATATTTTCTAATTTTCCTCTTGATATATTAAACAAGACTAGTGAATTTAATTCAGCAAACCAGCAAGAAGCATCCATACAAACAAGACAAAAGGGAGAGGTATGAGGAGAATGAAGATTAAAGAAAGAAAAGAACTTCCAAGCTGCCAAAGCGGCATATATTCTCCCCGGTGAATGCTTTTCAGAAAAAGAAATAATACCTCAAAATCAATACCGAAACCAGCAAAAGTTTTGGAAAAAATATACTACCACGTACATATTTTGCATAGTGAAAAGCAAAAAACAACAAAATATTCGGAATAAATAAAACACCACATACGAACCACTAGGGTAGAGCACATGAATTGTATTGAACCTATTCCAGACCTCAAAATCAATACCGAAACCAGCAAAAGTTTTGGAAAAAATATACGACCCCGTACATATTTTGCATAGTGGAAAGCAAAAAACAACAAAATATTCGGAATAAATAAAAATTGATGAGCTAGCAGGATTCGAGCTCACCACCTACGGAACAGCACTCCACACTCAGACCACTGGGTAGAGCACAGGTTGTGTAATATGTGCATCCCTAGGCCCAATTAATTCGAGTCTGGTGTTTAACGTAGCAGGAAAAAAAAACATGGCGGGCGTCGTGCTGGTAGACATGGCGCCCTGGTCTGGGGCGCCGTGCTTTTGGCCCGTGGGGCCTGCTAATCCGACGTGGCAGGGACAACGGCGCCCCGGAGCGCGGCGTTGTGGTATCTAGCACGGCGCCCCGGGGGCGGGCGCCGTGAGAAAGGGTTAGATCCGTGAATTAATTTGAAATTTGATCTATTTTGTGAAATGAATTTGAAAAAGGGTCAAATTTGTCAAAATTGCCTCGGGTTTGTGGTTGCCTGTAAAAGTTCAGATGGTCTGTCATTCAGCGATGGCAAATGGGGGTAGTGCGCACAATCTGAAAAAACCATCTCCCAAATATCGCAATTTCCTTGAACACATTCACTTCAGAAAACGTCAGTGAGCAACAATTCAGAAAACGTCCTTGAATGACCAACGGATACTGGCAATCAGGCAAAAACATCTTCTCTCGCTGAATTGACCATCTGCTTTGACTCAAAGCGAAACCTCTGGCCTAATATAGACGAACGCTCCGTCTCTGCTCCCCTAGGGTTCCGCCCCCGAGCCGCCCGCCGCCGCCGCCCCCCTTCCCCTCCCACCCCTCCCCTCCACCTTCCCCCTCCTCCCGGGTCGCCCCCGCTCGGGCGGCTCCGGAGGCTCCCCACTCCCAGCCAAAAAAGCTCTCAGAAACCCCATCCCCTGCCCGCGCCACCGCCGGAGGAAGCCGCCGGGCGAAGCTTGCGCGGCCGACGGCGGCGGCGTGGCGCCTCCTCGCGGTTCCCTGGGTCCCCTGGCGGCGGGGCTCAGCGGGATTCGGCGGTTCGCCGTCGCGTGTGCGCCGCCCTTGACGGGTCCTGTGGGCTCGGCCGGTGGTGTGGCGTGGTGCTCGACGGCGGGGCTTCGCGAGAGGCTGTGGGTCGTCGTGGTGGTGCTCCTCGGCGGCGGCGGGCCTGGGCCCGACCTGGGCTCCGGATGGGCCGACGCCGCAGCTGCAAAAGTCGCCGCCTTTATCGGCCAGGGCGTCTCGGATCCTGCCTTCATCGACAGCCACACGGTGGCGCGCACGGTGCGCGTCGGTGCGGGTTGTGGAGCTGCGGCCCGGAACCATGGTGGTTCTTGGCCTCGGGCAGCACTCCTCTGCCCCCTAGCCGGCATAGTGCTCGGCGGGGAATGGTGTGTGTGCTGCGTCCAGCGGCCTGGGGGATCTAGCGCCTTGTGTTGATGCTTTGCCGCGGGTGGTCTCCTCGAGGTGTGGAGGCTGCGACGATGCTGGTGGTGCTCGACATGGATGTGCTCAAAATCCGAGTGAGAACCCTGCATCAGCTTGGCTGCTGCCGGCGGCAGCAATGTCTTTTGGCATCGTTTCCTCGCTGGAGGTGTCGTTGTGGAGCTTGAGTACCCTTGTCTCGTTGCTTGGTGGTTTCCGGGTGAAAACCCATGATTCGGCTTGTCGATCGGATGATGGTGTTGTGCCCTCGACAACACATTCTCCCTGGAGGCGTCATCTTGGAGACCACCGATGGCTTTTGCTGCTGCTTGGGGTTGTTGGTGCTGCGTTTGGTGGTGTTGGTGCGGCTAGCTTGGGGCCGGCGGTGGTTTGTTTCCCTCTTCGGCAGGTCTTCTCGTGGTTCCGGTCACTTGGATGTGCTTGCCCAAGACCCTCCAGCGGTTGCTGTTGCGGTGTGGGAGCTTCGTGCTCTTGGTGGCGTCTCGGCTCACCTTTGCTCGATGACGACGCAAAGTATGTCTCCCCCACCTGCTTTTCGTCTCGACCTCCGTGGCGGAGCTCCCTAGATAGGAAGTGCTAGGTGCTAGGCTTGACACTCCGATGATGATGGTGGTGCTCCTGAGTTGTGCCTGGGGCTTGAGTCGTACGCCGGTGCGGTGCGTGAGGCTGATTGCCGAGTCTTGTCATTGTGTTCCCTCGACTACACCCCCACCTATTGTGTCTCTTGGTGGCTCTTGCTGTTCCCTCTTCTAGTTGTATTTTTCTTGTATTTTCTTTGTTTTCTCTTCCATGTATCCCCTGTATAATTGCTATTCTGTTGTAAAAACATAGCCCGTCAGGCTCTTTCGATGAATGAAACAAGCGGTGGGGATTTATTCCCCCCCACCCGTCGATCTCGAAAAAAGCGAAACCTCTGCGGCTGCATGCATTCGGCACGGCAGTTTGCAGTGTCAGAAAGTACAACTCTGCCCGTCGACGCCGCGCGCCGCGTCGGATCATGGCGCCACGAGCAGAGCATCGACCAGATTCTCATGGCGAAAACGCGACCGGCGCCGCGGGAGGAGACGAGAGCAGCTTGGACTCGGGGGTTGACCCGGCGTTACCCGGGTGGGCAACCTGTCCCGTCCCCAAGGTGCTCACGCTTTGGGCGAGCGTTGAATTCTTTATCCCGCCCATGCCTCCTTCGCCCATCGCCCCGCCCTTCCCGTGCCGCCGGCAGCACGCACGGACGCACGCACCTATTTATACTTCCCAGCGCGCGGCGGCTGACAGATACAAGCGCCGTACGCCGCCGATCGACACAGAAACTCTCCTCGCAAGAACGTACCTACAAGAAGCGGCGGGATCTCCGACGGAGCTGGAGAACGCCGACGACATGGGCCGGATCCCGTGCTGCGAGAAGGACAACGTGAAGCGCGGGCAGTGGACACCCGAGGAGGACAACAAGCTGCTCTCCTACCTCACGCAGCACGGCCCCCGCAATTGGCGCCTCATCCCCAAGAACGCCGGTGAGTCCGCCGCCGCCCAATGCATGCGCCGCCCGCGCGCTCTGGTTGATTGTCGCTGGCGCTGAACGGGGTTTCACGTGACTGATCCACAGGGTTACAGCGGTGCGGGAAGAGCTGCAGGCTGCGGTGGACCAACTACCTGCGGCCCGACCTCAAGCACGGCGAGTTCACCGACGCCGAGGAGCAGACCATCATCAAACTGCACTCCGTTGTCGGCAACAGGTGGTCGGTGATCGCAGCGCAGCTGCCGGGGCGGACGGACAACGACGTCAAGAACCACTGGAACACCAAGCTCAAGAAGAAGCTGTCCGGGATGGGCATCGACCCCGTCACGCACAAGTCCTTCTCCCACCTCATGGCCGAGATCGCCACCACGCTGGCCCCGCCGCAGGTCGCGCACCTCGCCGAGGCCGCCCTCGGCTGCTTCAAGGACGAGATGCTCCACCTCCTCACCAAGAAGCGCCCCATCGATTTCCCCTCGCCCGCCATGCCAGACATGCCGTCCGGCGCCAGCGCGGGCATGGCCATGGCCATGGGCGCGGGCTCCTGCTTCGCCGCGCCGCCGCAGGCCGCCGACGGCACCATTGAGCGCATCAAGATGGGCCTCTCCCGCGCCATCATGAGCGAGCCCGTAGCCGCTCCCGCCGACGACAAGCCGTGGCCGCAACCGAGCGACATGGCCGACATGTACGCCGCGTTCAACCCGTCCAAGCGACAGAGTTCCGGTACGAAGGGTCTGCGTCGGGGTACGTCCTTGGCGGCGACGGCGACCAGGGCACGTCGATGTGGAGCCACCACAGCATGTACAGTGGGAGCTCCGGCACCGAGGGGGGCAGGCCGCCGGCGTTGCAGGAGAAAGGCAACGACAGCGTCGGCAGCAGCGGCGGAGACGACGAGGCGGACGACGGCAAGGAGGGAGGGAAGGGAGGCTCCGACATGTCGGGGCTCTTTGGTTCCGACTGCGTGCTCTGGGACTTGCCCGACGAGCTGGCGAACCACATCGTGTAGCTCCAAATTTACACGAGGGGGCATAGCATCGGCGAACAAGTTTGCCCGGGACAAGAAACGCTAGAGGAGCAAGGAAAAAGTTCTAGAAATACATAAGATTTCCATGAGTAACAGAGAAGAGTTAAAATAAACATGGAAAATACTGTATTCTTTTGTCTGTCGAGAGCGAATTGCTCTGCCGGAGGCCATGATATTTTTCGGTCCTCTCCTTGAGTCAATACTAGTTAAATTTTGCGCGGCGTGACGCCGCGGCCTCGCTGAGATTAATTTGTGGTAATTTATGTTTTTTTTAAATCGTGGTATATATATTGTAAGGAAAGGCAGTAGTTATAACGTGTATAATGTAGTTAGCGCAAATTCAATTTGAAATCATCCTCAAATGTGCATGTAATAAAGCGTTATTTAAATTTAAGTTCATATTTAAAGAGATTTAAGTTTACTTTAAGCATTTAGTAAATTGAATCGCATAATTGGAGCGAGTTTAGGTATTTTATTTGTAAATGTTAACCTAGTCGGTTTGGTATGATATGCTTGTGTTTTATCTTACATATTAAATTTAACTCAATATTCGGAGGGAATTTTAATTGAACCCAATATTCGGAGGGAGTACATTGCTTGAGCATTTTTTGAATTTAATTTTAAACTCATAATATGAGGAAAATGAATTTGCAGGAAATATTTTGTAAAAGTATTTATTAAAGTAAGTCCATAATTAGCTGGAATGAGTTTGTATTTCCTACAAATATCCAACTAATCAAGCATTTTTAAATCTAAATAGAAATTAGAGAAAACTTAGCCATATTATCTCTAATATGTTAGCTAAATTGAAATGATAAAATTTGTTTCCTATTCTGACGTAAGTAGTTCATTTAAATTCATAATTAGAGGAAATACATTATGATTATATCGAAATATTCACCAGATTGAGCATTTATTAAATTTAACTACATATTTGGAGAGAGATTAATTATATTATATCTAAATGTGAAATATCTTGAAATGTTTGTATTTTTCTTTAATCATTTATTAAATTAAGTCCATAATTAGAGGAAGTGAATTTGTATTTGCTTTAAATATCCATCTAATAAAGGTTTTTAAAAATTTAAGCATACAGTTAGAGAGATTTTAGTTATATTACATCTAATATGTTAGCTAGATTAAAATGGTAAAATATGTTTTCCTTTGTGACATAAATATTCTATTTAATTTCATTTTAAGAGTAAAAATATTATGGTTATATAGAATTATTAACCAATTTGAGTATTTATTTAGTTAAATTGCATATTTAGAGAGAGTTTTGTTATGTTATCTTTAAATGCAAACTGGTTTTTAAATGGTATGATATGTTTTTATGTTGTCTTAAATAGTTAATTAAGATACTTAAGTAGAGGGAATAAAGTATATAATATTTTTTTAATTCGAAATCAGCTTCATTTAATCAGAAGAAGTGCATTTTGGTTTTTTGTAAATGTTTACCGATTTTGAAATGCCCAAAAATATTTGCATTATGGTACAATTAATTAGAAATTATTTTTCTGGTTGTTGCGATATATTTTGCATAATTTTCTAGTAGGTAGATTCTAAACCATTAATTTTATAGTATTATTCATTTTCTGTAAATTATTTAAGTGAGTTGGGTCCAATTTAAAAAATGTCAAAAAATGTTTGTATTATGATATAAGTAATTAGAATTTGTTTTTCTGTTTATGCTGATATATTTTTTACATTTTTCTGGTAGATAGTTCTTAAACTATTGATTTCGTAAAAAAAATTCATTTTCTGCAAATTCTTTAAGTGAACTGGACCCACTTGTCAGGGTTTTAGTATTCACGCCGCGGCCTTTAAGAGAAATTTTATGTTTGAAATGTTTTGTTATAACGACATAATAAATGTCGAAGGAAATTCGAATTTGACGAAATTCGTGGAATGGCTGTGCGAATTTGGATCTAAAAAATGCGGAGTTAGAGTCGACCAAACTCGAAAGCGATGACGGGGATGGAACCTACTTGTCGCCGCGCATATATTTCATGTATGTAATTTTTGGGAAACGCGGGGTTTTTTGCGAAAAATTTGACAAAATTCGTTAACGTTTGTGCGAATTTGGATCCAAAATCGAGGAGTTAGAGCCGACAAAACTCGAAACGGTTCACGGGGATGGAACCCACTCGTCGACGCGCATATATTTTAAAAAAATTGACAAAATTCGTGAAATGTTTGTGCGAATTTGGATCCAAAATCGAGGAGTTAGAGCCGACGAAACTCGAAACCGTTAATTTTTGGAAAAACATGAGGACTTTCCTGCAAAAAATTTGAATTTTTTTTTTGTCAAATGTTTGTGTGAATCTGGATCCAAAATTGAGGAGTCAGAGTCGACGAATCTCGAAACCGTTCACGAGAATGAATCCACTTGTCGACGCGAATATATTTCATGTATATTGGATCCAAAATTGAGGAGTCAGAGTCGACGAATCACGAAACCGTTCACGGGGATGGAACCCACTTGTCGACGCGAATATATTTCATGTATGTAAGTTTTGGGGAAACAAAAAAAATTTGAGGAGAAAAAGCGGGTGAAAAAATGTTGAAAAAAAAAAGTCGCTACAGTACCCGGGCTCTGTTCAACACTGTAGATGAACAGTGCGATGAATAGTAACCGGGGCGCTGATAGCTCGCCGATCTGCTCAGCTTTTATATATATATATATATATATATACTAGTGGTATTTTTGCGCGGCGTCACGCCGCGCCTTCTGATATGCTAAGTTTAATAGCGGGAAATTTGTGTTGAGGTATGTTATGTGTCTATCGTTGTTACATGCATTGATGGCGATGGTATGTATGTAAAATATAGGGCGGAACATATAATTGGGTGGAAAACAATATGGTAAATAAAGGAAGGGTTGGTACATAAGGGGTAGCATATTACAATGAGGTCATTGCGCTAGCATACATGCGTGGGTGGTGTCTTGCTACTAAACTCTTGAACTTATTCACCAGGCGATGATTTCTTGTGCTTGTTCATCAAGTTGTGCTGGTAGCGTCGTCGGTGCTTGTGAGAACAACAGCTGGTGTAGTGGCGGGTGGCGCCGGCAAGTAAATAACTGGCGGTAAGCTTGTAGCTGGGATTGGCGTAGTTAGAGATAGCTTAATAGCCAAGGGACCGGTTCGTCGTTGAAGATCTCTATCATGGTATAGAAAACTGTTTCATTGATGTATGTGGGAATGGAAACATTTGGAATGAATGTATCAGTCGACAAAGTAAGCAGCATGCTGACCATCTGGATCAAGGAAATAAGCAGCATGGTATTTGCGCGGGCGTTTGAAGAGGCAAGATGAAAATGTAGCCTTTTAGAGCGAGAAGGAAGCTAGAGAGGATGTTGGTTAACTGGGAGGAGTTTGGCGTGCTTTTATATAGCAAAGAGAGAGCAAGCAGTGACGTTAGACGAGCCTTGGTCGTCTACCCCTCTCCCGCTACAGTAGAGAGGGGCGACTTTTTCGCCTCCCCGCAGATCCACCGAGTCGCCGCGGATCCAGCTGATCCCTCGCCCTCCGCCGGCCGCTCCGGCGGCGGGAGGGCGGGGGATCCCTGCGTCGCGTGTGTACATAGTGTAGGGCGTGTGGGTTCTTCGGCCGGCGGCGCCATGGAGGGTTGGTTTCGTCGGTGTTTTGGTGCAGGTGGGTTCCTCCTCTCGCGGCGGAGCTCGGTGGAGGTCCGCGGCGCCGCACCTGCCCCTTCACTCTCTGGGATCTCTGGATCCACTGGGAGTGCCCCCCTTCCCGGATCTGGCGTGGCGGCCGATCTGGGTCGACGACTTCGAAGCTGGAGCAGATGCAGGAAGACGATGGAGAAGAAGCGGGAGCTGGATGGAGGCTCCTTCGAGCTCGAGGACCGGCGACTTCCCGCCCGCCTGGGGGCGTCTTCCCAACCAAGGATTGATGGAAGATGCGGCGGCGGCGCGCCACCGGCACGTACTGCTCTTCGTCGACTTCTCCGGGTTGCAGATGGACGGTTTTGTATTTCCTATCCTTCTCGAGGATCTCTCTGTAATGTTTTTCCTGTAATTGTTCTGGTTTCATCGCAAAAAAAAAAAAAAAAAAAAGAGAGAGCAAGCAGAGGCATTTTTGTGGGTGGTAGTAGGAGTAGTTGGCCGTGCATGTTGTGATTACATTCATATCTATGTAGAATAGGGACAAAAATTGACAGGTTGGCACACGTTTCAATTTTAACATGTCAGTATGTTCACATCCATAAGGACAATCGATTTGCATGCCATGTTTAGTGACTTGTTGCTAGTGAGTATGCATAACGGCAGTCGACATGCATTTGGTGTGTAGTGGCGTATTGTTGGTGTTAGTGTCATTTGCTTTCATCTGAGGTTCCGATAGCAGTAGAAACATACAAAGTCACGAAGACAACTGAGAGGTAAGCTAATTATACAGGTGTCCATAGAGGAAGGAATACATAGAGTAGCTGGGCCATCTAATTTTACATGCAAAAGAGTTCTTTGATGTGGCAGCACAGCACAGTTTGTCAACAAAACATAGGCTATCCATTCACTGGGAAAGCAGCCTTCTAGTTTGTGTTGCTAGCTTCGTACATTACTTGCACATTCCGTTTTATTTTGCTGCAATGAGGGAAATATGTAAGCCGCGTTAGGTTTTTCTAGGAATATACATATTAGTTGCTTATAAATAGATTTTGTAGCAATATGTATTGAGGGCGTACCTGCTAGTTTGTTAATCTGTTGGAAATAAGGCCTTGGCTGATTCTTTCACAGTGTTATTTGTCCTATGAGTGGAAGGAAATATAAGAAGTGATTCTTCTGTAAGCATTGGAAGCTTGTCTTATGGGTAGACGAAAATAGGAAAGGCAGTTTTATTGCCAACATTGGAAACTGTTTAGCTCAGAAGTTTGAAAGCGAACCTTTTGCCGGAGGTTCCAGGCGTTGCTGATGATCTTTTTCTCTTTTCTGTATCCTTGGCTGAAGTCGCTTCCTAGTAAGAATAAAGCAGATATACTTTTGAAATGATATGCTACTGTTTTGCAATATAATATAGTCTACCATGCATGAGTGAGTCGCCTGGCATCCACTTCCTGTAAGACATAATCAAGTCAAGATTAGTGCATCTGTAGCAAAGGGGCAACAGCAATTTCGAAGCAACTTTCTGGTTCCTTTCTGTAGATGTGTGATATCTCTAAATAAACAAAAAAGGTAATTATGTTCACATTTTTTCCCGCTGTACTCACCGTGGTAAACATAGTCTACAAATTAGCAAACACTTCACGGTAGACAATATTCTTGGTTTGTAAAGTAGGCTCTCCATCCTCATCGAAGGCAAGAATTTTAAGCCCTTCTCTAGATGTCACCCGTGAGACAGCTACATATAGTTGACCGTGTGAAAACACCGGTTTCGGCAAATACACGCCGGCCCTGTGAAGTGTCTGACCCTGACTTTTATTAATCGTCATCGCATAACAAACACGAATAGGATATTGACGTCGCTGAAGAGTAAAAGGCCACCTTTTCGAAGGCGCATATAAAACAATTCTCGGTATACATACATGTTCTCCAACATTAGCTCCAGTCATGATCTTAGCCTCAAGGACCCATTGCCCCAATCTTGTGACCAGCAAGCGGGTACCATTACAGAGACCAATAGACTGGTTGATATTTCGAAGCAACATAATTGGAACACCCACCTTCAAAGTAATTCTATGCTGTGGAAAATTAGGAGGCTCAACTTTGTGTAAAAATTCAGGAGGGTATAGCAAATCTGCGTCAGCCACATGATCCAACGTCTTGCAAATAGCATCACAGCTTTCAAATGTGACCTCTTCTCCTGGAACAGCATCAAAAATTATATCATTGATTGAGTTAGCCACCTTATTAGTTGGACATATTATTGCTCGTTGGGCTAAGTAAGACATATCATCAAAGTTAGCTTCAAATGAATTGTATGTTGCATCGATAAGCGCCGAGACATAGTTAGATGACGGTAACAGTGCAACATCAGATGGCAATGTAAGCCACGATGGACTGGCTTCTCCTTCTCGAGCATGCATTGGTACCGAACCATCTCCTACTGCCAAAACCCAGCGTGCAAACAAATCCAGCTGTACCTTTTCAGTCTCAGACAAATCAGGATTAGACATCCTCATGTTTGTTTCAAGTTTCAAAACAGTGACATGCTGCCAAAGAGGAGACATAATAAGTGACGAATTAATAATTTCATGCCTTGTCGCACCCTCCACAACAGGAAGCACTTGACGGAAATCTCCACCCAGAACGACTGTTTTCCCACCAAACGGAAGATTTCTTTTAGAACTGTCGTCCATAGAAAGAACGTCTCTCATACTTCTGTCAACAGCTTCAAAACAGCGCCTATGTGTCATCGGTGCTTCATCCCATAGGATCAGTGCTGCTTTTTGTACTAACCTTGCTAGATTGCTTCCTCTTGACATGTTACACATGGTTTGATCAGTAGCATCAAGTGGAATTCTGAATCGGGAATGAGCAGTTCGTCCCCCTGGAAGCAATAAAGAAGCTACACCGGAAGAAGCAACAGCTAAAACAATATGGTCATTTGCTCGCAGTGCAGTAATGATAGCATTCCAAAGAAAAGTTTTTCCTGTGCCTCCATGACCAGAGATGAAAAATAACTTTCCAACTGAACCGGTGGCAGCAGCAACAACTTGATCATAGATGTTTGACTGTTCAAGGTTCAGTTTTTCATGAAGAGAAGAAGCTGTACGTTGAAGATCTTCTTTGTCATATTGCATCTCTTCAATAACCAATCTATTTCCAAGCATTCTTCCACCATGCAAAGCCGCAGTAGATATATTAAAACTTTCCAAAGAATAACCATTTCTGCTAAACATGATAGAAAGTTCTTGCAAAAGCTCAGCTTGTAGGTATTGTGGGGGGATAGATAAACTGTCATCATCAAGAGAGCGACGAATCCGAATGACCAAGTCATCTGACATATATTTGGAATACTTATCAAGGAGCCTCTGTGCACTGATAACACCGCAGAAAAGTACCACAGTCATGAACAGATGCCTTAACTGAAAAGAAGAGGCCCATATAATGGCTTCATCAAAAAGAAGAAACCACTCATTGTCGTCACCAACTAACCCACGAGCTAAGCAAGCTTCCCTGAAAGAACCGTATAAAGTGCCGTTATAATTTTTAAGATAAGCAAAACTTGTAGCTCCGGGCACTTTAGTTAGCAGCAGACGTAAGAAAAATAGCTCATTTGTTGTAGGATGACAGTTATAAATCCTTCCAATCGGCGTACCAAACCGTTTTTTTTCTTCGGCTCTTCTTTTCCATTTTTTAGAGCTACCGTCCCACCTCCACTTGGTTGGAAAGTCAAGGTATTTTAAAGATCGAGCGTCAGGATAGCGTTGATTAGTAACAAACCATTCCGTCAGCATTGTCTTATACTTGTTTGGATTGTTCACAATATCTTGAAGACTGTCATCTTCACCGTAGATAACTCTGTTCATGTTGGGAAGATGCACAGTTAATCTTTCGACAGAGGGTTCACGAACGTGGATGTCGAATGCAAATGTTCGCCAACACGATTCACATGTTGACAGATACCTACAAAGTGGCAGAACATGTACATAAACAACCCAGCAAAAGATTATCTGTATGATAAAGCAAAGGAAGCAGTATCATTAGTACACAATGTGCATCTTTCTGTAGATGAAGCTCCCTCTAGTTTGTAGCCAAAATTTGGGTGTTATGAAACAAATGAAGATAAGAAAATTATTCATTTTACATAGTTTCTCATAATGAATAGACCCTCTAGGATCTGAGAATTTATTATAAGTTTATCTTCAGAAAATATGTGACGTTTCAATGTTCATGTAAAACATATGTTGATGCCTCCACTCGCTGGCCTTAAATTTATTAGTACTGGTGACATGAGGCGATAAACTGTGGTACTAATTGGAGGTAACAGTAAAAATAGGAAAAGGGAGAAGCTCAATAAATAGATCTCTGACTACTACATGTTGGATGGAACTTGAGACCCATTCTAATATTTTGCAAACATTACAAATGATGGTCTAACGATTAGTAAGCATACAAATATCGTCGGTGATATCGTGCCTGCATATAAAAATTCTGAGATGCAAATTTGCTGTGCTTTAGAATTAGAGCAAGTGAAGTAACAATAAAAGGAAAATAAATAGAGCTTCAGAACTGTTAAAGGAGAGAAAAATGACAGCGTATGTCGCAAGAGATATGAGCTTGACAGTCTTTTCAATATTTTATAGTTCCTTCGCAAATATTGTCACGCATGGAATTTGATATACTATATTGCAAATCAAAAGAGAAGGAATTCTTGATCGACTATACTTTCATAGAATAGTCACTTGAAGATATGTAGACCTAACACGTTCAGGTGTGTTTTCTGTGAGCTAATATTTTATATTCTAAATATGACACTTACAAAGAAGTTGACATACATGATATCGCATAGCAAATGACTATGAGTGGGTAAATGCCGCTGGCAAGCAGAACAATTAAGAAGGCTATACGACTGGTACTCATAAAGCAAAGAAAACATGTACTGGAAACTGTCCATGTCGATGCTCCCCTGGTGCTTGTTTTCGCTAGTTTGCAAAAATAGTGGCTATTGGAAGCCGTTCAAAATTTGGAACTATTTAAATCTGAATCAACATGATATACCGGTGAGTTTACTTTCCTAAAAAAGTAAGCAGCTAGCAAGCAAGCACTAATTTCACTAACCTGAAGATAGAGACGGACGAACTGTCTGTCCAGCTAAATAACTAAGTGCAGTACTATTTTTGGTGACGCTCTGAAACACATCAGCTTTGTCTTAAAATTTGTAAAGGCAGGTGTTAAACAGAATACGCCAACAAAGACCAATTTAAGGTTTAGCTGATAGTGATATACAGCAAAAAACACTGAGTCTTAGAACTGTTGGTGTGAATTGTACATACAGGTCCGAACTAAACAATAGGTCAACTTATCACACCCGGTTATAGTAAGCACAAAAAACATCAATAACAGCGGAAGGCTCACGATAAGACCGATTATAATGCGTATGAAATGTCACTTCTGTCGTAGACCACCAGCCGGTAGTAATAGGCAGCATTTACAGTAATTTAGTCCTCATCAACTGATTCTGACAGTTCATGAGAAATTACTAAGCCTATGTAACGTCACTTCTAACATAGACCATCAGCCTGTAACCGGCAAATTTCGTAAGGGTTCCACTGCCATCTTCGGCAATAACAATCTATAGAACGGAGCTAACCAGAGGAAGGCAAGGATATTCCAGCTCAAAGCATTACCATCTCTCCGATATAACTCAAGTTAATTCATTCTTCAAAAAATTAACACTCAGAAGGCAAAACTGAAGATCTGTGAACACAATACTACATTTAGCAAGCATAAGCATAAACAGATCTGCAGTCAACCGGATAATTCAGTTTACTAAGAGCACAACCACATGACTAATTAAACAACCGATATCAAGAACATAAACAGGTCAGGGAAAATGATGGTATCGAAAAAAACATCAACAGGTGGAAAACCATACGAATCAACAGCTAGGTAACCATACCGGCATTTAGCATAGTCATTTATTTCGTTCCTGCCTCCAGCTTCAGTAGTTGGAGTCTCATACATGGAGTGTAGACGCGCATGAGCCATGTCAGGACCTTTAGCAAGATATTTAAATAAGTACTTGAGAAGGTTTGTCTTGTTGCACCATTCAACATTGATGTGAGCCTGAAATATTTTGAGCAAAGCCATATTGTATGGAACAATCCATCTATTGTCTAGCCGGTGTCCATTTTTTGTGACAAAACGTCCATTGTCGGGACGTCGGTAAACAGGAAAACCCAATGCATCAATAGTAGTTTCCTCATTAAATTCTTTAGGATAATGCTTTGAGCACACACCATCTTTCATACATGGGAGTGTGGATTGTATACACCACATGGACCATGCACCATGAACTCCTCTACCAATGCATAGCCAAGAGTATCGTCATGGTAGTCAGGTATTTCAGCTGAAATATAAGAGTCTATAGTCGCCGGAGTAGGGTCTTCCGTGTCAACTTTTAGCCACACGAGGGAATGTATATGAGGCAAGCCTCTTTTCTAAAATTCAACTACATACAAATCTGAAAAAAGAAAGTAAGGCAAGGTGAACATGGACAGAACAGTCTCAATAAACAGCAATTTATAACGTTTAATAATATAATGTCTAAGCAATATGTAATGAGCTAACACGATTAGGAAACACAGATATCTCATAGGGCACGAAACTTGGGAGAGAAAGCACATTGCGAATGGCACGAAAAATAGACAGCTAATAAATAATGAACGAACAGAATTAAACCACAACAGCACATAATTAATGTGTGCACCAATTGAGATGGAAACATACGTACGTAAACAGAAGGCGCTGGCGCTACTTACAAAAAGGAAATCACAGAAAAGAGTAAAGCATAAATACGAAAAGATTGTACCATTACGTTGCAAATAGTAAACAAAATGGACAATTAAAAAATAAGAAATGAAGAGAGCTACAACACATCAACATATAAATGAATCTATGTACTAATCTGTGCTGGAACATACATGCATTCACAGGACCAAAAAAATCTCCCTCTCTAACTCCTTGCCTAAACTCATCGATCTTCATTTGAACACACGAGTTTCCATATCCGGTCTATCCGAATGAATCTGTCCAGGTTCAAGAAGGACTGCTTCAGATATTTCATCCCACTTCGGATTGCATGTAAACGTCACAAAAAGGTCAGGAGGCCCATAAACACGGCAAATAGCCATTCCATCTTGATAATTTTGAATCATGTACCGAGGACCTCCTGTATAGCTGGAATGCAGCATGTATTCAACACCAACATTTTTTCCAGTTGGAGTACCTTCTCCAAGAGCGTCGGACAAACCTTGGTAAGTTTCAGAGCGCAGAGTGTCTTGATTCCAGAAATGATAACTAAGTCTAGATGACTCTACACATGAGAAAGAATCGACCATTATCTGCTTCGATAACCTGCCACAGCAAGTGAAAGGATTGGGTTCACCTTTTCGATAATGGAATCTGTAACAATAATATTCAAGCATCGATACATCTTGTCTTCCAGCAGGAACAACACCATCAACAGGCTGATACTTAATTCCAAGATGAAAACCCATAGAACCATGAGGAAATAGAAGTGGGTATTGCAAAGCCATAAGCGAGGGGTTAAGAGGCGAAACCCGCTGAAATAAACCAGCATCTTTCTGAACAATTAAGTCAAACCTGTTGACCTCCGCAGAGAAATCGTCAACTATGAGAGCAGCTAATTCAGGAGCCGCAGGCAGAGAATACGGCTCCCATGTTCGGTCCCTTCATGACCATACAACTGAACAGCCACATTCGGAGATTCGGGCGAGAATAGTCTTCTCTCCGCCATGCGAAATGTATGCACAAGCGGATTATGTTCATCAAGCATACTCCGTAGCGAATCAACTACATCACGGTCAGGCTCTTCCCTACGGGAGCGCACACGACGACCAGAACGACCAGATCCTCCTCAGTACCATCGTCATCGCTGAATGTCTCCTTCGGCGACGATTAGAGGCACGGAAGAGAAACGATCATCCAAAAGACTTGAATCAGGAACATCAACATCAGCAGAAGAAAATATGCCAAGCCTGTGATCCAATTCATGTAGTGTGTCAAAAATATATACTGGGCAAACCTAGGAACTGGATCATGAGAAGGTGGTAGAAGAGACCCAATCTGATGGCAAACCACTCCGCAAATCTTGAAGACATAAGGACCACCACCAGTGTTGATGCTGTCATCTATATGAACACCAAGTGATGTGAAGGCAAACATAGAATTATACTCTCGAATTAAACGCAAGAAACGTTTGCATTCAGGACCACCATCAAATCTTAGCAACTCGACAGGGGAGATGGCCAAGCAGGAAATATAGGAAGGGACACCTTGCCACAACGACAGCATCTAGTGTACACAGGCCGCCTCCTCTCATGGCTAGCTCTCTTCTGACGCTCCTGAAACCAAAATGAAGCGGAACAACATCTGCAGAGATGATGAGGACCCCCATAGTAGGAACGGCCAGGCCAAGCACCTAAAACCATAAGAAAACAGTCTATTACTGGCGCAATAAAAAAACAATGTAAACAACAAAGAGAACGACAGGAAGAAAACAGGAAGAGTTACGTTTTAGTAGAGCAACAAAATCCCTGGACAACGGCAAATCAACACGGCCAGGAGTATAACCCGCTCGAAGCAATGCTCGATGACAACGGAGAGCCCTGCGCATCCGACGATTGTAGGAAGCTCGGCAAGCAGACACGCGAGGTGTCGCAGGAACTATGGAAGGGAACAATAAAAATATCAGTAGCAGGTACAAAAACACTTAACAAATAAAATAAGTTTGAAAAAAAAGTAAAAAGGATAGTAGCAATACCTCGCGACAAATAATCTAGAGGATTAGCACCAGGGGGCAACTGCGGCAAAGATTGAACATGACCACCACCATCAGAATCATTATCACCCGAAGAATCAGAGGCAGAATCATTATCTTCCGATGAATCAGAGTCCGTAACACAGCGCGCCTCAAAATCACAAGGAGCAGATGGCAACTCCGAACACTGACGAACAGAGCGAACAGAAGCCCTAGAAGCATAAAGCTCTTCAGCCGACATAGGAGCCCAAGCAGACAATTCTACGTCAGGCAAGACAGTAGAAGCACCAGGCTGGCCCATCTCAGTACTAAAACCAGCCGCAGCAGAAGAACCAGAAACACCAAACAAACCAGACCAATTGGGCAGTACATCATCATCAGAGGAATCAATCTCCTCTGGCAAGCGACGGAACGCAGGCTCTGTGGAAGAAGGCACCGCATGAGAAGACGTTGGAAACGTGCCTGTGAGTAAATATCATTTAAGAACCATCGAAATACCATCGAAATGAAAGTTGTGCATCAATTTTCTTCCGTAGCAAACAAACAAAATTAGCAGCCACAAATAAGATGTGCGTCAATTTTTTCTCCGTACCAAACAAATAAAATTAGCAACCACAAATAGAGGACGACACATTATTAAATCACCTTGTCAGCAAAATTAGCATACAGAAAGTAATCACCCTCATTCATGATCGGCAGACATTCGTAGTGACCATAAATATGAAACAACGCACAGCTAAATCGACGTGGCAGCACAATCAGATGGGAAAAAAGTAGTCACAGTAAAAGTAAAAAGCAATGTTAATTAAGCTGTACATCTTTAAGCCTCGAAGAACTAAAACAGGCCACCACATATGCATACACTAAGTTCTGAAGTCGTTTATTCGGAAAAAGGTTGCTTGTTACGGGAAATTGGTGCCAGCAAAGAAGCACACTGCCCACTATCTTAGCAAGCATTCTGCATTCCACCCTGGTACAGCAGCATGAAATTTTATTGTGGCTAACTGCAAGCAGCACTTTGCATTTGTCCTTTTTGTTGGAATATGAGAATAAAATAACTCAGATACTTGCCATTACAAATATAAAGCTTAAAGTCGAAAAAACGAAGAATCACATGCTAAGTATCAGGAGCAGAGCTGAATACTGAAACCAAAGCGATTTTTTGTTGTACGGTAAGCTTCAAAAGGGGGAAAATTTAAAGCAGGAAAAACGACCTATCTTAATTTATAAATTGCACATGAAGTTGATATGTACATATGAAGTTAATATCTATGGGACTACCGTTGAAGCGATATTTTCTGCAATAGCATGATATAGTGTACCTAAGAATTATAGCTAGTGCAGCAAATCTTAAATTGCAGTATATACAATCTAATAAGAAGCAACGCAGCTAAGCCTAAAAGAAAAACAGCTAGCTTTGGACTAAGAACTGCAAATTGCATGTGCAGGCTAACAGAAATCAATGTAAGTAACCACGCAGACCCATGGCGAACGTAAGCAGACCATATCATACGACTTGCCAACTAAGGTAGCAATGGAATTCCGACAACTAAAAGAAATAAACAAACAATGAAAGAAGAAAATAACAGAGCAACAAAAAGCAGAACAAACCAGCAGGGGCAGTGTCGAGGGGGAACCAAGACCAGGATGAACATCGCTAACCGGACGCTTGCCCAACCGAATTTCCCTCCTCCGCGCATCGTCGTCAACCGGTGCAGCAGCATCAGCAGAATAAGCAGATAGGCCCAAGTCCGCAGCTGATAAATCCAAACGCGGCGAGGGGACGGAGACAAAAGAATCTCCGGACGCGGTAGCAACAGGAGCGCCACCAAACTGAATACCAGTAGAAGCACGCCCAGCCGCGAACGAAGGTGGGCGGTCGACAGAATCCGGCGCCGAGGTAGGAGGGTCAGCAAGCCCAGCAATAGATAACCTGAAAGCCGCATCAAGCGGCAGCCATCGACGGCGCGCCGAAAGTCCACGCGCAGCAGAAGACACCCGTCTAGAGTACATAGGTCGTCGTCGGGCAGACAAAGAACCAGCAGGGCCTTGGCGACGAACGGCAGGCGCGCGAGAAGACATTTCCTCTGCAGAGCGACGGCGCCGCACCCGGCGAGCCACCCTGTCCGAGGAGAGCTGATGGACAGCAGGCCGACGGGGAGCAGGAGCTGCAGCAGACTGAGAACCAACCACCTGCGACGCCACATCCAAAGCATGACGACGGCGCCGCGTCGGGCGTTCTGGCAGCTCCGGCGACCAACGCTCCGGAGGACGGCGGCGCCGCCGGCTAGCAGCCTCGGACAAAGCAGCAGCAGTCGAAGGATCGGGCGAGGCACGGCTATCTGGAACGAAAACCTCCAGCTGGGGAATTTCAATTGAGGCAGGAGCAGGCATGAACAACGCCCGAGGCTGGCCACCCCGACGGCGCGGGAAAACAGAGGACGCCGCAGCAGCGGCGACGGAAGCAGGCGGAGAAGAATGGGGCGACACATCGCGAGTGAAACCTGCATCGGATTGTAGGGAGGAAGAAGAGGGCCGAACAGGGCCCCGACGACGCCAGCGCATCCGATAAAAGGAGCAGTTCCGGCGAAAGGAAGAGGGCCAGCGGAGGAAGGGCGGCTCCCGCAAGCAATCGGAGACCGAAGGCGTCAGGCGGCGGAGTTATGGACCGCGGGCAGGCGGCTGAACAGCGGAGGATGGAGACGCCGATGTGCCGGCGGCGGTGTGCAAAGGGCATGGAGAAGAACGGACGACCAGGCCGAGGCGAAAGGAAAGAAATCCGTGACGTGGAGCAAGCAAAGCGGTCGGCAGCGTCCTGGCGATGGACACGCATGCATGGACAGGCCGGTACAAAGGAAGCGAACCAAACAGATGAGAGTACTGGTGAGCACTGTTCATCTACAGTAGCACGGCCGCTGGTAGGCCAGCGATTTGCGCAACTTTGATATAGTGAGTAAAATAATGACTTCAGTTCAAACAGATATTTTAATTTTCCGATGCAATGATATTATCTGACCATATCATGCCAATGTCTCGGCAATATCACACAAACTTTTCTTGAAGTGAAGTAAGATAACACACTGCAAATCAATGGTTATTTATTTATTCCATTCATAGGAACGTACAATGTAACCATCTTTGAAATATATATCAAAGACATTGTGAAAAGCCCAGATTAACATTTTCAGCAAATGTACTTGAGCACTGCTAGTTTTGTTTTCAAAAGATGAACCAAGGGTCCTTCTACATTACATCTAAGTCGGGTGAGGATTTTTATGTACAGGTCGATGGTGCTAACTATCATGAGATGAAAATGTGGAATGATGTTTGTGGTGTGAAGGGATGCAAAAATATGAGAAAAAAACAGCTATTACCAGTGGAAAATATATTTTAACTATCTTTTTTGCGGTATTTTTTTACAATCTTAATATCTTAACTTAGTAGGATCATTCTTGTTCAATTGCAAATGTGTAGCAAGAGGCACTGAAACTTCATCCCTTTCCTCCGTTTTCTTATAAGAGATGTTTGAAAACACTAACGAATGTTGTTTTGATCATTTGCCCCCTAGGTCATGTGTCATTGGCTACTTTCAATGTTAAAGTGTTATGAATTCCCAACACAATTATGCCAGTTGATGAGTCAACAAATATACACAATGGACGCTCCTCCCTTAACCTCACCGCAAGCGAATCGACATGGTTAAATCAGATTCCCTTAATGCCTCTTCTGATGGGACAACCAGAGGCATCAATGCATGTGTGATGCATCTGTGACTTGTTGTATGAACATAACTTAGAAATTTCGTTCATATAGAATCACTATAGTCTTACCGATCAAACATTTAGTTGAATCGGATTGGGACGAGGGAGCGACAAAATATATAGGGAGGAGGAAGTGGAAATGCAGCATAAGGAAGAAGGGTGTGGATCGAAGAAAACGGTAAACAATGAATAATGCGTGCACGACTGGCTTAGACGGAGACGGTAACCATCGGCGATGTTCATGTAGTGCTTAACGTGATGAGTGACCGCCAAGCATAGAGAAATGTATTATCATGGTGTGGGAGCGCACATACTTGATAGAGTTGCGTCAATGTGGAATCATGGATGACGCTACATTAAGGGCAAATGATGAGGAAAATAGATTATAGTGGCAAAGAGCGACAAAGTGTCGAGAAAAAGAAACGACGATACGAGGAGCCGGAGAGGGAGAAGAAGAGTGGCACCTCATGGGAGGGGATGCACTTTAATGTGAGTCATGGTGTCTTCTTGAGGACATTCCTTCATGACATACCTCCTCCGTTTTTATTTACTTGCGTTTTGGATTTAGTGAAAGTCAAACTTTATTAAGTTAAAAATATCAACATTTACAATGTAAAATATATAATAGAATCATCATAAAATATATTTCAGCTTTGCTTTTGTTAGGGGCGAGTTTTGTAATAATAAATAAATTACTTAGTTTTTTATCTCAATCGGTGATTGGACCTTTTAGGGTAAAATCACCATGTGTGATAACTGTGAAATAACCAGATCCAAAATAACCATATGCTCCTTGCTAATTTACAGGTCTGTCCCCATTGCATTGCACCTGACCTGAGTCACCTGACCCGCCCCGCCGCGAAAAGATTCTGGGATCTCTCCAGGACCCTCCCTCTCTGTTTCTCATCTCCTGTCTCTTGCTAATCGCTACCCCGACGCAATCAACCCCGGCCTAAGTCCGGCAGCCAAGGCTACAGCGGCGGCAAGGTATCAGCTCCGCTCCCCGCCCCTTCTATTTTTCTTCTCCAGTTCGTTCTCCCTCTGTTTTGATTGGCTGAATCCCTCGATGAAACCCTAGATGAGAAACTCATTATTGGGCATATATATATGGAATGATGGCCGTGGAAAGGAACCAGGGGGGCGGGGTGTTCATCTCAGGATTTAGGGTTAAGTGAGTTCATTTTGTACAAAACCTCGGCAATTCATTGATCTGCGCATCAATTTCAGGGCATTTTAAACAGTAGGCGCCAACTTCGAGCCAAATGATAAAAAGTCACGTTTCACCGGCCCAGGCTGCGTTTGCGCGGCGATATGGAGCCTTCAGAGTCCCCTCCTCATGCCGGTTGCCGCACCACCGTCCCGCTGGTTCACCGAAGGTATTACCTTGATCCGGATGTTAAACGCTGTCTATGAGTAATCGTCGATAACTTGGGTATATTTTCGTGTGTTTGTATCATGCTTGATTGATGTGAAGAACGTGTTGTTTTTATTTCGTGAGTTCTCGATCATTGACTGCTAGAACATCTGAACTGTTAACTGTTTTTGTGAGTTCAGATATATTTCGTGAGTTCAGATGTTCTAGCCGTTGTAAGTTATAAGATGAAAATTATAGGTCACAGATCACCATTGGAAGTAAATGCATTTTTTGTGGGCACATCTGGTGAGATGCATTTTGGAATTATATTTTTCCAGGACTTGCACATGATATATTATTAATGTTAAAACTGTGGCACTAACCCATGCTCTTCCACAAGCTTAACTAGGGTATAATTATCAGAAGATTTGTTGCTGGAAAAAATAATGTAAAGCTCAAAAGAGATTGACTTTACCTTTTTAATATATTTTCTTGCCTCAGCTTTCAATTTCTACCAGTGGAGTGGGTGGGAAGCCATTTGACTTTGGTGCCAAAATTGCAACAAAATGTGCAAATGAGAACGCTCAGGTTGAAAACTTGAACTTGAGATCAGGTCAAGCAGGTGAACTTGTAGCAGCAGTTGAAGATGTTACTCCCCAAAAGAGGAGTGCTAAGATCCACGATTTTTGCTTCGGAATTCCTTTTGGTAAGTCATCGTTGAAACACAAGGCAAAAGCTTGTCGTAAATGAATATAAGTATATGCGTTCATGAATGTAGATCCTGCCACACAAGTTTCCATATGGACATGATTTTGCACACACTTGTTTCTTGTGTAGGAGAATTATTACTAGTATCTTGTAAAATGTGTGTCTGTTTTCTTCATCTTGTTAATAAAAGTGGAGCTGCAATGCTCTGACTGTTTTGAAGTAAAAGACGAGCTTCTTATTGCATAATTACCCTAAATCACTGTTAGTGTTGATTGATCCTGCATGTTTCAGAAATCCTACAGTTTTCCTTAGATAACAAACTCTTCAAGGTTGCCAGAAAAGATTTTCCCTGCTATATTTACATGATAAATAATCCCAAACCAGATTTTGAGTGTCATCAGGCTTGAATGCTACCCTATTGAATAGTAGGACTGGAAGCAATAGCTCTGCATAACAAATAAGTATCATTTGATGGTGCAGGTGGTCTTTTGTTCTGTATGGGGCTTCTTGGGTACTTTTTTCTCGGAGTACCGTAAGTCTTATCCTAGGTGTTGCACCTGGGCTTGCTACGCTATTTCTTGGCACCCTTAGTTTAAAGTTTTGGAGAAGTGGAAAATCCAGCTTCCTTTTTATATTGGGCCAAGCAGGTGAGATAACGCACATCCCATATATTTGGTTAAAATGTAACCATCATTAACTTCCTGTGTATATGTTTGGTAATTGACCCGTTCAACTTGTTTCGTTGCAGCAATTTCTGCTGTCCTTGCATGGAAGTATTCTCATGCGTACTTACTGGTAACTACCGTGCCGTTCCTGTTCTGACGGAACATTCCTTATGTAACACCGTGCTAATCTGTATTTCTTTCTGCAGACAAATAGAATCCTTCCTTGGGGCTTCTACGCTTCACTGAGGTATCTTACTGTTGACCTGTAACCACTTCATTAAATGAAGACCTGAATGTATCCTTACCATGCTCTTTTCTTCAAAATGGCACAGCACTGCGATGACTTGTTTCTATATGTATGTGCTGCTCGCCGGTGGAAATCCACCACCCAAGAAACTGGCGCCGGCACCAGCATCGTAGAGCAGGGAGGAGGCATACCTTAAGATGTAGTGCCCTAGCAATTTAGCCTTTGTGCTCCATAAAATGCTGCCACTGCACAAAATAGTTTCTTTTATATGTATATCCCTAATCTTCGCTTCGCTTCTGGCGAGGCTCTTGGATTTTATGATGGAAAGTTGAGCAAATAACTTGGCAGGATGGTTGTAGTGATCCAGCCATGATGAGAATATTTTTTTCGGCGCCATGAACATGATGAAGGATATTGTGATCTACGTAACCAGTTGCCGCTTGACACCTTTTTTTTCCTAGTTAACCTGGCAGCAGCACTGTTTGATGTTCGAATTAACTTGTATCGAGTAGCATAGATACTCGATTGAACGATCAGAATTGGTCGCATATACGGGCGATGGTTGCTTTCAAAGAAAAATAGAGCCGAAAACACATGTTCGATTGCATCAATGGAGTACCGAGCCCAGGGGATACAAGAGTTAGCGACCCAGTGCAGGAATATAAATGCAACACCTGAACAGAAACATGCTAACATAAGCTAGAACAAGGATAGGGCCTCTTTAGATTGCAGGGTTCTCAAAACATAGGAATAGGAAAAACAATGGATTGTCACGCACTTCAATTCCTACAGGATTTCAAAACACGGGATTTTGTAAGAGATGTATTTGGATGTGCATAGGAAACAAACACAGGAATTTTGCAGGAATTTGCAGGATTGAGGAGAGAGAGTAGAGAGAGATAGAGTGCATTGAACTTCTCAAAGGAAAAATAAAAAGAGCTTTCAGGTCATGTTGAGATTGCTATGGAGTGTGTGTGTGTGTGTGTGGGGCAAAAGAATAGATTCCTTAGAAATTTGATGGTGCCAATCCTGTGATCTAAAGCCATTCCATAGGAAAAATTAAAATTCCTCAGACAGCGCAGCAGGAAGGAACCTACTGTCCTCTAGGTCCCTACTGTCCTCATCAAAGCTCTTTGGATCAGACAGCGCAGCAGTAACGAGCCCAGGGGATACAAGAGGGGGAGCCATAAGTGAACTGCAAAGTTTGATGAAGAAAAGACATAGTGGAGTGACAGCTCTCTTTGGATCGGTCGCCACATTTTCCCTCATTTTTTATGGATCAACTTTATATCTTTACATTTTGTTGTTGCTTCACGAGGAAAAACGGCATAAAGCTTAAGGCCTAGTTTGGTAGCAAACTTTTTTCTAAAAACGCTATTAACACGTCTGGCCAAAAATACTACAGTTTATATAAAACACAGCTTTCATTTCTCTGCTTTGAGAAAAAAGGGGTTTGACCTCTTATTTCTATACTGTAAAGTATTGTAGATACTATGTTATCCTAAACCATAGTTTTAGGCCCCGTTTGTTCCAAACGAAAACATGGAAATTTTAAACGATATGATTCCTATAGGAAAAATTCCTATGGTGTTGTTTGGAACAAAGGAAGAGGAATCTAAGATTCCTACTCCCGCCGTACCAAAATATAAGATGTTTTAGATATTTGGTATTTTTCTGATACGGATGTATCTAGATTCTAGACGCGTATTAGTGTGTAGATTCGCTCATTTCAATCTGTGTGTAGTCCGTACTGAAATATCTAAAACACCTTATATTTTGATACGGAGTGAGTATGAAATAGCCTATTCCATAAGAATTTTGGAGGAAATCTAACATGAAGTATCACCTCGTGTTTTCATCTCCTGTGTCTACAAAAAGAAATTGTGCGATATCCAAACGACGCTTTAGAAATTTTCCTGTGGTTTTGGTTATTGTAGAAATTCAGGATACATGATATTTCAATTCCTGCTTTTTTTCCTATTCCTACGTTTTGAGTTCCTGCGTTTAAAATGGGGACTTAGTTAAAGCCAAAGTATTGAAAACTATGGTATTTTTAGAAACCACGGTATTTTTAGAATACTTCAGAAAAACTTTTTGCTTCAAACGCACGCTGTACTGACTAGCCTCAGGGCCGGCATGACTCTTACCGAGCCCAAGACTTAAAGCCCGGCCCAAGTAAACCAACTCACCAGCCACCGTCCTCGACCAGATCAGCCTTCAAACTAGGGTTTTGCCCCTCCCGCTCCGAGAAAGCGAACAGCTCGAGCTCCTCCAATTCCTTCCGCCTCCCCTTCCCCTCCTGTCAGGACCCTGTCCTGACTACAAGACTGAAGACCAGAACAGACGGCCCAGATGCATCCAGACTTCTTCATCCGATTGAGTGGCTCAGATGCACTCGCTTTTGCCAGCTCCAGCTATTTTCCCCTTTGACTGTTTCGGTGTCGCTGCCATCCTCCGGTGTGGTTATAAGCCGAGAGTAGGTGGGAGAGAGAGACAAGAAGTTGGAACAAGCTATTCTCTAGATGTAGATTAGCTAGTGTAGTCTAGTGTTTGCTCCTCTTCATATGTATCTCCATGAACTAGAATCCTTCCACCGGAAGTAATCCCCTGTGAATTTCGCTGTGAATCCTTTGGGTCCTGATAAAGGTATCAGAGCCAGCTCTTTCCTCGTCCGATTCGTAGCCACAAAATCCACAAATCGAGCCCCATCCGCCGCCCCCTCCACCATCCTATTTCCCATCCGCCGCCCGCGCCTCCGCTGCCTCCGCCTCTCCGGCCTCCTCGACTGCCTCGCTCTTCCTCTCCCGCGTCCAACGGCGCCGCCGAGCTCGCCTTCACGTCGGCCGCCACCACCGCGCCCGGCTCCGCCTCGACCACGCCAAGGCCGAGCCGCCCCGTCGTCTCCCGCAGCCGGTGAGCCCGCACGCCCCTGCCCTGCCGGCCGAAGACCTCCTGCTGCCGACCCTCGTCCTGAGCTCCGCCGGTGAGCTTCCCCTGCTTCCTCACCGTACTGCTCCTCCGAGCACGCCAGCCGCCCATCAGGTGTTCGATCCAATGTCAAGCCACGGCTATCCTCAATAAAATCATCCTAGTTTCCATCAATTTGCTCATACTCTCTTATCTGAAACCATGGCTGAGGGCACACGTCTAAAGGGCCAGCAGGCGATTGATAAGTTACAGGAAGAGATGGTGGGTATTCGAGAAGAACTCGCCGATTTGCATCAGCTAAAAGTGGAGGTACAGCACATTCAGGAAGAGATGTCAGTGATTCCTCAGATGGACAAGAAATTGACGTCCATGGAGGCGTCTATGCACTCCATGCTACAACAAATCCTCAGACAAACTGCTCCAGAGACACCTCTCCACCCGGATGCAGCATCAGCGCCAACTCTGACGCAGAAGGAGAACATTGGTACCAGTACAACTATGGGTATGATATCTGCTCCACTTCCAGTGTCCAATTTACAGCATGCTTTTCATCAAGCCCAGCCCACAATACTACCACAAGCTAGCAGTACAGCAGTCATGTGTTCACAACCGACTGCTGGGGTCACCGAATCCACCCTCACCACGACTACCAAAGAGGGCAGTCAACAGCAAGGCCAATTCCGCATTTCGCCACTCACCATGCCCACTCTACCATCCCTGATTCAGTCTGCCATACCACCCAAACCACCATACACGATGCAGCCACAACCCACACACCAAAACCTATCCACGGGCAATTTTGGTCACTATGCCCCTCTCATAGCACCCCAGTACATCTCTCCAAACACCTTTAATCCAGTGACAGGACAGTACATCCATGGCAACTGTTCACCGTCTGTTTACCAGTCACACACACAGCTCTACAATGACCAGAGGAATTCTTATGCAACACAGCTCGGTGGTACATCATACTATGCTGAAGCGGTTCTGAAAGGACCAAGGCTAGAAATACCTTTATTCTCAGGAGATGATCCAATTGGATGGTTGATTGCTTGTGAAAAATTCTTCGATATGACTGGTACTCCTTATGAGCAGTGGGTAAACTTAGCCACAGGCCATTTTCAAGGCAGAGCTTCAACATGGCTAAAGAACATCTGCGTGCCCTGGCAAATGGTAACATGGCAGCAGTTTTGCAATCTCATAGCAGACCGTTTTACGGAGGCAAATGCCCATGAAGCGGTGGAAATGTTACAAAACATCAAACACCTGACTACAGTTGCTGCATACATCGATAAGTTTGAGGAATGTGTCTCCTTGGTTAAGAGAGACCATCCATACTTGCAGGAAAGTTTCTTGCTCAGCTGCTTTATTGGTGGACTAAAACCAGAAGTGAAGCATGATGTTGCTGGCCAGAGACCGAATAGCCTACTGGAATGCTACTGGTACTCCAAAATCTATGAGAAAGCAGCCAACTCGAAGAGACTGGCACATCCTCCACCAACATTCAGGCAGCAGTTCCAGCAACCACATCTCCAACAGTGGAATCAGCAACCTATGCAACCAGTAAATCCTGCTCCGCAAGATCAAGGTGCAAACATTGTTCCAGGTAGAGAACAAAAAGACTGCTGGTATTGCAAGGAACCTTGGAATAGACAGCATAGATGCAAATCGGGCAGAACACTCCATATATTGCAAGAACTGGATGATGACAGTGAGGAACTGCAGCAAAATCAAACTGAACCTGCTGTAGAACAGCAATTTCACCCTGCTCCTAATCCACCAGTCCCTGACCAACAACCTGCGGCCATCTCCATGGGGATTTCCACACATGCTGCCACTGGAGTCCCGTTCATCAGCAAACTATTTCCAAACTTCACACCTCGTGGGCAAGGTGTGCCTTAAGGGGAGGGCTCTGTCAGGACCCTGTCCTGACTACAAGACTGAAGACCAGAACAGACGGCCCAGATGCACCCAGACTTCTTCATCCGATTGAGTGGCTCAGATGCACTCGCTTTTGCCAGCTCCAGCTATTTTCCCCTTTGACTGTTTCGGTGTCGCTGCCATCCTCCGGTGTGGTTATAAGCCGAGAGTAGGTGGGAGAGAGAGACAAGAAGTTGGAACAAGCTATTCTCTAGATGTAGATTAGCTAGTGTAGTCTAGTGTTTGCTCCTCTTCATATGTATCTCCATGAACTAGAATCCTTCCACCGGAAGTAATCCCCTGTGAATTTCGCTGTGAATCCTTTGGGTCCTGATACCTCCCGGCCGCCGCCACGATGAAGCTCGTCAGGTAATGCTCTCCGCCTTTCTACCCGTCTGTTCGATTGGTTTCTCGCGGCCCCTCCGCGCTGATCTATTTCGCGCAATCTTCCGCCGAATCCGGTCCTGATTTGGGCGCGTGTGTTTGGCCGCAGGTTCTTGATGAAGCTGAACAACGAGACGGTCACCATCGAGCTCAAGAATGGAACCACCGTCCACGGCACCATCACCGGTACGCTTCGGCCTCGCGCCTCTCGATTGGGGAATACTTGAAATTTTAGGTGTTTTACCGCCGCGTGTGTTCTTCAGATTTGTGCTCGTGCTCGGGATTTCGGAGAGCTAGTGGGATGTGCTTGTTTGATGATATGACGTTGTTTTGTTAGTTAGAGCTTGTAAAAGTGGACATTCCTTTTCGCTAAATTCTTTGCGCTGATGATGCAGGGTTCAGTTATTACCTTTTGTAGTTGCGGGAATAGGTAGTGATTACAGTGTGACACTGATATGTTTAGCTTCATTTAGTCTCGTGATGCACAGTTAGTGATGTTTCTTTCTTCACTGCCTGCTATTCATCTTAGTTTGTAGACGATTTGTTATGTACAACTCGTGTGGAGTCTTTTGTAATCCTAGTTAATTTTCTATAGTTCTATGATGTTTCCAGTGCCATTCACTCTTGTTGCTATGATGCAGTTTGTATATTGAAATCTTAGTCTTTTGTATATCAATCCAAGTAAATATAGTGACCATGTGATAAGTCTCTTTATGATAGTGTAGCGGTGCACAGCAAATGCTGCTTGGATTGATAATGCATTAGGATGTTTCAATAAGGTGTGCAGTCAATTCTAGAATGTTTTCAGCACGTCCGGGGCTTTGTTCTGTTTGCCCCTTGATAATTTATGTGTTTACTAGACCTAGAAGAGAACACACACCACTTCATATGCTGAAAGGTATAACAAACAATTTGATGAAGTTCGATTGCAAGTCGAGGTCATTTATTTTGTTTTATTAAGAAGGATTTCCTACGACTTGAAGATTGGGTTGATCGTTTTCATGTTTCTGCATTCTTTTTAATTACTTGAGGCGTTGTGGCCTTGTGGAGTTAGAATTTTGTCAAATTGCATTTTGCTGGCTAGGTTTCACAAAATTGTGTTGCTCACTATAAGAGAAAAACATGCTTATTTAAATTACAGCTGAAAACTCACTGTGCGTCCCTGTTCAGTCATGTAGATGTAGAATTTGGAAAATCATTGTTTGAACACTGTTTTGCTCTTAAATTTTGTAATCTCACAATATTTCATTGCTGCAACTTATTTTGGTAGCAATTATGAGACTGGGATTACACTGTACTGCAGCAGATCTTTGATGCATGTTCATTGTGCAGGTGTTGACATAAGCATGAATACTCATCTGAAGACTGTAAAGCTTACACTGAAAGGGAAGAATCATGTAACCCTTGATCATATCAGTGTGAGAGGAAACAACATTCGGTATTACATCCTCCCTGATAGCTTAAACCTGGAAACATTGCTGGTTGAGGATACCCCCAGGGTCAAGTCTAAGAAGCCAACTACAGGTATATAATTTTCCAGTTATTAATGAGGTCTGTTTCCACAAGAACTGTGAACTCACCAGCTTACCTTCTTTTAAATTCAGGGAAGCCTATGGGCCGTGGTCGTGGACGCGGCCGTGGGCGTGGTCGGGGCCGTGGGCGCTGAGCTTTATGTTCCCTGCTTTGGAAGCTCACGCAGTGCAAGTCCCTACCATATGTAACCTGCTGCCATCTCTGCGAGCTATGTCGAGGAATGTTTCTGTTCTGTTAGAAGATATCAATCGAAGTAGGTTTTGATGTGGAATCATCTCGACTGTTTGACCCAAGTTCTTGTTCGTAATTAATGCGTAATGCCTTTTCTCGGGGATTTTACTTGCAGGACACCAGACTTCTGAAATCCTAAGTGGCATGCTTTGTGTTGTTACTTGTTAACCCTGGAATTGTTGCTCATGTGCGTTGCCTAGCAGTAAGTTGTGTTGAATTCAAGCTGTCCCTTTTTGTTCTGTAGTGATGTTTGGAATTAAAAGTGGGATCGGGATTGCAGATCACATGTTAGGGTGAATCACCTACATATCTACAATTCCCTCCCGGCCTCCCCTATTCTGTGATGCTATCCTTATTGCTCTTGTGTTCTTGGATTATCTTGAAGCACGGTCACCTGTTGTGGAATCTGAGTGGACGATCTGGGTGTGGCATTTCGTTGGTCTCAGTGGCCGTCTTAGTATAATTTGGCACACAAAGGGAATGATTTCGTGTACTTGTAATATTCGCAGGTCAACCCCCAGTCTGTCCAAAATCTGTATAGCTGGTCATGTGGTGTCTGGTGTGGGTGAATCATCTTTTCTCTTTCGCCTCGTTGGCGCTGTTTGATGTTGTTTGTGGATTCAATTTTTTTCTTACTGGTATCTTGCATTAAGTTGAGATGTTATTTAACTATAGAATTGAAAATCTCTTGTCACTATGGTAGAAAAGAAATTCTGCAACTCGCTAAATTGTGAAGTTCGAAGTTGAATCGGCAAATCACAGTTCAACACATCCGTAAACATATTCGCTAGAGTACTCACATCTGTTAGCTGCAAAGCCCTCTGGGCCGTGATGCATCTTTAATCCGGTGCCGTGCCGAATCATGCTATGAGTTGATCTGTTTTGCAAGACAGGTTAGGTCCATGGTGTTGTCACGCTTTGAGACACGACGACTCCGTCTCTTCTTTCCGTGCCGGTGCCGTGATTCCAGTCCGCAGTTCTGTGTTCATCCTGTGAAAAAAAAGGGTTTCCGCGCAATCTATCACTGTCCTTCCGTCAATGTTGAATCAGGATCAGGACGAATTAAAATTGGGGTAGGCTGGATAAGACGAATTAAAACTGCGATGGAAGTCTTGACAAGACTGAGCCGAAGAGTTAAAGAAAAATTGCGAAACAACCTACTAAATATAATTGGCTAATCCCACATCAGTCAGTATCAGTAGGCATCCTGATCGTATTCATTCGCGGCGACCCTGCCGTCCATTCATGCCTTCCCAGCCTCCCGCTGCCAATGAACGATATCTCTAATCAACCACACGGCATTATCCTGTTGTAAAGGCAAAAGACAACGATTCCGTAGCAAAAGATGATCAGAAAATTAGGAAAAGCACACACGCAGTGCAATTCCTGCCTGTTGCTCTCCAAAATTGATTCCTCCCACATGCCCCTCGAGATATGCTCATCCTGCCAAATCATTTTCCAGCCCAATATGACACATCACGGCATCAATGACCTTGGTGATTCATATAGGCAAGGGACATGATGTGTCTTCGGTTAGGCCACACAGTTGCCCCCGGTTGAGATTCCAGGCATGGCGAAAAGGAAATCAAATGCCAAATAATCCATCTCAAATAGTCGGTCGCCTAGCTTCCCTAGCAAGAGATGCACACCACCGTTGAAGAGAGAAAGAACAGCAATTGGAGTAGTTAGCTGTCCTGGAGTTCTGGTCTCTTTTTTCGAGTGTGTAGCAGTGTTAGCCAGCTAGTTCTTCTCTGATAAAAGGCCGTGCTCGTGCGTGCTGCAGTCTTACATGTCCATAAACCCTCACTCCCACGACGCTGCACTGTAGCTCACTAGAGTAGAGAGAGGGAGAGGCTTGGAGAGAAGACCGGAGGAGGCGGCGCCTGACGTCGACGATGTGCTTCAAGTTCAACAGCAAGGAGAGGGTCGGGTGCTGCCTGCTGGTGGTGATCATCATCCTCCTCATCATCGGCGTCCTCTTCGGGATGGGGTCTTCCGCCACGGCTACGACAAGTTCAGGAACTCGGCCGCAACCACACCTGCTACGACTGCAACGCGCACTAGCCACACGGCGGTCTACCGGTGTGTGTATATGTATCTGTAGTAGACTAGTAGTTAACCTGTGCAGAATTTTGTTGCTCTCGTGTGTAAGGGTATACAAAGGAAAAAACAAACTGTGCTACTTTTGCCTGGGCTGTTGCTGTTCCTCTGCTCTTCGTTTAGCTCTCTGGCTTTCTCTTCTGTTGCATCTGTCAATTTGTAGGAAAGCTGGAATGTTTTTGGCTGCGATTTTTTGTTCTTTCGATAACCCCGTTGCAACGTCTAACAAACAAGCAAAAATTTAGGCTTGATGGAAGCTAGGATGCCATTGGCAGAAATAAAAACTACACTATGTTACACGAATATATTGGGATGTTAACATAAGGAAAATCAACATATATTTCCAGTTAAATAATACGCTTCTTCTGATTAAAATCAACTAATTCGGAAGGTCCATATTCCTTAAGTCAAAGCTCAAAATTTGCAAGGGGTTAGCGGTCACCTTAAACTTCTACATACGCACTCATATGAATTCAACCAAAAGAATTGATCATATCCCACAATAAAGCCACACATTTAATTTTACAAAGCCCACTTGATCATCACAACTCATATTTTCAAAGCCAACATCAAAGAGAAGCCCAGAAGCCTTTTAGTAGTAAGAGCCACTTGGCAACATCTAAAAGAAAAGCCAAACATTGGATAAGGAAGGAGCAGCCGTATCTTGCTCTAGGAGGAGAAGGGAACCTCACTTGGCAACCTGAAAAGAATGATATCATGGATGATTATCCATACCAGCCATGTCTTGCACACGAGGGAATGCATCTCAACATGGAAACTTGAACCAACAGGGTCCCACATGCAAGCAACTCACACAACACATGCAACCTGTGTGTTGTCACCACCACAGCAACTCCCAAACCAGTATATAAACAGGGCAGCAGCAGTACCAGCCATTGTTCAAGCACAAACACACATCCCAGCCGCACCATAGGCTCTATACATCAGCCAAACAATATATCAGCAGTACAACTATTGTTTCTACAGCACCGAAACATCTTCTCAGATCCACCACAGCTCAAGGACACCAAAACATCACCAAATCTTGATGAATCCTTAAAAATATTAGGAAACATATCGAGCAGCTAGAGGAGCAGGCTATACATAGAGAAGCTTGGTCTTCTGACTCTGTAAAACCTTCTTGTATAGCCTGCTCCTCCTAGCAGCTTAATCTGTTTTCTAGGTTTTTTTAAGGATTCATCACGTAATGTTTTGGTGGGAAAGAGAGAAGCTTGGTCTTCTGGCTCTTCAGGTGGAAAAGATAGCAACTAGGAGAAGCAGGCGACACAAGAAAAGAGGGGAAGAGAGGTTTAGGAAAGGGGATTGACCAGATTTGTACTTATCAGTTCATAGAAATAGGTGAGAGAGAAGAGAGAATCAAATCGGGTAAGTGTTGCTGAACAGCAACAAGCTGATGCCCAGGAACCACCAACTCACTTAAATCTGCAAGCCCAACACTTATACATGTTTCAAATCATGCATATTAACTTAGGAAATAAATCTAGCATGCTTGGATGCTAGCAAATCATCAAGAACTCATAAAACAACTCAAGTAATTTAGGACAGCAAGTAAAACAGAAGTAGATCATGTATTTCCATGCACTGGTTCAGATCTTTGAACCAGCAGCCGTTTATATGAGCATATATACTTTCTAGCATAGCAAGATCATCTCTGCTTGTCAAGAACTCACAAAAATAATACAAGCATGTTTTGGGAACAAATAAATCTTGCCAACAATTAATCAATTTATTCAGTAAGCCAAATCGGCTAAAACATCACCAACAACATGTATCATCACTTTAAAATCATTTGAACAGCACAAGGATGAAGAAATCATCACAGGTCTTTCTCTGAATTTAATTAACAGGATTAAAAATAGAAAACTGAACATTTCTTCAAATAACAGAACTACAAACATTCAGTTTCGTCTAAGCCACATATGCCAGGGATGAGCAAACCATCCAAACTGAGGCACCATCAGCAAGATTAAATCTATTTTGCATCTTATGCAAAAAAATAACCAAGTTAAATATTTTGCTTATTGATTTAATCACAAACTTCTAGGCAAAAGAAAGAACCGAATAATTTAGGCATGACACGAAAAAACTGATTTGGTGGTCAACAACTTTACAACCTGAGAACCCAAATATTTCGAGGTGATTTAAACACCCACATTGGACCATCCATTCTTATTTAATCACACATGCAAATGGATATAATTCGTGGATGCTAAATGACACGAAACTGGAAGCATCTGTTTGAATTACAGGGATTGTACAGTTTAACATGCACAAATGAACTGAATCTACTGACTAGTTCACTGGAACATAATCCATAGGCGCGTGAAATAACAAAGCACCCTGGAGTTACTATCACTCGGCAACACGATGCAGCGGATATGTAACACATGACAGGAGATTTTGTACATCATTCCATTAGCTGCAGCAGCCACCGCCTTGGGAAGACGAGCCACCAGCACCTCCAGATTGGCCAAGGGTTATGTGGCCAACCTTGATTCCAAAAGACTGCAATTCATCCTTTAAAAATATCAGTTCATGCTCAGGGTCAGCAACACACCGCCGCAGAGAAAGCATCAACTAAACTTTTTTTAACAGTTCAACAAGCAACATATGTTGAAAGAAAATGTTATTGACAGGCCAATGTCATTCACTGCTACTGAAACAGAAACATTGTGCCCTTCCACTTATTAACTTCTTTTGCCAATAACTGAAGGTAACAGATCTCTCTTTGCAACATCGCCCTTATCATATTTTACTATTCTTAGTGCTTAAGTTTCATATAAAGGCTCTCGGTAAAGCGATGAGCTTTCTGCAAGTCAGGAAGCACGAAGGAAGGAATATGGACATACATCAGAAAACTGAGCCTGGAATCTTAAGGATTGCATATCACTCTTGAATATAAGTAAAGGCACCTCTCTTCTTCATACCAGTGAAAATATGTGGTGCGCTATGTTAATTAATACTGTAATCGAGTTCCATAAATAATGATAATAAATAAATCATGCATTCTCACTTTTCATCAAGCATACAAAGTAAATGAGATGACATCTGAAAGTTTTCCTTGTCAGATACATCAAAGACAAACTTTGCTGTGCATGATGTTGATTGACTATGTAATTAGGTGCATAAATAATGATAACATAACATCAGACATTCTCGCTTTTCACTAATAAAGCCATATTAATGATTTGGACATTAGAAATTGACCTCATTAGATACATCAAAGACACCATCTTGGATTTTCTTGTATATAGCTCCAGCAGTCTTGACGAAACCCTGTATTTCCAAATGGAATGAGAAAGCCGTCTGGGGAGAGGCCTTAATTACACAGAGATGCATCAATAATCAATCATCTCACCTCCTCGACATTTTGTGCAGTTTTTGCAGATGCCTCCATAAAGATCAAGCCGTTCTCCTTGGCGAACTGCTCGCCTTCCTCGAAGCTCACGGCACGTCTATGAGACAGATCGCATTTGTTTCCAACCAGCATTATTGTCATGTTAGCGTTGGCATGCTGCCTTGCATCTTCGAGCCAGCTCGCCAGATGATTAAAGGTTTCCCTCCTAAAGTCAGTATAAGGCAGAGGTTAAGACAACGAGGTTCAGGAAATCAAAGTACACAGCTTCCGTTATATTGTACAAGTACCTGGTGATGTCATAAACCAGAAGAGCACCAGCTGCTCCCCTGTAGTATGACCTAGTTATAGATCTGAATGACTCCTGGCCAGCCTGTAATGTTAACACAGCAGAAAATGATTTTGTGTCCTGGCAACTGAATGTGACACTGAGGTCTATGGCATGACAGTTAACAAACCAGGGATAATTCGAGATAAAAGATGAACAAAAAGCTAAACCACACATTAGTGGTATGTCACGAGAGCTAGTAATTCATAATGAAACTCGCGTAAGTGTCAATCATCTACGGCGACAAATGGCACTTGCAATTTCCAAGCAGGGTTGGACAATCCTAGTTACAATTAAAGGCGCTAGCTTTTCCCATCTGCAGCTGCTACGGTGGGAACACCCATCGATCCCACCCCAATATATCATCATGCCACCCGGAAAAGGAGAGAACCGCACGTACCGTGTCCCAAATCTGGAGCTTGATGGGTTTGTTGTCGATGGTGATCATCCGGGCGCCGAACTCGACGCCGATGGTGAGGTCATGGACGGGCTGGAAGCGCTTGTCGGTGAACTGCAGCAGCAGGCACGACTTGCCGACACCTGGACAGCAATCATCAGACAAACAGCGAATCGGATTAAGGCGGGCGGAAAGATAGATCTCGTGGATAAGGCGAGCTGCACGGATCCGTCCAATCTTCCAGGGATCGAAGGGGGAGCGGACCTGTGTCGCCGATGATGATGTACTTGAAGAGGTAGGCGTACGACATCTCTGCTCCGCCGCCGCCGCTCCGGGAACTCGCGTCGCGTGGGGGTTCAGGGGATTTCGCGGAGGTGCGACGAGGCGTGTGCGAGAGAGAGAGAGAGAGAGAGAGGAGGGGGATTTCCGATTTCTTCCTCTGTTTACTTGGGAGGAGAGGAAGACGGAGAAGACGTGGTTACGTGAACTGATTTGGGGGGGTTCGGCGATTTGGTCAGGCAATCAATCGGTCGCGTGCGGATTATTGATTTGTGTTATGAAATGCTGTTCCTCTACTTATCCCGGCCGACTAGACGGGTGAACAGAAACAGGTCGACATGCGTTTAGGAGGCTTGGGGGCTATTTTGCCTCGTTAACGTCTCGTGACTAGGTGTTTTTTCAGCGTTAAGATGCGAATCAACTGTTAGTGCTCTTCTTCTCTGGTGACGGCGAAGGATTTGAGTGCTTGATAGCTGCGGCGAGTGTGGTATGATGCAGTACATCCGCTTGTATTCTCCTAATTTTATGTTGTTTGTATTAGTACCAAATCTATATCGTTGCTATTATTATCAATAGAAGTAATGTATGCTTCGTAGAAAAAAAAAGGTCAACATGTTTCCGTAATATTTTCTTAACGGAAAGTCGACATGATGAGGGAGTCTATAATTTCACATGACTTGAACCCAAATTTGGTTCGCACATACTCCCTCCGTTCCTGTATATAACATGTTTTAGACATTTCAAATGTGGACTAGATACAAACTGAAACAGATGAACATATACAATAAAAATCGTCTACATACATGCGAACATATAAAACACTAAAACATTTTATATTTAGGAACATAGTGAGTAGATCATCAAGGGAGAAGAATCTAACTGCGAATATGACCACAAAATGACAAAAAAAGTGGGACGATTTTTTTAGGAGACTACTCATCATAGCTGGATCGATCTTTTTTAATTCATTGTAAATTGAATTTGGAATTCAAAATTGTGAGATTGTAGACATACGTCATGTCAACTCTTCTACTCCTTATGGCACGCAACACACTTTGTAAGTTGTAACACTAGAACATTTCATGTCGAGAGTCTAACCCAGCTCATAAACAATGGGAGTTTTGGGTTGTGCCACAAAAAATTAGAAAGATCAAGTATGATTGGACACACATAGTCTCTATCGGAAGTCTAACCATCCGAGGATACTGAAGTTTTTGGGTTGTCCCACCCAAAAGTAAGCACCAAGTAGATAGTCTAAGAAGAGCATGAAAGATATTCGATATATAGAGTATAATGTGGATACACACAGGTCCTCTCCTCTCCTCTCCTCTCGTAACCCCCCTCTCGCCCCCGCGCGGCGGCAGGGGGGAACCCTAGCGCCGCCGCCGCCGCAGCCCCCCACCGTTCCTCCCTCCTCCCTCCCCCGCTGCCACCATGGGCGCGGCCAGGCAAAGCCTGGGCACGGCCGGCGGGGGGGGGGGGGGGGGGGGGGGGGGATTGGCCGTCCTCGAGATTGACGGGCCAGGCGGGTGGGCGCCGCCGATCCTCGGGCGTGGCGCGGCCGCCGGTCGCCACGGCGACGTCGACGCCCTGCATCGACGGCGTGGCAGACGGCGTAGATCCCGGCCCTCCAGGCGCAGAGCGGCGGCTTCCGGCGTTCCGATCCTTGTGAGCGGGGCGTGGGGCGGATCTGACCAGCAGGGTGATTCGGGTGTGCCGCTCACTCCGGTGGCGTGCCATGCCCAGATCTTGCCTCTGCTCGCGTAGATCTGAAGGTGTTGATGATGGCCGGTGAGATCTGGGCTCCGAGGTCGGAGCCGACGATGGCGGCGCCCGTGGGCGTCGTTACCTTGCTGAAGGCGTCGTCGCCGTGATTCTTCTACCTTCCGCCATGATGTTCCGGGAGAAACCCAAGATCTGGTGCTACCGGATCGGACGATGACGGCACTTTCGGTGTCGCTTCTCCCTCTTGAGGGCATCGTTTTGGAACACGTGCTGCCTGGAGTGGTCTACCGGTGGAGTGGAGCTTCACCTTCCATGACGAAGACGGCTGGTCTTGGCGGCGTGGTGCAGCGGGGACTCGACGACGGTCATGTTATGGTGGACTTGCACAGGGAGGGGGCGTAGCCAGGTGTCATGGTGGCATCGGCGGCAGGCCTGGCGAGAGTCTTTGCTCCGATCGGCATGCTGAATTGGGTTGGAGGAAGAGGATGGAGGCGATTTCCGGAGCGTGTGCACAAGGCGCTATCTCTGTGTTGGCCAGGGAGCCGGCGATGGTTGTAGCCGGGGCACAAGGCCCCGTTTCACTCTGTCGTTTGTGCTAGTTGTGGTACAGATGGTGGATTCAGCTTGTATTCGTTCGTTGTAAGGCTTTTGCCAGCTATGTTGAATAAAATAAATAAAGCGGCCGTATGCATCATTTTGATGTAGGGGCTGGGGTGACCCTTTTCTAAAATGTGGATACACACACTCTTAAGGTATCAACTAAGACCTCGTTATCACGTGTATGCCACATATTACTCGGATGATAAATGCACGACGCCAAACCTTATTGTGGTTTGATCTCCGGTGTGATGGGTGTACAAACACTCCATTACCTATGTTAGTTCTCAATTAAAACAATTAAATTGATTTTGATGTAGCTTTTACACATCAAGAATTATCTCTACTAAGCCCTTTCATGTATGTTTAATGCATGTTTTCCGAATCAAATCACACCAATTATATTTCTTATAGATGTCGATAACATAGTAGTTGCCAGAGTTAATAGCGGAAAACTACCACTTTTCGCGTCAAATTTACCGATTGATACCACATTGGTCCCGATTCTCATCTAGGTACCACATTTTGTCCAGATTTTCTCAGAGCCCAAATGGCGTGCTGATTCAATTTAGACAGCCATTCTGACATGGCAACCCCACCTGTAAGGATGACGTGGCAAGCTGAGAGAAATTAACAACCAAACTAACAGTGGGCCCCACTTATCAGTACAGTAAAAAAGAAAAAAATCAGAGAAAATAAAAAAAATGAAAGAAAAAGGAAAAATTCCCCCACACACCGCAGCACTCGCCGGCGAACACCGATGCCGGCGAGCACCGCTCGCCGCCTCTACCCCTGCTCTCCGCCGCCCCCACTCGCCGCTTCTGCCCCTGCTCGCCGCCGCCCCCACTCGCCGCCTCTGCCCCTGCTCTCCGCCCCCTCTCGCCGCCGCCTCTGCCCCTGCTCGCCGCCCCTCCCGCTCGCCGCCCGTCGTGGCCCTCCCGCAGTTGATGGCCCAGAGCATGGGGAGGCAGGCGAAGCCCCAGAGGAAGAAGAGCCGCGCGTGGCCCTCCGCGTCCTCCAGCGGCATCCCCAGGGGCGTCGCCCACACCGCCGGCGAAGGCGGCGCGCGGCGCGGGGCCGCCGTCGCGGAGGAGGGTGGCCTCCGGGCAGCGGATGCAGGCGGGCGGGATCGGGGCGTGCTCGCCGTCGCCCGCCTGCTCGCCGGCCGCGTCGCTTTGCGTCGCCGTGCGTGCTTGCAGGCCGTGGCGCGCTCGCCGCCACCCGCCTGCTCGCCGCGCGTGCACATCGGCCGCGTCGCGTCGCCGCGCGTGCTCGCGGGCCAGGGCGCGAGCGCCGTCGCCCGCCTGCTTGCCGCGCGTGCAAGCCGGCCGTGGCGCGCTCGCCGTTGACCGCCTGCTCGCAGTTCGCCGTGCTCTGCAGCCGCCGTCACTAGGGTCCCCGCAATGCTCGCCGGCTCCGCCTCATGGTCGTCTGCGTCGTCGTCGGCCACGACGAGCGGCCCGCGGCGGGGAAGTGCTGGAGCCGGCGTCGGGCTGGGAGTCACCTCCGGGACGGTTGATTTTCTATATTTTCTTTTTTAGATATTTTTTATATTTTGATTTTTTTATTAGGCTGCGAAGTGGGACCCACCTTCCACCTCACCAAATTAGATTATTTAATTTTTAGTTAGACTGTCATGTGGGGCCAACTTGCCACGTCATCCTTACAGGTGGGCCGCCATGTCAGAATGACTGTCTAAATTGAATCAACACGCCATTTGGGCAATCTGAGAAAACCTGGATAAAATGTGGTACCTAGATGAGAATCGGGACCAATGTGGTATCAATCGGTAAATTTGACGCGAAAAGTGGTAGTTTTCCGCTATTAACTCTAGTTGCGTAGATCCAATGTGCTAGCTACCAAGCATAAAAGGTTATAGTAGTTCCTCGTAACAAGACTGGGCCAATAATAAACAAGTGTTAGTAACACAAACCATTATCATTCAAAGCAAGAGGAGGATATTTAGCAAGATCTTTTTCCAAAACCAGCTTTTAGTTGATCATGAGGCTCGGTGAGTTTGCTTAGATCACTCTTAAGACCCTATGGTACTTTTCGAGTTTCTCAAATTCTCAAGGAGTCTAATATGACCAACTGTTGAGGTATTGGTAACGCGGAACTACTATATGGATTCATACGTACCGTAGAGGAGGTGGGGAAGAACGTAGAGGGTTCCAGTGACGGGATTGCACACACGATCTTACCCAGCTTCGGATCTCACGACGGTGGCGAGATCCTACGTGCTGCTATAATTCACTCAAGGAGAATATGTGTACAGGTTACAATGAGGTTGTATGCGTGCCCTAAGGCTGCGGGAAGGCTGGCTTATAAAGGCGCCAAGCCTTCCCCCACAAGGAAAGCCTTAATCGACATAGATCATGAGTCCTAGACTAACACGGTAACAAACCCTAACTTGCTCCCTAAGGCGAACGCGGTCTGGCCTTCGTCTTGGACTTCTCTAAGCCAGCCCAGGGCTTATCCTTGCGTCTAAGCCCATGAGGCCTTCTCCATTAAGCCCTCCGGCTTTAGCTGATGGGCCTCCTCGGTGGGCCTGGTTTTATCCACCGTGGCAGGTATACCCGTTCGGCATAACCTCCACACCAACCATGAGCTCATCATTTTTTATTTTAAATTTTCTTGCCACCTCAAGAACTTTCTCATAGGTCCTTCACTTTAGATAAATCCAAAGGTCGGGTCTGCTCACATGAGAGATAACTGTCTCCTCCTTAAGATCACCTCCAACACTCGTGATTTTATTACATGATCGAGAGCATGTCTTTCCAATTCCATAATCTATGTATGCAGACCTTACAAATGGCCATATTATATTTCTCCGCAAGAATCTATGAAAGTAAAAAGTACCGCTGATGATTAAGATTTTCATTTGGTTCCTGTATAGGAAGTTCTTAACCAAAATATCCTACCTAATAGAAGATAGAAGAAGTGTAAGAATATTGTTTATGTGAATATTACTTATTATATTTTGTAACTCCTTTAGACTTTCTGTCGTACTATGATATTGGATCATTTATATCAATTATTTATAGACGTCTCAGATTAATATTGTGTGGTTGGATGTAAACTTTTAATATTTTATATCATATGCGACATATATAGTATCTATGGGGGCCAATTTTTGGTGGTTCTCTTCCAAAAAAAAAAAAACAATGTGCTGACTTCATATCCCTTTTTGAATTAAAAAACGAACAATCAATGGGATGTGTATGAATCCTTGGTGGTTTCTCTTCCAAAAAGAAGGACTGACTTCATATCCGTCTGGCAACTGCATACAAATAAAATGTCGAAATGTTAGGCAATCATCAGACTTAACAGAAGCGTCTCTCGGCCGACTAAACACTTGTAGTCACGTGGGGTGAGCTGCCGACTCCCGTGGACGCAGGGCGAACATGAAGTTGGTCGGCTATGGATTGGCTCGTCAGGCCGAATTCGGTGGTGTGACGAGCCCTGTCTGTCGGACTCGTAGACACCCACCTGAGGATAGGGAAATGTTGGAGTCTTGCCACTCACAGCCGGTAAAGTAGGAGTACCGAATAGCTAGTTTAGCACAAGTATCAGTTAGTTTCGTTGTCGCTAGCTCTTATGACAACCGAAAGCTCCCTCGGTCAAGCTGTTCAATTCGCTCCATGTATTCTCTCCACGTCTTGATCGAAGCTTCTATTTGAAGCATTTTGAATGGAGATGTCTCCAGAAATATCCACCAAACCTTGGATAATTTCCTAATCGCTCTTATCCTTGTTCCTTGCCGACAAGCAGCGATCTTCCTCATGCAAGTAGTGTGCCGTCGAGGTAAGTAACACGGTGATAATAATGCTCTACTTCCATCTGTAAATAAAAGCTAATGCTGGAAAGTTTGTCCATGCACGGAGGACACCAGCGTTGCCCTCACATTGACAAGGAGCAACTTGCCGAATAATGTCTTTTCTTCTTCTTCTCAATCAGTGGTGGTCCCGTCGTGCATAGATGCAGAGACCTTGCACCGATTTTGTGAAGAATGAAATCCGGAATTTGTGTGAGCACCCCCATTTTCTGGGGGGAAATATGGATATTGCTATTTGAGGAAATTCAGAAGGAGCTCGTCGTGTATCTACTGCCGCGAAAGAAAAACAACAACTGAGGCTGGTAAGGGACCGGTTCGGCCTAATTGCTTGAAGCCCATCAGCAACACACTAGCCCGACACTTTGGCCCGTGTGTAGTTGAGCGACCAAAGCACCTCGCTGAACCGCGGCCCGTTTTCCGTAGCCGCTGCCGGGGCTAATCCTATTTGACCTCGGATCCGGCCATGCACCGGTCACGCTTCGCTCAAAAAAAAAAAAAAAAAACATCGGCCACGCTCACGCACGCGCCTTCCTCCCTCTGAAGAGCGCGCACGTAGGAGCTAGGATCAATTCAATCACTGTGCTGTGCGTGCATGCAGTCTGCAGTAGAGCTGTGAATCAGCAGCAGAACGCCTGCAGCTACATACTACGTGCGCGGCTAATCAAACAAACAGTGGACCAGCCGCTGAGCCGAATGCATGCACGCACGCACGCATCAATGGATGCCGCCCGGCCTCAGCTGGGCTCTGCCTAGCCTGCAGCTACCTTCCACCAGCGAGTAAAGCCGTCGCCGTCGCCGTCGGCCACGTACGTGCGGCTCGAGGTAAGGTTGGTGCGCGCGTGCGGCGGTGGGTACGACGACCACGATGCACCAACCTCCGGCCGGCCCGGCTATAGCCTTGGTCAAAACTCAAAAGGTGAAGCTATCTGCAATCCATGGCATATAAGCACTCGATCGCAGGTAAAGCTCTAAAAGTGAAGCCTTGATCGAGAGCGAGCGAGCTACCTGGTCTAAACAATCGAGTTAACCATCATTGCACTCGATCGCAGGTAAAGCTCTAATCAAATCAAAGCTAATAAGCACTCGATCAGTCGTCGGCTGCGACCAAAGCTTCTCCGGCCGTGACCAGGGAATATATATACATCTACCCGTACGTGCATATATAGCCAGCCATTAGTCAATGCTCCATCACATGACCGAAAGCTTGCAGGTCGACGGGAGGACGGAGAGAAGATCATGCCATTTTGCGGCGCCGGCCGTCTAGTGGTCGATCGACTGCATGGTCACCACAGCCACCGCCCACCGGCCGTCCGGCCGGCCTGATCAATCATGGCGCGCGAGATTGCCGGGGGCCGGGCCGGGCTGGATTCGTTTCGGTGTACTGTGTGCACGCGCCTCATTGCTTTTCGGTTTCCTACGACAAGGAATACGACGCCGCCGCTACCGCATCTGCATCTGCATGTGTGCGTGGCCATAGTTTAGCTTGACCTTGACCAAGGTTTTGGATGTTTTGACGGACTCACACGGTGACACGGACAATCTAAACAAAAGGCCGGAGATTGATCATGGACTCATGGGCGTGCAAGCAGCAGCTGCCCGCGACGACGGATAAAACTTTTGGTATTGTATTCATGTGCGCTTTAGAATCAAGGGACACGTACGTACGTACTTGTGTGAATACGTACGACCATGCATGCCTGAAAACCAAGGACAACACTAGCGTACTGCCACCAAAACTTTTTATCTATTTACACACAAAAAAATGATGTATAGTACACACAACTACAGAAGCCACCACCTAGCAAGGTCCTACAGGGGTGCTCAGTGGAGGAGTCCAAATTCGCACCGGGTACAGAGTCATACTCCCTCCGTTCCAATTTAATTGACTTGCTATTCACCACATGTGACGAGTTTTTTTTTTAATTTCATCCAGCCAGTTTTTATTAACTCAATATTTCGTAGCATGGTGAAACAAGGAAAGAGTTATAAACAAACAAATAAAGATGCGCACAAACCAAATGAAAAATAATATAAATTCGGCACAAGCTCTTTACAACATGCGACAAAGAAAACAACTATAGAGCGACGAACGACTAATATGAAGATTACATCGCCATCTGTGTTGGGTAAATACCTCCTGACCTGTCTTCTCCATATGAAAACATGTCCTCATAAAGAGCTCTTTATGCTATCAAACACAACAGGCACATACACAATGGGGACGAGGGAGGCTAGGCCACCCCCATGCTTCGGATTTATTGAAGAACGTTAGTCATTTGAGCTCTTATTTCTTAGTGATTTAGTGAAATCTGTCCCCCTCAACAAGTTTGTGACACTAAGTCTGTCCAGTTCGCCCCCCTCAAGGTCACATGTTGGCTCCGTCCCTGAAACACAACATTATTTTTGCAGAGGCACAATGCCCAACATTAAGGTCTCACTCCCACAAGGATTTGTTTCTATGGGATGCTCCATAGGAAAACTGATGAACATGTCTGAAACAAATCACATTCGGTAGAAGCTGAATAAAACCAGACTACACGTGTGAATTTGCGTTCATAGAACAAATGCCTAATTTGTCAAAATGACACTTTACTCGCATGACAATTCCTCTTAGCAAGATTCTCATTTGTCAAATGACAATCCATATTAGGTATCAATGGACGATACTAATTTTTAATCGGATTTTCATTTTTGATATTTCTTGTCATGTACTAAAGTATACCGGAACTAACGCTTGGTACATGGGTTTGACCCAAAAATGCCATTTGTTTGCATAATCATTCAACAAGTCATGTCCAGGCGTCACACCTCAAGAAGACGCTTGAAGACTTAATTCCAAGATGCCAAACAATTTTCCAAATCAGTGATCACATCCAAAGGGAATGTCTCGAGGTTATGACCCGAAGACCTCCTTAATTGTGGCAATTATATGTCGACCAATGTTATAAATCCATGGATATTGCCAGCTCAACGGAGCATCTCGAAGAAAAATATCTGACCGTGTCATAATGGTTCGCTGAATAAAAGGCTTTGCTAAATCCAGGTCGTCTCAGATTTGTTGATGCCTAAGATGATATGAAACTGTCCTATATATCCGAGATTCCTACTGTGTTGGGGGAGACCGCGAGACCATGGCAATAACTGAAGTCTAACACCATTGACGTAAACACAAGAAAATCCAAGTCGACTTAGATGTACATAAACTCTAGAAAAAATTCCAAGCCTAGACACGCACATACATGCAAACTCACATAAGTCTCGTCTTACTATCAACGAATATGTCACCTTTCATTCTATGATGTAATCCACGTATGAATGTGTGGCATTCGGTACAAATTTAGTGGTTTTTATGGATATCTATTCTTATTGAATTTGTAATTATAGTGCATCCATGTGTGGGTATATGCTTGTGTGATGGTTATGTGTGTGTTTATATCTTCCTTGTCATACAGATATACCACAAATTATTGTACTCCATCTTTTCCGGATTCATAAGGCCCATCAGTATTTTGAGAACATCTATTTGACCACCGAAAGATGAGTTATATATCGTATAAATCATATCATTAGAAAATTCTTTTGAGAATAGATCTGACGGTTTACTTTTATGACATAGAATACATTTTGTTGGTCAAACTGAGGATCCAAAATAAGTGCAGATCTTAAAAACCCTAATTGAGTGATGAGTAGATATTTCTAACTAAATTAGCATACATAGCAACTCAATGCACTAATCATGTCCATGGTGGTAATAATTGATGAGTGTGCAACAGATCCAGCTAAAATTAGCTCAACCGGCTAACGTAATTGATGATAAACCCCTCAATTATTGGCACAAGTTGTACAACCAAGATCTCAAGGAATATGTTTCCCACATGCACGCACAAAAAATAAAGACACTGAAATGGCATAATAATGTAGCAACACGTAAACAAACCCGCATCAAATCATTAACTTACGGAGTAATCAAGTGGAAGAGATCACACCTTCCCTCGAGCTGCTTTCTCTCAAGAAGACGAGGGCCACCATGCCGCACGTGCACAGAGATTATTATTGGATCCAACAGCCCAACAACAAAAGAGTGGCTGTGTGATCTGCGTGTGGACCGATGATGCATCAGAACGTACTATGGCGAAAGCGAGAGGCCCGGCCGCGCACTAGGTAGCTCGTTACAAATGATTGGCGTTGCGTTGCGATACGTACTCGCAGCAAACGGGTACCTCTGGTTGCTTAGTTAGCAGCAAAAGGGTCGAAATTATACTAATATTAGGATTCATTTTGGTGCATTTGCTGGGTGAGTTGCGCACTAGCTCGTTCCATATAATTGGCAAGTTTGTAGGCAGCTAGGGACTTATAAGATGGGATCTTTGATCGATCCATCCATTTGCTTTTGGTGGCCCTGCATGGTGTCCTTTAATTTTAAGCCTGAGAAAACCACTTTGGCAAAAGCTACCTAAAGCTTATTTGTGATCAGTTTCTACTCTTCATCAAATTTTAGTTTCGTGCAACTGAATTTCGTTTTGTTAAACTACTAGAACGGGCAAACGTACGAACAATACATGCATGGTCCTAGCCAAGCTATTATACGATCTAATAATCGTCACCTACTTTGTCTGAATTTTTCCAAGACATAGACTAAATCCGAAAGGAGGGAGTATGTACTATAATTGTTTTGAGGGAATTCGTAAACTGCGATCAAACAACGGTTTGCCGGGGTGGCATTCTCGGACGATGACAATCTTTTGATGGCATTATCAAAACTACAACTAATTTGATGGCTTTAATTCTTAGGAAACGGCAATCATTTGATACAAGTTTTTTAAAGAAATTCTCTAATTGTTAGAGAGGGCGACAATGCCGACATACCCACCCGGGCGATTCCGAAGGCGCCCCCGAGCCGCCGCCAGAGTTCTCTCCCCGTTCGGCCTCTCCCCCCGCCGCCGCCAGCGGTCGCCGTCGGGCGTTGCCCGTGCGGGGACGGCGAGGATCCATCTCCATGGCGGCGGCGAGGATCTTCCCCATCGTTGCGGCGGCGGATCTGGTCTTCTTTGGCGGCGTCGTACACTGGGCGCGGCGCGGGAGGACGGGAATCGGCGCCCTGCGGATGGGACTCCGTGGCTGCGGCAACCTCGCTCCAGGATGGGGGCGGGCCTATGGAGCGGCGGTGAAGTGGCTGGCGGTGCGGCGGAGATCTACCACGGCGGCGCGTTGACCGGCGGCGGGGGCTCCTCCTTGCTGCGCGGTTCGGCCGGATCCGGCGGAAGATCGCCCCTGTTCTGCCGTCTTCTTCCTCATCTCCGGTGGGGTCGGAACGGCGGATCCAACAGGGTACCGGCGGGTGGCGAGGGGGCTACTAGCTTGGCTTGAATAAAGGTGGTGGTCCTCGGGTTCCAAATCGCGAGAAGACGAAGATCTGCTTGACGCCGGTACCTTGATCTGGCAAGAGTGTCGAGTTTCGGAAGGCTCCGCCGGTGATCTTTCTTGGGATAATTCCTAGAGATTGCTGGATCGGAGGGATTCGGTCGCGCCGGAGGGAGCGGCGTGAAGCTCTACTTCTGTGCCATCATGGGCAAATCCATGGTGTAGTCAGAGGCGGGGAATGTCATGAAAGCTGAGATTAAAGGACTAGCAAATGGCGATTGGAGGCTTTGCGGCGATGAGGAACTTGCTTGGAGTTGCAGGAGGCGGAGCAGCGGCATGTTAGTGGGGGCAACATCACAGGTGAAGTTCAAAGTCCTACCTTTCAGGGTGAAAATCCAAGGTCTGGGCTTAATTGGTTGTGCCTGGCAATGGTCTTGCTGAAGACATTGTTTTGAGAGCGGGACTATCTTCAGGGTGAAAACCCAAGGTCTGGCCTTAATTGGTTGTGCCTGGCACTGTTCTTCTTGAAGGCGGTGCTTTTGAAGAATTGGACATCAGGTGGTGTCTTGGTGGTGGTTGTGCGGCTGCTGCAAGGACTGTAACTCTGTAGCGGAACTTTTCTTTTTATTTCTTCTTCTTATTGTCTTTCGGCTGTGTGCATCCGTAATAGGTTTGGTTATTGCGTTGTTGCAGAGGCTGGGTGTAATTTGTATCTCCGCGATATTAATAAACACTCTTTATCTAAAAATACATGCACGGTATTGCGGATTCATTGGGTCTTGCGTGCGTGCATGCATGCCCTACTGCATATGGCTGCCCCGCTCTCTCTCTCTCTGGTCGAATTGAACATGGAGCGGCAAGAACTCTTAATCGCACGTACTCTGGACGTTCGTACGGCGACCCCAAAATGGAATTGAAAAACCCCACCACAGGTATGATTGACTAGCATTTCCCGGAATTCTGGTCTTCTGGATACATCCCGTCATACTTTCTGTTGATTTTTGTCTCGACGTAAGCTATATACTCCTATTAGAAAGAGACATCGATCGTCATTGCTAAGCTACTATACGATCTAATGACGAAAGTGTATGTTCTTTGTCCTGATTTCTGATGTTGGCTGCTTCCACAATATTTGCACACTTTTGCTAGCTTGTGAGGGGTCGTCATTGCTAACATAAGCAGGATTTCGTATCCCGGGAAAGCATCAAGTCGATCCAAAGTACCAGCTACCTCATCGAGATCCTCTACCTAGCGGAATCCCGGGAAACATTGCTGCTTGTGGGGGAAGTACGTATCAAACCTGAATATATACAGAATATAAAAGCCAGCACAACAAGAAAGGACCCTAAAACAATCAAAGAAGAAAAGCTTTCATCCATACTGAATTTTAATAACTCATTCACCAAAAATTGGAAAATGTGAAATTTTATTACCGATAATTACTAGAAAGTTAGAGGGATGGAAAATTGCAGCATATGATGATTCCTCATGTATTTTCATGAATCATTTATCATGTGCTTCAAATGGCTGGCTTTTCCATAACACTGCTAATTTTTTTATTTCAATATTACAATATTTTGTAATTTTTCTAAAATATTTTGTTTTGGTCTCCATGAATTTGTCTATTAATTGTTCAATTTTACTGATATTGCAAAATTCCCCATCCTTTTAACGTTTTAATATATATATTAACTTCACGTGGTTGCTTCTAATTTTATCTTTTTTATTTGTTGTGCTACCTAGTTGATGTATCTCATGTGTCAAATCACCGGCATGTCAATTTTCATACAGCTGCACATAATCGCGCCGAGAGTTCAAACTATCTAGCTGCAAAAGTTAAGTGCCCAAGCTAAGTGGTTGGTATTGAAGTTCATAGATAAACCATATCACAAAATTCGACAGATAGTCAAGAAGAAAATTATTGTTGGTTTCTTTCCTAATCTGTGACCTTTTTTTTTGTTGAAACCATGAACTGCAAGCATGATAAGCACCCTAATAGTACTCCCTCCGTTTCTGAAAGTAAGACGTGTATTCTTTTTTTGGATACTCAAACAATATATACTTTGATCGAGTTTCTAAAAAAATGATCAACAAATATGATATTATATGGAGATTATATGAAAATATATTTCACGGTACGTGTATCGAACGCTGAACGGTATCGATTTCGTATTGTATATGTTAACTGTTTTTTTACTAAGAACTTGATCAAACTTTGCATTGTTTGACTTTTGAAGAAAAAAAGTACGGCTTATCTTAAAGAACGGAGTGGGTGGTACATAGGTACGGACATGAAGGCGTGGTTGGCAATTTCAAACACAAAAGGTGTACAGTACAGTACAAGTATGGTCTGGCTCATAGACATGCATTATTTCTGTTATGCAGGTTATCTACCGGTGTACAACAATGCTACGAGGATGGTCGGCCCTACAGCGTGTGGAGCACCGAGAGTTGTTTTTGGAGGTGGCGTTGCGTTTGGAGGCTGCGGCCAGGGAGTTATTCTCCCGACATGGATGACAACATAGTCTCCGGATCGACCTACCACCATCTTAGGTGGCTTTACAATTTCTCATTATGATATGTAATTCGCATTTTATTTATTTCCGGATTGGGTACTGGTGAATTTGTGGCTGTGTGCATCCTAACTATACAAAGGTCGGGTGTAATGCTTAAAATTTTTGAGTAATAAAACCCCTTTATCTAAAAAAAAAAAAGCTAGGCCCTAGAAAGTACGTACAGTATAAGATCACAGCAAGTACAGGAGATGATCAAAAGTTGGCGCCCTGTTCACGTCCATGCACATGCCCGTAATCGTGTAGGCACTGTGCCACCATGGATCCTCTGCTAGCTACACCCGCATGCATGCATATGCACGACCACGTGCACAGTGCCATGATGCATGGCTATCCATAGGTTTGGTGCTGCTAGTAGAGTACTCACTGCGTTCCATTTTAATTGACTCACATATATCTAGATATAGATGTACCTAACACTAAAACGTGTATACATGCATCCATACGTATATATATGTGAGTCAATTAAAATGGAACGGAGGGAGTAGCAGCTAGCTAGTATGGGCGTGTACATGTACCGTATCGAGACGTCGCTACCTAGCGAAGCTAGCTAGAGCGATGCTATATACGCATACAAGAAAGAAAAAAATACGTACTCATTTTACATGATTGCACCGCATTGACCATGATGCTCCATACGGATCGGATCGAGCTACCACTGTATGGATCGAGGACGACGGAATATATCGAATATTGGATAAACATTTGCGGGGGCATGCATGGGCAGGAATGATGGATAACGAAGATTGGGTACTATCTTTGGTCCTAGATGGCCCTTTGCCAAACTATGATCCATACTCAAAAAATTTCAGCCAGATCTAGCCCCATTAAAAAGAAATCATACTGAAAAGTGTTTTGACAATGTCAGAGGCTCTGAAATTTGCATGGGGGATCGCACGCTAGCTGCAGCCTGCAGGAGAGGTGCGAATCCCAACCAATGAGGCTACAGTCCTCCACTCGGACCACGCACACGAGCGGCGACAGAGGACTGCGCAGGGTGAGGTGAAAGCTGGTCAGAGCGCAGAGGACACGTCCCCGCCCGTGCAGTCTCGACAGGCACAGCGATGAGCAGAGCAGAAGCCTGTACCTGGCCCTGCCTGTCTGCCCTCCCGTGAGGCGATACAAAATTGAGGATTGGGACGACGACGTCCGCTCGGCTCTGCACCCCGGCATGGGCTGCTGATTGGATTTGCCCCCCGCCATTGTCGAACACCAAGCCGGATGTACAGAAACCGCTTTCCCTGTTTTTTCGGAAAGAGAAGATAAGTGCTTCCAAGTGAGGTCTGGGACAATCTGCTATGGTAGTACCACTGTCCTGGCTTGTTGTTTGCGTGCACCGATCGTAGCACGGTGACCGACTCTCTGTCCGCAGCTAGGCAGGCAAGCACACGGATTTGGCTTCCCATCATCGACGATCGCCATTGATTTTGCGAGGCAAGTTCACTGATTGTACTGGAGTGGAGTACTATGGTTTCATCAATCGCCGGGCGGCCGGTTGATTACATTAGCGGTAACCCCTGCTGCATGCTGACCGTGACCAACACAAGGAAACGGGACAAGAAAATGCGATCAAGTATCCAAATCTGGTCCACTGGTCACTAGACCTGCCCCACCGCTACAAATCCACAGGAAGATACGGGCGGGGCAAAGGGACAAGGCAAATGCACGGGCATCTCGGTCGATCCAGCCGGAGAATAAACGACACGCTGCTCTGCTCACCGTACGCCCGCCCCTGGCGCAGTTTTGGTCAAAGCCCTCCTCCCACACAGGGGCGGAGGCAGGGGGGGACCAGCAGGGGCCCTGGCCCCCCCTAACACCATGGATTTGCTACTAAAATTGTATGAACAGTGCTGATTTTTGAAACTTATACTCTACCGGCCCCCCTTAACATGGGAGATTAAGGGATCCTGCCTCCGCCAGTGCTCCCACATGCACTCAGTCGCTCCACCGAGCAAGAAATAATATCCGATCTCCGTCCCACGATCGGGTCGATCGGCAACGCAGGAGGAATTGGCAAGATGATCCATGGACCTGGTTGCTGGGCAAGGACCGGGACCGCCACAACTGCTTGTCGTGGTAATTTCGACAGCATCTACTAGCTTCAGCATCTTTGCAATGTCAAAAGATTAATTAATGTTTTCCCGTGACCTTAAAAATGTTAGAGGAATATGGAACAGAGCACACATTATATGCGATCGTGAAGGATATCTGATCATGTTTAATTACTCGAGAATTAGGCCAGCCGCCAGAGAAGTGGAGAATAACAGATATACTTTTGTGAACGTATCTTGCAGATAAAACCAGAAAAAGGCATCCCATCAGGCTACTTATACGCTCAAGCATCAAGGGGTCCTATGTCTAGTGATATACTAGTGTTTATTCATAGCTCACTCATAATTCCGAAGCAATTATAGTAGAGCAGGTGTGAAATAAGAACCACTTACTTGTAGTAGGCCATACACCCATTTTTTAATCAGTTTTGTCGTCGTTATTGATGTTGTTGTTGTTGTTGTTGTTGCAAACAGTTTAAGGATAACCACCTAAAGATGATTAGAGCTCATTCGGGTTTTCGAAATCTCAGCTATTAGATCACTTCGTGATTTATATAGGGGACTTTTAGAATCTAGGAACACCAGATATTATTTGCGAAAATACGATGGATAAGTTTCAACTCAAAATACACGTGGGTGATTCTTTATGAATTTTACAAACCTTAAAAATACGCTTTCATGTAAGTTTTAAAAGATGTGTGGTTCTTTAATTACTCAAATTTGCTGTTGTTTTGTGTAGAAGAAAAACATAGAGTAGTTACTCAAATTTGCTGTTGTTTTGTGTAGACCCCATCGATGAGGCTAAGGTGGACCAATCTGTACTGCAACCGATGACACTCGTGCGGCTCCTTAAATATGTTACCCGCCACCTCCTCCTCCCCGACGAATATTTTTCTCCAACAGTTTCTCATGTCTTCGTGTCCTTCGTCAAGCAGGCTACAAGTATTTCCAAAAACAAATGCTACTCCTAGATGTGATGATACTCCCCGGTAAAAATCACAGACTCGGCGTCTCCTTTTTTCTCTCTCTTGAAACTCAGAGCCCCTCGTTTGACTTTGGTTATATTATGTTGGTAAAGTAGCAGTACTCGTTTAGACATTTACCTAGGTGCCCCGGCAGAGTAAAACAAGATTTGACTGTGTGCCACTCACGTCTATACTATTATTAAAACACCACATATTATACTCCTTGAAATTTGATATATCCATATCACTGAATCACTAATTGCGACCCCATGGTCGGTATATCTACCATCGATTATCTTCTTGTCGCGACAGCTGTGCCGCAGCCGTTGCTGCAGAGATCCACCTCCGACTGTTGCTGCCCTCACATTTTCCACAGCTATGCCATCACCAAAAAGTTGCAAGGCCTCCAGACTTAATATAAACATATTCACATAAAAGGTTAACTTCTGCTGAAGCGAAGGAAGACCCGTCGTCGAAGACTTGAGCCGCCGACCCTCCCTCTCAGTTTGGACTTATGATTGAGTTGGCTAATAAACATGACACTATATCAGAGCAGTAAGTCTCGACTTCGAGTTCTAGCTTTCCCAATTCATCCATAAAATTGGTGTTGCCCCCTCCTTGTCAAGGTATAGGCCTATTTAGTCATATGTGTGCTATGCGCGCCGTCGCTCTCCTCCGACACGTGTTGGCCTCAACCTTCCCCGAGTCACACATGAGAGATGTAGTGTACGCATATGTGGATTGTCTATCCCTTTCCATATGTTCAGACTTTTGTTTGTATTGGCTAGTGTATGAAACATGACACTCCATTCATGTCTATTTATTAGACACAAGACATTATGTATGGATTTAATTTACCAAAACATGGTTGGATACATATATACCACGAAACACCAAAAAGGATCAAGCAAACAAAGTAATGACAACCTCTATGCAACCACAATCTCACAAGAAAGGGGACCGACCTCTCATCGCTTCTACGAAGCACCTGGTCATATTCTCAATGTTACCGAAGGACGCCTACTGCCAAGAAGCAGATGAACACACCTAAAGAGACCTAGATGACAACATATATATGATGACCTACCAAGTAAGATGACCACCTTACATTCACACACCCCGCCATTTGGACGAATACGAAGCCTGCAGTATGCATTTTTGTGGCATGCTAAACCTCACTTATTTGACCATCCAAGTCTTAGATACACATGGACATGTGCCCTCGACGACAACTCCATTCAAGTGGGCGATGCCGAAGAGCATTGGCATCACTGGCCCAAACATTCTCTCGGGCTAGGGTTTCAGCCCGACACACCTCTTGCCGTCTTGATCATTGTGGAGATGAGGAGAACCCTCGATTATATGTGCCTATAAGGAGGGTACAACATACAAGAGCGTAGCTATCATGGGCTTTGATAACATCAAAATAGGCCATAACCCGGAAAGTGTAAATGGAGCCTGAGCTCCGTGTAGCTCGTTTTTTTCATAAATTTCAAAAATACGAAACAAAATTCCTACATCTAGATAATGTCGACGTCTAAAAGTATGTAAATTTTAATCCAAAATTGTCACTTCAACTCCTCCATGGTACCCAGGAACGTCCACACAAAAAAAAAAGTTGCGTGGCAGTAATGTGCTTCTTTGCTTGACAGGTCTCTTGGTAGTAGATATGCAAAGTCAAGAATAGTCAATCGGGAAATGGAGTGTTAAATTACTCCGATTCCTAGTTGATTGACTGTGACCAAGGAAGCAGAGGTACAAGTTGACCTAGGACAATGAGATTGTGCATGCGTCCGGAGTAGCTTTGACTTTCGAGACGTTTTCAGTAGGCTGCTCTGCGTGGGAACAAGGTAATGACATAGAGCATTAATTTGTTTCATAGGCTTACATTTTTTTAAAGTGATAGTTTCTAAGATTTATACGGATATACCTGTACCTGCATATTTTTAAGTTTCATTAATACAGTAATTTGTAAGCTACACAAAGAAGAAATTGTGTGCCTCCAACAAAGTAATGGTAACTCTATATTAATCCACACATTGCTATGCGTATCTACATGTATTGTTATTTTTTTAGAAGTTTTTAGGCTTCAAATTTATTTATTTTGCCTTTTTTTACTGGCTCATATGGCGTAGACTCGGTTTTAATTTTCTGATGCCTTTTTCTTCTCGCCTCGCCATGTATACAAAATCTCCCCCTGTGCTCCTTCATGCATATGGAGGCTTATACAGTTATATACACCTATGCTGTCTCTCTCTTCCTCTAGTTCCATGCTAAGTCGCATAGTTACTAGCATGGCTGAACTTGAGGTAGAGCTCATGTTCGAGTCCAAAATGGCAGCTAGCGTGTGGGAAGATGATACCTAGGGATAGATGAGTTCAAACTCATAGGTCCGGGGACGGCGACATGGAGCCCAATGAGTCTGATTCGTCGCACACGACCCTGAGGGGGGGGGGGGGGGGGGGGGGGTGCTCCAAAGTTAAGGCCACTATTTGCGGTTTTTGATATTGCAATGATTCGTTCAACATGTCACAGTCTCACTTTTGGTTTGCTTCAAATAAACATGCGACATGCTTTGATAAATCTGAGTGCCTACTACAAAAGTTCCGTTAATGCTGGAAGAATGGGTTGTTCACGCGATTTCTTGTGGCCAATTTTGTTGCATACATATTTTTTTGCTACATTGTTTTTTTTAGTGTTTTTTTAATGTTGCAACTTATTGTTGCATGATTATGACATACCGAAGAAGAAATGCTAGTACACAGATATTGGAAATGTATTAATGTTGCACATTAGAGTTTAATGCTACAATGATCGGATGGTCCATATCTCACATCTAAGTGAGATCGAACGACGAAGGGAACCGATCAAACGTCTCTTTCACCGTCCCGACGGACTCCAATGTCTATCGCCCTAGTAAGAAGAATGTCAAAACGAGTTACTCCAGATGATTAAGATACATTTGACATGGCATCGACCACAAATGACACTTTCGGAAGCATGGTGGAAATCTGCCTAGCAACAAAGTTCTATGCACGCATGTAACCCGATACATATCTCTCTCTACCTGTGTGTTTGACTTCACCTTGATCAGCAGCAGCCTAGATGCTAGTGTTCTACTAAAGGGACCATACTCCTAGCTAGTTCTAGCCCCTTCTTGATAAAAGTAATTCATACAGTGTTTTCATAGTAGGAGAGATACATGCAGCCTGTTGGTGTCCTTTGGTCTAACACAGCCAACTCTGTCAGTAAAAACAGAGATCAAGCAAGCAAGTACTGCTAGTACTACTACTTCTACTTGGAAGAAAAATAAAACAATGCCAAAGCAAAAGAAACAGAAGGCAACCCTATCTTTCCTTCCCTCTCCCTTCGCCAAGATCCTTCATGCCCGTGCTCCCACTACTATATATAGCCTCCCCCTCACGTTCTAATCTTAGAGAGAGAGGAAGAAACAGAGGGTGAGCAAGTGAATGCTAGCTTAGACACACGGACAGAGAGGCAAGGAAGGCAGGCTCCACAACTTGTGAGATGAGACTTTAGGAGGGACTGTGTGGTATGAGTATGATGTTGGGAGAGCTTGTGCTGGCTGCTCCGGCGATCTTGCTCTCCTTGCTCCTGACTTTGGTGCTGAGCCACTTCCTGCCTTTGCTCCTGAACCCCAAGGCTCCGAGGGGCAGCTTCGGATGGCCCCTTGTTGGTGAGACCCTGAGGTTCCTCACCCCTCATGCTTCCAACACACTCGGCAACTTTCTTGAGGATCACTGCTCCAGGTAATCACTGATCAGCAGTAACGTTCTTAATCGTGTTATCATGCAGTGAAGCACGTCGTAGTATTGTTTATCATAACTTCATGTGGCAGCAAAAGGCGATGCATGCTGTGCATGTTGTCCTGTCTCAGCAGCTTTATGTTTGTTTTTGTTTTATTCTTAGTAGCTCATAAGGCTGTGGTACATATCAGCTTGACAGTGCAGTTGTGTATAAGATTTGTGTAGTCAACACTTGTTTCTGAACAAGTGGTTCTTCTGTTGTTGGAAAACTTCAAAGGTAGGAGAAGACTAGCTAACATTGTTGTGATGATGATGCAGGTATGGGAGGGTGTTCAAGTCCCATCTGTTCTGCACCCCCACCGTAGTGTCCTGTGACCAGGAGCTGAACCACTTCATCCTGCAGAATGAGGAGAGGCTGTTCCAGTGCAGCTACCCCAGGCCAATTCATGGCATACTGGGCAAGTCCTCCATGCTGGTGGTCCTGGGGGAGGACCACAAGAGGCTCAGGAACCTTGCTCTAGCGCTGGTTACCTCCACAAAGCTCAAGCCAAGCTACCTTGGTGACATTGAAAAGATTGCACTGCACATAGTTGGGTCATGGCATCATGGCGAAGCCAGCAAAATCACCTTCTGTGAGGAGGCAAGAAAGGTTGGTTACCATACCAAGTGCATGTACTAAGTAAAAACAATACCTAGACCAGAGAGAGGGACATGATCCCATGAAACATGGAGGAAAATCTCTGCACATGTGGCCTATATCTACATCATCATGCTGTTACTTGATGCATGAATGTTTTCCAAAGGTAGCTTTGGCTCACCATGCTCTTTTTTTTTGGGTGAGCACAGTTTGCATTCAGTGTGATAGTGAAGCAGGTGCTGGGGCTGTCACCAGAGGAGCCAGTCACTGCCATGATACTGGAGGACTTCCTCACCTTCATGAAGGGTCTCATCTCTTTCCCCCTTCGCATCCCAGGGACCCCCTATGCCAAAGCTGTCCAGGTAATGAACTTAATTTTTTAAACAGCTTCACCTTTACATTAAAGTTTCAAGCCGTTTTGTGTACTTACCATGCATGAAGCTCCTTAGCAACATCTATACTGCATCAAGTATCATCTATACTACATCAAGGATGTATATATGCATATATTTTTTCCAACACTGGTCTCTTGTATGGTGATCACAGGCCAGAGAGAGGATATCAAGCACTGTGAAGGGCATTATTGAGGAGAGGAGAAAAGCTGGCTCCTGCAAGAAGGATGATTTCCTCAACATGCTCCTGTCAACCAATGAGCTCTCTGATGAGGAGAAAGTGAGCTTTGTGCTGGACTCCCTACTAGGAGGATATGAGACCACCTCACTCTTGATCTCCATGGTTGTGTACTTCCTTGGGCAATCAGCTGCAGATCTTGACCTAGTGAAGGTACATCGTCATGCTTCTCATGGTAAGCCAAAAATGATTGGTAGTTGTTCACCTGTCACTAACTATATATGAACATGCTATGCTTGCAGAGGGAGCATGAAGGCATAAAATCTACCAAAGGCAAGGAGGAGTGCCTGACCTCTGAGGACTACAAGAAGATGGAATATACCCAACATGTAATATAATCATCATTTTCTCGTTATTCGGCCCATTTGTCCATATGCCTGCCTATATCTGGAATTTAGACTAGAGCAAAGAACAGTTTGCAGAAACAGTGCAAAGCGGGAAGGGTCTTAATTTGTTCTGTAATAATGGGAATGGTGCAATGATACATATGTGGATGTCCTTTCAGGTTATCAATGAGGCGCTGAGATGTGGAAACATTGTCAAGTTTGTCCACAGGAAGGCTCTCAAAGATGTCAGATACAAAGGTAGTTAACCCAACTTGAGGCTTTCTTTGCAGATCCCATTGTGCTCATCACATGATAATGGATCGGGCAAAGGGGACGGTTGCACCTTTGTTGCTGATTTGTGAGCATTGTTATTCCTAACACCTCGATTTTAATAGAAAATGCTTAAAAGCTAGTGGCCCTGTTTTTTGCTCTGTTGCAGAGTATCTGATTCCATCTGGCTGGAAGGTCCTACCTGTTTTCAGCGCTGTTCATTTGAACCCCTCACTTCATGGAAATGCCCAACAGTTTCAGCCTTGCAGATGGGAGGTATGTCTGATTTTAATAGAGACCCTCCCTACTTACAATCTATGTTGTTATTGAATAATGATTAAAAGCAGTTAGGTCATGCAGCTTATATTATTATTGGGAAGCTTAGCTTTGACATATCATGCTTTTTTAGAATATAATCTTATACAATGAAAAGGTTAGAACAACAATGAGAAGAGCTTATCTGGAGCTTTACGAGAATCTTCTTTAAAGGGTGTACTCTAACTAATCGCTACCTTTAATTAGTGAGTGTCCAACTAACCCCATGCCATAATTACTCGCAACTATGCTGGTATGTTCAGATGCCAAGCAGGCTTTAGGCTGAGGCTGTAGTGTCTTTTGTACATGGTCCTAACCACGATTCCTCACTCAAAGCCAGCATCCTTGGCTTTGCTTCTCCATTTTCTTAACTTGATGAATTGCAGCTAATGGTTTAATTCATGTGTATGACATATCAAATTGATTGATGCAACAGGGAGCAAGCCAAGCGACAGGCAAGAAATTTACGCCGTTCGGCGGTGGCCCCCGGCTCTGCCCTGGATCAGAGCTTGCCAAAGTAGAGGCTGCTTTCTTCCTTCATCACCTTGTGCTCAATTTCAGGTAAAATAAGATGGCCTGTTTATCCTTCCCGATTAGGCGACGCGTAGGTTAACTACAGATGCAGTGAGAGCTACAAAGAACTCGTGGTTTCGTTTTCTATGAAAATGGATCCGGGGCGCGGCCCTTTCCCTCTAAAAAAAATGCACATTATCATATAAAAAAATTGCATTCGATTGCAACAATGAACAGTATGAACACAGATTGATGCTCCTCTTATACAACAGAGTAATAGTAATACATGGCAACAAGGCTATGTAGCATCAGACGACCACATACTGTGCAACATGGCAGCATGGGGTTTCCATTTAGTAGGCTAGGCAAGTTGAGTGGTACCAAATCTGCAAATCAGGTCCATAAATATCTGCATCTATCTGATTGTGACAGTAGACGGTGCATTTGTTTTAGAGTAGAGAGACGAGTGCGTACTGGATCTCTATATTTACAGTGTTGACTGATCTTTGTGTTCTGTTTCTTGAAAACTTCGACACCCTGCAGATGGAGAATCGACGGCGATGACGTTCCGATGGCATACCCGTACGTGGAGTTCCCGAGAGGTCTGCCGATTGAAATCGAGCCCGTTTGCTCCGAATCTTGACTGGGTTCTTGCAGCTAGCTGCAGCCATGGTGGTGAATGAGAAGAGAGATTTACAAAGAAAGACTGAAGAGTAGCTAGCTATCTAGTATGGCTGGCATGAGGCAGCTGAGGAGGTTATGACCTGCTCTGTACATGGTGTAGATATATTTTGTCCATGGTGGTGATTACTTGAGGTGGTTGGTTCACCTCTCCCTGTAACATTCTCCACTGTTTGGACTACTATTCTACAGAAAAAAATTGGGCTCCTGGGGTTTACAGAGGTGTGCTATTATTTGTTCTGGAAATCAGCACGGGTGGAATAATATGTACTGAGAATTACTGAATATTTGGAATAGCATTGCTATCCAGTACCAAGTAACGTGCAGAGAAAAATGACATCAACTAACGACGGAGTGTAGAGCTAATGTTGGAATTTTGCATTAATCTGTAGTAATATCTTTACTATTAATTAAAGCTGACTCTGCCGTGATGGTACGTCCGGTGGTGTTCCGTGGTACGTCGTCCACCCATCCCGTAAGAAAAAGATCACCGTCCGTGTCCCGCTAAGTGGAAAAACCAGCGAGGAAAACCGCGGGCGGGGAAAAAAAAACTGCAGGCACGACCCACGCACGCACAACTCGCTCCTTGGCTCCATGCATCTGCCTCCGCCGTAATCTGAGAAAGAAAACCTCCGCGTTGTTGCTCTGCCTCCGCCGTAATCCTCGATCCAGACAAGGAACCATGTCATCGCGCTTGTAACTTTCTCTTCCCCAACAGAGGTTGATAACCATCTCGCACCTATATGCCTTCTAGCTTCGACCTCGCGCCATCTCAGTTGCCGGAAGGAGCGAGCCATTGCCCTAGCTTTGACGAGCGCCGACGGCAGCTCGCGCCAACGCTGAGAGCGCCTCCCGTAGTCCCGTTTCGACGCCTTCGCCGTCGTGCCAGCTCCTGCTCCGGTCAGTCGGTCACTGTCACCAAGATCGCCACCGACACAAGCATGGATCGCCACCGGAGCCCCTTCTTCCCGGAGCTTCAGATCCATGGATCGCCAAGGACACGGAGGAGCTGGCGGTTTTGGAGCGCGAGGGCTCCAGCCGACGCTGAGGCCGTGGCACCCATTCCCCGGCCGCGGTCGCCGCGGCGACCCTGCACGGCTGCTTCGACGTGGTGCTGAAGCAGTACGTGGCCACGGCCATCTGCCTGAAGGACGAGCTGGTGCGCGTGCTGCATGCCGCGAGCAGGCTCGACCGCTCGAGAAGGCCCTGGTGCAGGTGGTGATGGTTTGATGGAGGACGTGGCTGACAGCGACGGCGGCGGCAAGTCGGTGGAGTGGGTGGTTGCGCCGTACTTCGTGGAGTGCGTCGTGGTCGGCTTCCTCCGGACCTGGATCGAGGAGCGGCTCCAAAGGCACCGAGGTGAAATTTCTTGGTCGCACATTTCGTCCATCGATCAGACATGCTCATGATCCAGACATGTTCCTACCTAGGAGTAATTAATTTCGCAGTTTATCGTTCTCTCACGAGTCACGACTCACGAGGACCAGACGCATGCTTATTTTTCACCATGCATTTGTTTGGTTAGTAACGCCTAACGCACATCTTGTCAGGGCCTATGGTGGTTCAGTTTGACCGGAGCTCCCTCTTCAGATCCATGGCAGCGCAAACGACGGTAAAGAAACTCATAGGAAGAAGGTGCTGGTTCTTTGAGTCCACACTCAGCTTGAACGATAGTTGTTTTCCCCCGCTTTTTACGAAAATCAAATTAGTGCAGCAGCTACATCCTTGTGCTTTTATGCAAAACTAGCATGGTGGCCCTCGCAAATGCGAGGGAATTGTCTTTAGTATGCTAAAGGTTGCAAGGAATTAAATTGTGTTTTCGTTGATATCACATTATGTATTAAGAAATAATACAGCTCTACCACCATAAACTTAGAAATGACATATGTGAATACTTATCATCAAACACCATTAATTTCTAGGCCAAGGATTATTACGTCATTTCTTTAAACGCCCATGTATACTATATTTGTGATATTAGATATTATATTAGTAAACATACCTTTATTTTATGTATGATGTCAGATTAGTAGGCGAGGGTTAATGTCCGTATTATATGTATAGTTACAAAAAAAACCGAATTTTGGTTGAAATAACCATGAGAGTTTTGAGTTTTCTAACACCAACAAAAGTGATATAGTAAATAGTATATCACATATGTCGACAATATCTTTAATATTTGGGTCATTATTGTGATTTGGGGTATACTCAATATTCACCATTCATATGTTGTTTTATGTTTTGAAATGATAATTAGAAATGCATATATCTTAGAGAACTAATGTGTGGTTGTATGGCTAGAAGGGAGCTTGTATCCCTAATCACCACATGTCAACACCCTGGATAACAATGAACATATAAAAACTATGAGATTCATTAGGATTCTACGTCAGACATATTAACATTAGATCCTATCTAGTCTCTCACTATTTGTACTCAGTACATTATAAGTGTAATTATTTGTTGGAGAACCGATGTGTGGTTAGATGGGTAGGAAGGTGCTCCAACCCAACACCAGGCATGAAACATTTGTTTCTGCACCATACGTGTCTCGCTAAAATAGATTATATTTTAAATGGCAAACGACATTACCGTCAATAATAGTGGTGATTTCGCAAATATTGATGCTCCACAATGCTGGTCGTCAGTAGACTATGTGTGTGTGTGTGTGCGTGTGCCATACGGTGGTAGTGTATGTCTATATCGCATTGTATGCTTAGAAAAACCATGTATGTATCTTATCATTTTTGGTCCACTCATGTACAAACATATTACATATATACTCCCTCCCTCCAAAACTATAAGGCACACTATTCTTGTGCTGGTCTTTGTTCCTCGTCTTACAAAATTCTTGAATTTCATATGTCAATATACTAACTTTGTGGTTCAAACTGTACGTCATTGATCAGTGAAATTTAAATGCGCCTTATATTTTGGATATATTCGATACTTTTGTTGTTGTACGTGTACCACCATATTCTAGCCGGAGCAGTAGCTTTTTAGTGTGGATCGTGACATGTCAAGTTTATTTTGGAGTAGTATGTGCTGGTCTTTGTTGCTCGTCCAACAAAATTCTTTAATTTCATATGTCAATATACTAATTTTATGGTTAAAATTGTACGTCATTGATCAGTGAAATTTAAATGCGCTTGGATATATTAGTATGCTCAACTACTATCAGAGAAGCATTTTTACTTTCTCAAAAAAAGGAAGTCGATCTTTTTTTTGTTGTATGTGTACCACCATATTCTAGCGGGAGCAGTAGGTTTTTTTGTGGATCGTGACATGTCAAGTTTACTTTGGAGTAGTATGTGCTGGTCTTTGTTGCTCGTCTTACAAAATTCTTTAATTTCATATGTCAATATACTAATTTTATGGTTAAAATCGTACGTCATTGATCACTGAAATTTAAATGCGCCTGGATATATTAATATGCTCGACTACTAGCAGAGAAGCATTTTTTATTTTCTCAAAAAAAAAAATTCTTTTGTTGTACGTGTACCACCATATTCTAGCCGGAGCGTAGTTTTTTGTGTGTGGATTGTAACATGTCAAGTTCACTTTGGAGTAGCAATTGACATGATGCTATGAATTGCACACAAACCGATACGTATCTAGCTACGTGCCAAAAGAAATCGGGACGAACGTGAGCCGTTAGTTTTTTTTGGGTGAGTGCTATTGGCTTGGGCTGAGTTGGTAGTACGTACTCCCTCCGTTCGGATTTAATTGACACACATTTGGTTACACATAGATGTATTTAGACACCATACAAGTATAGATACATCCATATTTGGACAAAACCAAGTCAATTAATTTGAAACGGAGGGAGTACCTGCTTGGGTCTCTTATTTTTCAGATCCACGTACATCCAGATTAAACGTGTCAAGTCTCTTTTTTTAATCCACGTCTTGTGTACATCCGGATTAAACGTGTCAAACTGAAATTTATCGTTACGTAACTACTAATCTCTTGTTACATCTTAGCCATATATTTTACTCCCTCCGTTCCAAATTAATTGACTTCTATTTGCCCACATGTAGATGTATCTAGACATGTTACAAGTATAGATACATCCACATTTGGACAAATGAAAGTCAATTAATTTGGAACGGAGGGAGTAGATCTAACTACTAAAATTAATTTAGATGATGTGGCTTAACGTGGTGTCTCGAAAAACTAACTCATTTTGCTTTTAATATATAATAGATATTGGGCCGTGGCAACGCACAGACATTCAGCTAGTAAACAGTAACGTTTGGAATGTACCGGAATCAGAGGTCCCTCGAGTCTAGATTCTTTTCAGGAGTTATGCCACGGTGTATTCGTTTCGGATGCAGCTCTTCATCATATTTGGAAACAGAGCAAAGAAAGAAAAATAAGAAACAAAAATCAAGATTAAAAAGGTATGGCCCATACAGGTCTCGAACCTGTGACCTTCGCGTTATTAGCACGACGCTCTAACCAGCTGAGCTAATAGGCCATGTTTGACGAGAAAACGAGCAAATTATTGATATCCGTACCCATAAATTTCTTGTGAAACGCGAATAGTAATTAACCTTGCTGCAAATGTTCTTCATAATAGTTCAGAATTATGTGAGATTACTGATCCTGTAGTGCGGGGAAAAATGGCAGCAGGCTTCGTCTCAATCACAGGCTCTTATGCGGGGGAACACTCTCATCAGAAATCCTAATCCATGGTGCGAAGATCTTTTCTGGTGCATCCTGGAAGTGCAGTAAAATTCTAGTTGTAGCGCCAGCCGTTACGTTAGGACTTGGTGTTTTTCTTCAGTTTCAGGTGTGCGGGCGGAAATACATCATGGTACAGGCGGTAACAGTAACACCTCTTGCGTTTTCGGTTCTTCAGGCGGAGGCGAAAGCTTTGTTGCTTGCGGGGCAGCTCTCAGAAGTTCTCAACATCAACAGGTCCACCTTTTAAACTGACAATCAAACACTTGCTAGGGCAGCTGCAAGTAGAAGCCTGGATCATCCGCTTCTTCATTGGGATACAACGCATACGATGCCAGCTTCTTCAGTTCAACATGCAGGTTAACATCCGAGGTGTTCCACATCAAGCGAGATCTAAACGGTGTAGCTCATAACTGTGCTCAGCAGGTCTTTAGGCGTTGCCCAAATCAGCCTTCTTCAGTTGTATCAACCCAGCACATTATTATTTTTGAAGCGAAACAGTGGGTTTCCCCACTGCATTTTTAATTTTATTGATTTTCCAAAGTAAAAGAGTATGTACAACGGATAACCCAGCACATGTCTCAGCTCCTTGTCCTGCAATTTCTATCCTGCAAAACTTTGCTTCCCAGGACTTTGTAATCACTGTTACTTTATGTAGCTGAGATGAAATGGAATTGGCACCTCCAAATGCTTTGCTTTGTTCAAAGAAAAAAAACAAGATAGACAAAGTTTTAATGACATAAAGTCAGGTGCTTCCTGAAAACCAGCACTCTGACCGAAGATCATCTTTTGTCCTCCAAACACAACTTCTTCAGGCCACCAAATGTATTTATGAGAATCGTACTTACAACAGAGTTACAACAACTTCTCCAGACACACACACACCGATAAACCAGAGAACACACCCGCTGATATCTTATTGAAGAACAGAAATAACAAGACAAACATACTGTCAGATCAGCTTAAAACCTCGTGACATCACAGAACTTGATATCTTAATCTAGGGTTTTAGGAAATCCGGCTGGTCTGATACTGATCTAACCCATGCCCATTTGTGATCATTCACATTGACTGGGTTCTTGGCCACAGCAATATCCTCCAAAGGAATGTAGCTGTAGTTTCCATTTATCGGGCCAGGCACGAAGCCAGTGAACCCAGCCATGATCCCATGGATCGCTGAATGGGCCAACAGGGTACAATATAAATTATCAGTAGCATTTGCTGGGACTGCACGGATCATGTAGGTAGGATCTATATACTTCACAGTGAACAATTCACTGGGGTGTTCTCTTTTCCACCATCTACCCAGCTCAGATTTCAGCCAGGGGCCAACATCAAGGAACAACATGTTGCCTGACTCATCCTGCTCTTGCTTCTGCTCATCAGTCCGGGGAATCAATTCCTGACCAGAACCTTCAGCAACCACGATGACAGCGTGTCCCTTCTGCTTTATCCTTTCATACACAAACTCAAACAGGCCTCCCTTCCCTTCAACATGGAAATTAATCTCAGGAATCAAACAGCAGTCAACATCTCGGCTGCTCAGGGTGGCATAAAGAGCAATGTGGCCTGTGCTCCTGCCCATAAGTTTGACAAGACCGATGCCATTCACGGCACTCACAGCCTCCACATGTGCTGCGTCGATCGCCTGCTGAGCAATCTCCACTGCGGTTTGAAATCCAAATGACCTATCTATGATGCCGATGTCGTTGTCCACGGTTTTCGGGATCCCTGTAATGGATATGCTCAAACCACGCCGTTTAATCTCTTCAAAGATCGCCACAGCTCCTCTCATGGTTCCGTCGCCGCCAATGGCATACACCTGGAATAAAGGATATAAAAGGGTGTAAACCAACACACTTGATTCAATTGCACCTGAACAATTGCATGATAGGTAACCACGGTTAAGTCTTACTCCTAACTAAGATGGATAGTCATGAGCCTTATTAAACTTCTCTGCAGTACATTAACTCTAATTCAAAAGTGTATTTGAAAGGCATCATGGTCCGACAAATTCTATTGTCCTGATCATCTTTAAGAAAAATCAGTAGATTAGAGCAAGTCTAGCTGATTCTATTCTTAAATCAACTAATGGTTAAAAATTCAGTACACAAATCACACCCTCGTCAATTAACTCAGCAGAGATCAATAAATCATTGTGAGCTTGCAAGTAAATCACCACCGTCTCTAGTCAAAGTCTGAACTCTAAAGATTCGTTTGCGCTTTGCACTCACCTGCGTATACCCACGCGCGACCATGCCGTCCACGATCTTGTTGAGATCAAAGCCACCTCGCGTCGTCTTGAGCGCTGTACCGCCCTTCTTGTGCCAGTCGTCGACGGCGGCCGGGTCCAGCCGTATATGGTCATCGTCCGCGCCGTAGAACCCGCGATACCCGGCGGCGACGCCGAAGACGTCGCGGACGCCGTAGAGCTCGTGGAGCCCGACTACAAGCTCCCGCAGCACGGTGTTGAGGCCCGGGCAGAGCCCCCGCAGGTGACGACCGCGACGCGGGCGCGGGCCGGGTCTACGGCGAGGCACGCGCGCGGGCCCGCGCGGCGGTAGGCGATGAGCGGGTTCGGGTGGCCGGTGGCGAGGTCGAAGAAGGCGTGGCGGAGGGAGACGTCCCCCGGGGAGATGTAGAAGGTGGGGGGCGGGTGGACGTGTGGGTGGCTCGAGATGGGATTTGGGATCGTGACGGCGGCGGGGAGCCGGGGCACGTCGCGGAGGGTCAGCGGCGGGAGGGTCACGGTGGAGTTGGTCGGGGTGGAGGCGTCGCCGGGGATGGGGGCTGTGGGATCCATCTGTGTATTTCCTGTCGGTGAGGGCGATGGGAAAATGGAACTGCCAACTGTGGGGTGGCCGGAGCAGAGCAGAGCAAAGCAGAGATGAAGGGGGTTTTAAGCGACGCGTGGCCGTTTGCCGACTTCTGGAAGTTAAAGCATGGCGCCGTGGCAAAGGGCACCTCATCAGTACTATAGTCAATAGACAGCCACACAAGTAAGAGTAACAATTAACAAAGGGTGGGCTTGAAGCTAGAATTAGCTTAATTTTCATTTAAAGTGTTGTCATCCGACGATTTCTCAAATCTTTGCAACTCTTAGACTGCACGAAACAATGCAAATCCAATGGTTTTCATTTGAACGAGAATTAGCAAAACCTATTAAAAAATGTCCCAAATCTCAAGAAAAAACAGACTAACAAGCGGCATATAAAAGAAGACGTCATGCAAACTTTATTTAGGCCAAGAAAAATGTCCATCGGCAACTTTCGAGTGACCTCATTGCAATTTATGTACAGTTATGTTTAGAACCATCACGCCGTACCTTTCACTAGTGCTGGAAGAAAGTTACGCGCCTATACCCCTACTCTGGGGAAACATATGTAACATCGACAACAATATTAGAAATCTTAAGCCTCGCAACGCGTAAACAAGTGCCACCTCAACAACTACGCGTCCCACTGAACTAAATGGTGGAAACAGATTTTTTTTTTTTTTTGCGATACAACAGGGAGCTTAAACTAAACTGAAACAAAGTTACAATCCCTAGCTACAAAGACAGAAAGGAAACGAGGAGAACAGTCAGACCACACCCGGTTGAACTGCCCCAATCTCGCACGAGTAGCTAAGCAATCTGCAACCTTATTTTGACAGATTGATACCTATTAGTTTGCATGAATGGGAGTAAATGGTTTTCGTTATTTTCGAAGGTACCTCCTGACCGCACGCTAGGCGACTCGGGAGGAGATCATATCGTCACAGCTAGGCCTCCAACCATCCTTCCTCATTCGCTGTTGTCTACGACGGGCGACAGTCAGATATCTATGTCCGTGTTTTTTTCGTTGGCTTGGTTCTCCGCCTCCTCCATCTGGTAACGGTGCAATCCGACCGTCTGCATCACTCTGCCCAAAATTACTAATGTGGGCTTCCTGTGGAGTGGACATTTGGTACTCTCCAGCTCTAGTGATCTCGCCTATATAAAAAATTAAAAACTATATTTAGAAGTTTCAAAAAAATCTAAAATAAATCATCCATGTTCTCAATAATATATCCTAAAACGTGTGAAATCTTAATGCAAAATACTATACGATTTGAGCTACACAAAAATGAAAAATGCGTAGATCTGAGTGTAGTGAACAATATGTTGTTTCAAATTTCCAAAAAAATTCATTTTCATGTAGGTCAAAATGTATTGTATTTTGTATTAAGATTTTGCATGTTTATATGAAATTTCATTGAGTACATGCATGAGTTTTTTCAGATTTTTTTGAAACTTTTAAATATAGTTTTTGATTTTTTGAAATGGACGAGATCATCGGAGCTCGGGAGCATAAACCACTTTCCGCTTCCGGTGATGCTATGATGTGGGCTTAGGGAAGTTCCACTACGACCTCTACCTGCATGACACCCAGTTCCGTGTTGGCACCTTGGGCATGTCGACCATGACAAGTACACCGCAGCTATTAACAAAGTGTCAGCGGGGCGGGGAATATCAATGCGATGTGTTTGAAGAGATTAACAAGGCTACGGAGCTGAAAGCACCATCTTAACGACCCATATGGAGTTTGAGAATGCTAAGTGATGTACAAGGTAGAAATTGCCAATGCAATGGATGGGGAGAAAGAGGATACTTTATAGCGTGTTGTGCAAACTCGATTTTGTTTATGTGGCATTAATTGTGTTCGTGACGACTGTGAGCCGGGTGATAGGTGCATTACAGCAGTGTTCTTGGCATGTGGGTTGCAATATAGTGGCGACTTTATTATCGGTTTTCAAGCTCCAACGTGAGATCCATAGGTTCGACTTTCACTGGGTGTGCGTGGCAATGATGACTTCTCCGCTTCTTTGTTAAAAGCATTATGTCTAAATCTAGTGATGATGACGCTTTTGTACTATTTTCTTCCTAAAGGCGTCACTGTTGGAGGACCTTTTCTGAAATTCATGAGTTGTCTTGGTGATGGTTGTTTTTTGCTGCTGTGTGAACGCTTTGGCAAGGGCATCTTTTATGTGCGCATCTTCGATGTCTTTGCTCTTGATATTCGATTATTATAGGGTTGCTACACAACTGCGGTCGTCTCTTATCCTCTCTCTATAGTGCAGAGCGGCGACTCGGGAGGCGACTAGAAGGGTCGAGGTCTCGCCGGCGATTCCGCCGCTCCCCTCCGCCTCCGGTCGCCGTCGAGGCACCGTGAGGTGAGGAGGGAGCTCTGGTTTTTGTCTGGGTGTGTGTAGATAGGGTCTATCTAGGTGTGCGTCCCTCCCGATGACGTCGAAGACGGTGGCGACGGCGTTGGTTTGCTGGGTTTGGTCCTTCCCCTCCTTACCCCGTTCCGGCGGCTTCGTCGCCGGGGAGGTCGTGAAGGTTGTCTGTCAGGTGGCGAGGGAGAGCTCGGTGGTTGTTGGCGATCTGCTTTTGTTGGTTCTGGTGGAGGTGGTCTTCGTCGACGGTGCTGCTCCGGCCGGCCTCGGTGGCGAGGGGAGTTGAGCCTGTTGGTGACCGGTTGCTGGTGATGGTGGTCCTTGGCGATGGCAAGACGGCTGGAGGTTCGGCGGAGGCGTGGAGATGGTGCTGTGGCCGTGCGCGTTCAACGAGTCGAGATTCCGTCGCACGGCGGCGGATGGCTCTTGCGGCCGTCTACAAAGCGTGGTGGTGCCTTCTTCCCGTTGGACAGTGGTACGGCGTCTCCGCCGTCGCCTAGGAGCTTTGGGCGCGGCGATGGGTCTGATCGTGATCTTCATCGGTGGCTTGGGGTGCTCTCTGCACTTTTCCTGGGTCCGTTTGTAATTTCTGGTTTCTTTTGGACCTTTATGTAAAGTGTACTGAGCTGCCTTATATATTGATCAGATCCTTTCCTCAAAAAAGATATTCGATTATTATAGATGTTGGCGCGCAATTGGTTTTATTTTATATTAATATATTTCCCTTAAATAAATGTGAGTAAATCCAAAGTAATGAATTCACAAGGGGAAGCGGGTTGTATCTAGGGGTGTAAACGGATAGGATAATTTCCGCACCGAATTTGACTTCGAAACCGTTTTGAACCATCCATATCTGATTTTAAGAAATCCAATGGACAAGGATATCCAATTCAAACTTGACACCTGGATATGGTATAGGATATGATATGTTAAGAGCATCTCCAGTCGGAGTTGCCAAATTTGGCCCCCAAACTGTCCGCGGACACGTCCGAACGTGTCCGCGGACAATGACTGGACAGCCCCCAAATGTGGTGCTCTACAACCACAATGGTAAAATCTTCACACCCAAAAACATGCAAGCCATGCAACGTATATCATAGGGATAGATAGTTCAAAAATCATACGAATAAAACATAGCTCAAACATCAACGGACATAGTTCAACACACAAATTAAACAGACAGAGTTCAGGGCATCATCACACACGGATGCACATTCGTCGGAGAGACCGGAGGTTTTCAGAGATTGGGCGGAATCGGGCCCTTGTTCGCCGCTTCCGCCGCTGCCGCTTCCTCCTCTGCACGGGCCCTTGGTCGAGCTCGCCGTGCCTTGCGAGGCCCAGCTTCACGCTCCATTTGCTGCCGTCTCTCCGTTGCCTCGCGTTGCCTTTGGCAGGAACGACGTTCCATCCGAGCCTGGCTCTCCACTTGGCGCACCATGTCCATCTTCTCGGCGTCCGGCGCCGTGTAGTCCACGAAAGGACTATTCTTCAGTATGTCCCAACAATGGCCGAGATTCCACTTCCTCGTCGTCGGCCTCCCCGCAAGCGCATTGTAGAGTGGGATGGCATCCTCCATCTATGCAAATTGAATCAATAGCTAATCAACGAAATGAAGCAAGTAGGATATGACATTGTTGATGAACCACATGAAACTTACGCAACCCATTTGGGCATAGCATCCGGGAAACTTGTTAATCTCGACGACGATGCATTGCCACCTATGACGGAGAGAGCCCTCACTGCGGACAACTTCCGAGTTGGTATTGAACAGTTGAGAGATCCGGCCCCAAAATGAAGATTGGTTGTAGCATCCGTTTTGAGCATCAGGCGGGGTGGACAACCACGCATTGCACAACACCTCATCGTCACTAACTGAGTACATATTCCCTCTAGGAACGACCTACGGGTTCAAAAATTTTGTACATTAAATAAATTCCTACATACGCATCCTACTTGTTCCTAAATCCTACAATGGTGGTAGGTAGGAACATACCCGTGGATGAGCCGCCACTGGTGGTCGAGCTGGCTCCGGAAACGGTAGCACAATCGGAGCAAAGAGCCGCCGCCACTGATTTAGCTGACGGCGGCGCGGCTTCCATCTGCGCCCCGGGGCAGCTGCCCAACCTCCTCCTCCTCCTCCGCGAACGCATCCCAGTACATCTCAGTCCCGGACACCGCAGATCCGCTGTCGGAGTCGGCCATCCGTGAAGCTCTACGGGCGGAGAAGAGTGAAAATGGATTGGAGTGGAAAGGGGATTGGAGGAGAGTGAGAGCTAGGATTCCATCCGAGGTGGGAATTGAGTGGATATATCTGGGGTCGTAGAGGGCCGCTTCCGACGTGACGGCCTGTCCGGGCTGTCCAACCGGACATATAGGGCGGCTTTGGGGGAGCCGGTTGGAGATTCTCTAAGTAGCCCAGAATATAGGTTATCTTAAAATTAAATAGGATTATCCAATGATTTTAATCCGAATAATCTAATTTTCTACCGAAATGGCTAATCTAATACTCACATATGTTTGGTAAGTAGGTAGAGTGACTTATATTTTGATACGGAGGGAGTATATCATAATTTGCAGTTAGTGAGTTGTCGAGTTCGTTTGTTCAACGATAACTCATTTAAATAGTCATTGTAAAGAGTATGCAGTATATTAGTTATTAGGTTATTGACCAATTATGTTTGCTCGTATGGTTTGACAATTTACTTATGTGCTTACCTATCCGATTAATTTTGTTTCCACTCTGAATCCGCCATCACACATATCTGCCTCCCAATCCGCATCCGATTATTATCCGCTCTGCTCCGAATCCGATAAAAAAACTGTTAAAGATATGGTAAAATCCGATCCGATTATTCCAGGTTCAATACCTATCTTTGACACCAAACTTTCGCCATGTAAAGAAAGTACGCAACCTTATTTTCTTTTATTTTGATTCTCTTTTTTTTTACAAGTCATTTTGATTCTCTTGAAGTTGAAGATAAAGCACATAAGCGCAGTGGAGACTTTTTGCTCCCGGACACCAGTGCACCCTCCTGATGAAAAAAATTCGAAAACCATATTTAGAAGTTTCAAAAAATTCTATAAAAAAATCCGCGTATAGTCAATGATATATCCCACTAACGTGATTTTTTTTAACTTAAACAAATTTGTATTTTGAGCTATACAAAAATGACAAATTTGTAGATCTGAGAATGTATATTTTCAAATCTCTAAGTTTTACTAGATTTGTTAGTTTTGTGTAGCCTATAATATAAGGTATCTCAGATTAAAAATTTACACATTTGTGGGATACACCATGGGCTACATCTGGATTTTTTTTCAGATTTTTTGGAAACTCACAAATATGATTTTCAAATTTTTTAAATAAGAGGGTTCACTGGTGCCCGGGATCACGGAACACTTTCCGACATAAGCGCCTAAATTCTAAACTCGAGCTCCCGCACCTTAGGCTAGTCACAATGGGAAGTAACTTAGAGTAGTAACATGCATATGTTACTACTCTATGTTACTACTTTCACAATGGGGAGTAACTTATGTGTGGTGTCATGCAAAACTTTATTTATTATGTTATACACTCATTTTGTCTAGAAATGTGTGATGTTACGGTAACTAGCTATGTTAACACAAACACCTCTCTCTTCATTAATTACATGCCACATAAGCAAATTTGTTTTGAGATGTGTGATGTTACTAGCTAAGTTACTCCCATTGTGACTAGTCAGGCTTACAGGATCCGCTCTTTCGAAACCTACTCGAAATCGAGACGAAATTCTAATCCACAGCAGGTTTTCGTCATGACAGTGACATGAGTGTTCGGCTCCAAGCCTCCAAGCCCACCGCCGCCATGGCCACCACCGTGCTCTCCCTCGCACCTATCCCCTACAACAGGTTCTCACCCACTCCACCGGCCATCTCGTCTCCAGACCACACTTCTTTGAAGCAGCTATGCAAGGAGGGCAACCTGCGCCGAGCCCTCCGTCTGCTCACTTCCCAGGCGCCGGGTCGCTCCCCTCCCCAGGACCACTACGGCTTGGTCCTCGACCTCGTCGCAGCCAAGACGGCGGCGGCGCAGGGTGCCCAGGTCCACGCGCATGCCGTGGCCACCGGTTCCTTGGATAACGACGATGGGTTCCTCGCGACCAAGTTGCTCTTCATGTATGGCAAGTGCGGGCGGGTTGAGGACGCCCGCCGCCTGTTTGACGGAATGTCTGTCCGGACAGTCTTCTCCTGGAACGCGCTCATCGGGGTGTACCTGTCATCCGGGGGCTCCGGTGAAGCCTTGGGCGTGTACCGGGCAATGCGTCAGTCTGCGGAATTGGGTGTGGCGCCTGATGGGTGCACGCTGGCATCGGTGCTCAAGGCGTGTGGGGTGGCAGGGGATGGATGCTGTGGACGTGAGGTGCACGGGCTGGCGGTGAAGAACGGGCTTGATGGGAGCACCCTCGTGGCCAATGCGCTCATCGCGATGTATGCCAGGTGCGGCATGCTGGATACTGCCGTGCGGGTGTTTGAGTGGCTGCATGATGGGAGGGATGTCGCGTCGTGGAATTCAGTGATATCAGCTTGTCTGCAGAATGGGATGTTCTTGAAAGCTCTCGACTTATTTCGAGGGATGCAGAGAGCTGGTTTAAGTATGAATTCTTACACAACCGTTGGGATGCTACAGGTGTGTACAGAGCTAGCTCAGCTGAACCTTGGCAGAGAGCTACATGCATCACTTCTGAAGTCTGGAAGCGAGGTTAGTATCCAGCGCAATGCTTTGCTTGTTATGTACACAAAATGTGGTCGTGTGGATAGTGCTCGAAGAGTATTCCGTGAGATTGATGAGAAAGACTACATATCATGGAACTCGATGCTGTCCTGTTACGTCCAAAATGGTTCATACGTTGAGGCTGTCAAATTTCTTGGAGAAATGTTTGAAGGTGGTTTTCAGCCTGACCATGCTTGTATAGTGAGCTTGTGTTCTGCATTGGGCCACTTGCATTGGTTAATCAATGGCAGAGAGGTTCATGCATATGCGATAAAGCAGAGGCTCGATACTGATACACAGGTTGGAAATACGTTATTGGATATGTACATGAAGTGTTGCTACCCAGAGTACTCTGTCCGCGTATTTGACGGGATGAGGATTAAAGACCATATATCATGGACTACAGTTATTACTTGTTATGCTCAGAGTTCTCGGCATTTTGAGGCACTTGAAAATTTTAGAGAAGCTCTGAAAGAGGGGATCAAGATGGATCCCATGATGATTGGAAGCATCTTACAAGCATCCAGTGGTTTGAAAAGCATTTTGCTGGCAAAGCAACTGCATTGTTATGCCATTAGAAATGACTTGCTTGATTTGGTACAGAAGAATAGAATCATAGATATATATGGGGAGTGTGGAGAGGTTTACCATTCACTTAAAATGTTTGAAACAGTAGAGGAAAAGGACATCGTGACATGGACTAGTATGATAAACAGTCACACAAACAACGGGCTGTTAAATGAAGCTGTTGCCTTGTTTGCAGAGATGCAAAATACAGATATTCAACCTGATTCTGTAGCCCTAGTCAGTATTCTTGGGGCTATAGCTGATTTGTCATCCTTGGCAAAAGGAAAGGAAGTTCATGGCTTTCTCATCAGAAGAAATTTTCGTATGGAAGGTGCCATGGTTAGTTCCCTCGTAGACATGTACTCTGGTTGCGGAAGCATGAGCAATGCTCTCAATGTATTCAATGGGGCGACATGTAAAGACGTGGTTCTCTGGACAGCGATTATTAATGCTGCTGGGATGCATGGTCATGGCAATCAAGCTATAGACTTTTTCAAGAGAATGCTAGAAACTGGTGTCGCTCCTGATCATGTTTCATTTCTGGCTCTGCTGTATGCTTGCAGTCATTCAAAGCTTGTCAATGAGGGCAAACATTATCTAGATATGATGATGACAACGTACAGATTAGAACCATGGCAGGAACACTATGCATGTGTGGTTGATCTTCTTGGCCGCTCAGGGCAGACCCAGGATGCCTACGAGTTCATCAAGTCTATGCCATTGGAACCAAAATCTGTGGTGTGGTGTGCACTCCTCGGGGCATGTCATGTGCACAAGAACCATGAGCTTGCGGTGGTTGCAGCTGATAAGCTTCTTGAGCTGGAACCAGATAACCCAGGTAATTATGTTCTTGTGTCGAATGTTTTTGCTGAGATGGGCAAGTGGAACAATGCCAAGGAGGTCAGAGCCAGGATTTCAGAACGTGGGTTGAGGAAAGATCCAGCCTGCAGCTGGATTGAGATCGGGAACAGCGTCCACACTTTCACCGCAAGAGATCATTCACACAGAGATGCAGAGATAATCCATCTTAAACTCGTCGAAATAACGGAAAAACTGAGAAACGAAGGCGGATATGTTGAGGATACAAGGTTTGTCCTGCACGATGTTAGTGAAGAAGAGAAGGTAGATGTGTTGCACAGGCATAGCGAGAGGCTTGCAATCGCGTTTGGTTTGATCAGCACCCGGCCAAGTACGCCTCTAAGGATAGCCAAGAACCTCAGAGTGTGTGGCGACTGCCATGAGTTCACCAAGTTAGTGTCGAAGCACTTCGAAAGAGAAATCGTGGTCCGGGATGCCAACAGATTCCATCATTTCAGAGGAGGATCTTGTTCTTGTGGCGACTTCTGGTGAATGATTTTATTTATCTGAAACCTTAATTCACCAAGTGATTGTTCATAAACATGTGAGGTTTCTAAGACCAGTGTAAAGGAGGGAAGGGTTAGGTATAATTCAGAGGCTGTGTGAGTGTGAATGAAACGGTAACTTAAATTACAAAATCTACAGCTGAAAACCTGAGTCGAGGTGCTGCCACACCTGTCCGTCCACTGCCCTTGGACATGACATCAAAACAATGGCATCTTGTCGCTGTTTGGAGAGGCGACAACGTCGCTCTGATGATGTGTAATATAATCTTCTGCTATTTTTCTAAACTGATGAGTAGTCAGCATCTGAAGACTGACCGATTTTATCGTAGGCGATGATATTATTGACATGTGAGTGGCTACAGCGCACTCGGGAGGAAGTCCAAGAAAGGATATCAATCACTGGAAAACAACAAATTAGTGCTACAGAAATGCACAGAGCGGAACCAAGTAAATAAATTGACCGCATGTCTTTTCTCTATCATGCACCACAAGAAAATCATAGCACTAGTTTAACAGGACCCCTTCAGATTCATAGATTATGACATACAAATTATCAGGCTTTTCAGAGCAAAGACCGATCGCTTGACTGCATGTCAATATGTACTTTCACTTTTTTTTTGCGGGTAAAACAAATCTATATATAGGCAATAGAGGATACAGATGGTTCAGCAGCCAACTCCTGAAGAACACATTCAGGACCTGAACCTAACCAAACCGAAGATTTTCTCTCTGTTCTTGCCCAATTGGTAAGACAGTGGCTAGCTCTGACTTGCCCTCGATCTACTTTAACAAATAAGCACTCACTAAAACTAGGAACTAAAAGTTTAATCTCAGCTATTACATGCATATATGAAGAACGATCCTGAATCTTTCCACCAACAGCAGCCACCAATTGTGAGCAATCCGATTCAACAATAACTGGTAGATGAGTATGCTGTAGGGCAAGCTGCAGGCCCTCCAGACACGAGGCTAGCTCCGCCTCCAACGCATCTTCACAAAACAGTAAGGAACGGCATGCTGAGAAAATAATTACACCAGTTGCATCTCTCAGAATCATACCAGCACCAGCCGTTCCATTTTCAACCTTGAAAGAGCCATCAACCGTAAGTTTCACCCATCCATCTGGTGGTTTGGTCCAATGTTTGTCAGGCGGCTCATTCCTCTTCCTATGTTTTCCAACAACAACACCATGTGTGACAGCCAGTTGCTTACCTTTCAGCACTTGATCAGTAGTAGTATGCTGAATGTTACTGAAGATATTGGCATAGCTACAAAGAAAGCGGCGAGAGCCCTCCACCGAAGGAAGGGGTTTATCATGAGTGATTTCATTCCTCGCGTACCACACGCGCCAAGCCACCAGTAAGGTGTGATCGAGCAGTTGATCAGGTAGCTTCATCAGCACCGAGCGGAACCAGAAACGAGCTGGTTCCTGCATATCACCGTCCGTTGGCAGCTGCCAGCAGTCACGCATAGTCCTCCAAAGATGATGTGCATGGGGGCAAAGGAATAATGCATGAGTTGTATCTTCCAGCTCCCTGTTACATATCCGGCAAAACCCAGTCACTTTCATATGCCTGCTCAGTTTATTTTCCTCTGTAGCCAGAGCATTTGAAGCAGCTCTCCAAGAAAAATTCTTTACTTTAGGTGGAAGCGAAGACCTCCATATTTTCTTCCAGCACAGGTCCTCACCATCTGGACGACTTGACGTATACTATAAGCGTATTAGACCGGTTGTTGGCAGGCAAACTGGCTTTGCACAACCTTCCTTGAATCGATGATCGCGGAGGTCGATCTTTTTATCTAACATATGACTGCTGTCATGCCAGGGTCGAACCTTCCTTGCATATCTAAGCATAACTTAGATTTAGTGATGTGCAACTGGACAGTGCACATTTATTTACTAAATTTACGATACGATCTTAAATTATTTCTTGTCTAACACTGGATTGCTTATTTATTTATTTTTGAAATGGGAAGCATAATTACCCCCAGCCGCTGCATCAAACTGGTGCACACGGCGATTTATCGCAAAGTTTCAAAGTACACGTACGTTTCGCTAATGAGTAGTGCATATTTCCTTTTTTAGATTTGACTAAATGCATTTCTCACTGTATTTGGCGTGTACCTATTACATCACAACGTGTATTTCTACTGCCTCGCATGCATCTTATCAGAAAGTGTTTACCAATTGAGAAACAAACAAAATTTGCTACAAATCATAATCTACAGAATTATGTGCGACCTCTTTAGAGGAAAGGATTTTGGAACAGTTTTCTAGTAATGCTAGGCAAGCCAGTTCGCAAAAAAAAGTTACACAAGAAAATTTACAACATACCACACGACAGATAAGTCATAGTTGCATAGGCCCGGTTGCTTGAATATCAACTTGATATTATATTTCTTTTATAGGAAAAACAAAAGATAAGATATAATGAAAATGTTGGATATTTTCGGATGTGAATCTGGTTCTTTACCTTTTAAATATTTTGGAGTTCCGATTCATTATAGGAAGCTTCGGAACTCTGAATGGTATCTAGTAGAAAGCCGTTTGAAGGCAAACTAGGATGGTGGAAAGGGAAAATGCTATCCTATGGGGATCGCCTTGTCCTTGTGAATGCGGTTTTAACAAGCTTACCGTTGTTTATGATGTCATTTCTGGAAATACCTAAGGGGGGTAAGAAAAAGACTTGATTTCTATAGATCACGGTTCTTTTGGCAGAGTGATGAGAATAAGAGGAAATACAGATTAACTAAATGGAACATCATTTGTCGACCGAAAGACCAGGGAGGTTTAGGGGTTGAGGTACTTGAACTAAACAATATATGTTTACTTAGCAAGTGGTTGTTTAAACTTTTAAATGAAGAAGGGGTTTGGTAGGAGCTACTGTAGAACAAATACCTTAATAACAAATCTTTAGCTCAAGTAGAAGCACAATCAACTGACTCTCAATTCTGGAAAGGGCTAATGAGAGTAAAAGAAGATTTGTTTGCTAGAGCCTTTTTTAGAATTGGTAACGGGGAAATCACAAGATTTTGGGAGGACACTTGGTTGGGTAATTCTCCGCTAAAAACACAATATCCATTACTCTATAACATTGTGCAACATAAAGATGTGTCGGTGCATGATGTTTTCCATAACGCACCGCCCCTGAATATGAGTTTTAGGAGGGCGCTTGTCGGAAATAAATGGGATATGCGGTTGATGACGTGTGATGGCACGTTCGCTGGGAACCCCAAGAAGAAGGTATGATGTAGCGTAGCAGCAATTTTTCCTTGATTACAAAACCAAGGTTATCGAACTAGTAGGATTTGGAGAAGGCTTCGGAAAGGTCTCAATGGCGCCGTTTACGATTATTGACGTGGACTTGCGCACACACGAACAAACTACTTTGCCCCAACGAAACAGAGAGGGTGTCAATCTCTCCGGCTTGCTGGACACAAAGGATTAAATGTATAATGGAAAATAATATGAGAGCAAATATGACCAGCGAGCGAATGACTAGGAAAATCTATGAAAACGGTTGTAAGCAATATAGGAAAATAGGACGGGGTTCACAGTTCACTAGTGGTGTCTCTCCAAAAGATAAACGTGTTGGGTAAACAAATTACAGCGGGTCAATTGACAAACATGGGCGCAACACAATGCTATCAAGACACAAAATTCACCGTTTCATTTAATATGGGTATTACGTCAAAATACATAGACCGTTATCCAACTGCATCTATGACTAATAATCCACCCCGGGATCGCTATCTAGCATGTCTCCCGAAAGTATTAAGTTGCAAGTAACAGATAATTGCAATAAGCATGGTGTGTAATGTAAGCAATGGTTACAACATATAGCAATAAACACCGTTGTTTTATCCCTAGTACCAATAGCACATCTCAATCCTTAATCGTTTTTGTCAACTCGAGCTAAGACAAGAGAGGCATGAACCCAGTATCTAGCATAAATACTCCCTCTACTGACACAAGTAATTACTTCGGCCAAAGCATACACAAGCATCGGAGAGTATGCAAGATCATAAATACAACATATCTTAGATAAACTGAACAATAATGTCATGACTCCATAATTCATCGGATCCCCGCAAACACAACACATAGCATTACATAAAGATGATCTTAATCATGTAAGGCAGCTCATAAGATCTAAACAATGGAGTAGAAGGAAGAGAGATAACCATCTAGCTACTGCCATGGACCCGTAGGCCCGTGGTGGACTATTCACGCATCACTCCGGAGGCAAGCATGGTGGTGTAGATGCCTCCGGTGCCGATCTCCCCCTCCGGCAGGGTGCCGAGAAGTGCTTCAGAACCCTCCCGATCTAGGGTTGGCGACGGCAGCGGCCTCGGAACTTTTCTGGAAAATATGATCGGTCCCGAGGGTTTTCGGGAGGAGGACAATTTATAGGCGAAAGGGCAACTCGAGGAGGTCTCGGAGTCGCCCAGGTGGGGCAGGCGCGGTCAAGGGTGGACCGTGCCTGGGGGTCGTCTGGCCCCTGTGGGGCCCCCTGCAGGTCTCCTCCTGGCGCAGTCTTTGTTTCTTCGTAAAAATAAATCATGTAAATTGGCAGGTTATTCCGAGAAAATTCCCCGACTAGCTTTTCTGAAACAAAAAGACAGCAAAAACAGGAACTGGCACTGGGCATCTTGTTAATAGGTTAGTTCCATAAAATATGCCAAAATTATATAAAAACATTATAAAAGCATGTGGCAATGATATATAATAAGCATGGAATATACAAAAATTATAGATACGTTTGGGACGTATCAGCATCCCAAGCTTAATTCCTGCTCATCCTCGAGTAGGTAAATGATAACAAAATAATTTTTGGTAGTGACATGCTACCAACACGATTATGATCAAGTAATGTAAAGCATATGAACTGAATGAAGTGATCCAAGACAATGGTCTATAGTTGACATAAAGCAAATAATGATTAACCATGTGTAACATCTAAGCAATAATCTTTCATGGATAATACTTTGGAGACTTGAAAATTATAAAAATCGTCATGCTTGATAGTTCACAAAGCAATAAACTTTCGGCAAAGATATTTAACCAACAAAAAGGAAGATTTAAGTTTTCAGCAAGAGCTTCAACTTGTAACATATTTATCTCAGTCAATATAAAGTTTTCACAGTTAAACATAAAGATAGCATGTAGTAGACTTGTACCTCAATTGATACTATGTGTTTGCTTGAGAGATAAAGATTGGAAAGGAAAACTGACTCAACATAAAAGTAAAAGAAAGGCCCTTCGCAGAGGGAAGCAGAGATTAATCGTGTGCTAGAGCTTTTTAGTTTTTGAAAGCATATAGAGACATAAAAATAATTTTTGAGAGGTGCATACTATGGTCAACGAATGATAGTGAGCAATGCATTACTACATTTGCTAGACAGACTTATAAGAGCGGCTCCCATGAGGAACGTTATTTCTGCAGCAAGCAGATCATTCCTCTTTATCTCCTTTGTTTACACATGCAGATGTTTTACTGAATTCACAGGAACAAAATGTGAGGAGAGTTTTTGGTGAAAGTTGTAATTTATCTTTTATGGGGCTGGGCACCCCGTTGCCAGCTCTTTTTGCAAAATTAATGGACAAGTAGATGAAGCATACAAGTCCTGAAAGAAGTCTGTCCAACAAATGCAATAAAGACCACCCACTACTTCCTCATGAGCTTAGTAGTAGTGGCACAAAAAGGGTAATAACATTTTGAATATTTAAAGGTAGCACACGAAAAATTTACTTGGAGTGGTTGGAAATACCACATGTAGGTAGGTATGGTGGACACGAATGGCATGGATATTTGGCTCAAGGTTTTGGATGCACGAGAAGCATTCCCTCTCAGTACAGAGTTTTTAGGCTTAGCAAGGTGTCAAGCAAACACATATTAACAACCAATACACGAATGACCACAAGATATCATTGCATAACCATTAGACTCGACACTGTCTCCTTGTCAACCAAACATACTTTGCAAAAAGATATATAGACTTTGAGAAATAACAATCAGAACAAGTATTAATAATTTTAAACTTTACGGTATTTCTCCACTAATCCATTCTTAAGTAAATGATCCACAAGTTTAAGCATTCATCTAGTTTATATCTCAAAACAATTGACAAGTATCAAGTTACTCAAGACAATGCTATTTGAATTTCTTTTACCATTTCCTACATGATTTCCCTTTCAAGCAAACACCAATCAATTTATTTGAAACAACTCTCTAAGCAAATATGCATGTAACACAAGAGAGTACAATCTAACCACAAGAAACTAATAGCTCTGAACAAGAGATACATGAAAAACGAGAGCTAGAAGCTAAATAATAAAAGCTAAACACTCTACACATATAAGTGAAGAACAGGAGTGTATTATGAAAAAGCGGAGCGTGTCTCTCTCCCACACAAGAATGCAAGGATCCATTTATTAAAAAGTCCAGCAAACAAAACAAAACAAAACTGAAAGCAAAACATAAATGACGCTCCAAGAAAGCACATATATGTAAAGGAATAAAAATATAGTTTCATGGGATCGACCTGATTAATTGTCGATGAAGAAGGGGATGCCTTGGGCATCCCCAAGCTTAGACGCTTGAGACTTCTTGAATATTTGGGGAGGTCCAGGGGAGCCTCCCCAAGCTTGAGCTTTAATCCCTTCTTGATCTTCTTTCATCACCTCGTTCTCTCAACACTTGAAAACTTCCTTCACACAAAACTTATCACAAACTTATTGAGGGGTTAGTACTCAAAAAAATAATCCACCTTCAGTTCTCACTTGACAAATTGCATAAACTTGTTTCTAAACATTAGTACTGTCACAAAGATCTAAGTGATGTTCCGTGGATAGAAGAACTCCACTTTGCCCGTAAAAGATGCAATGCAAAAACTTAGACAGAATCTGTCAAAAACAGAACATAACGCAAAGATGATTTTTTTTCGAGATACTAGGACACCTCGAATCAGAAAACTCAAAACTAATGAAAGTTAGATAAAACCTAGATGCTTGCCTTCAAAAAATTCAGAACCATATCACGTTCTGTGATTTTTTAGATTTTCGTATGGTGCAGAAATCTGTTTCTGGACAGCAAACTCAAAATTTATTTTCCTCTCATTAGAGGCTACTAGTCGTCAACCCGTGCATCTGCACGAGTAGTTTTTTATCAACTTTTAATTTTTTTTAATGTAAAACAACTTCTAATTTGAATCCTAATTCTAAGTTTTGTATTTTAAATTTTAAGTATCCATGCAGGTGCCATAATATTTGAGAAATTCTTCAAAAATCTTAAATATCATGTGTAATCTTTATAAACATGTAATCATATCACATGGTTGCTTCACAAAAAGTTAGATCCCTACTACACTTATCTCGTGCAGTATCAGTTTTTGAAGGAAACTAGAAGGCAGTCTACCTTAGATTGTCTTAGATTATTGATTTGTTACATTTACAAATTTACAGCCAGTGTTACAGCCTGGCAAGGTAAAGAAAAAAGAGGGAAACAAAAGAAAGCCATATACATGAGACAAACCCTGAAACTTTGTCCCATTACCGGAGATATTCATGCTGGTAGTGTCACCGGCCGTGTGGCCCAGAGCATCAGTTGGTCGGTGATTGTTAGAAGATTACTGGAACTGTAGCTGAAGAATGTAGTATTTCTATACACATGAATGTTATAGTTATTAAAATGAGAAAATCAGTGTTGACATTCACCAACTGTTCAGGAAATGTAGTGTTGCGTTTCTCAAATTGTTATGGGCGAACGTTTGACCTGTTTTATTGAATTAATGTCACCCAGTCATATATAGGAATAAAAAGGGTTAATACTAAATTAAAACGTCATATAATGTCGTGAAACAAACGGTGATCCACATAATTTACTCATATTTTTTCACCGGATAACATTACAGTACCATGTCATGGAAACTCATATAAAATTTAGTGAATATTAACCCAAGCTTCTATGCTTTTCAATCCTAAGAATAAAACAACCTACTTAGAATATTTTTAATTATTACAATCCTACAAAAACGTTAAAATGATTTAATCAAAGAGGAATTAGCCATTTTTATAGTCAGTAGGTTCAGTAGGAAATGGCATGCAGTACCGAAAGATATATACTGTTGTCAGCTTAACCTAACGTAAGCAAAAATGCATGTACACTAAGCAGATTTCGCATGGCAGCTCTCCATGCTAATGTAGAAGTACTGGCAGTCGTCGGGGATGGGGATACGTAAATCTAAGCCATGCAATATCAACAGAAACTACATGTACACTCAATACTAAATCATTGGATCTTTGGGGAGGGCGCCGTTTTGGCTCCCGGGAGCATATGCTCCCGGTATTTTCAAAAAAATTCAAAATTTGAAAATTTATCAAACAAATCTGAAAAAAATCATGCACGTACCTGACCATGGTACGCACCACCGTGTAGTTTTTCGCTTCGAAATGACATCGTATGCGCCCTGTACAAAAATGACAAATTTCTGACAGGAAAATGAGATCTAGAAATTTGAATTTCTGACAGGAAATTTGTCATTTTTGTACAGGGCGCGTACGATGTCATTTCGGCGCGAAAACTAACACGGTGGTGCGTACCATGGTCAGGTACGTGCATGATTTTTTCAGATTTTTTTGATAAGTTTTCAAATTTTGAATTTTTTTTGAAAATACCGGGAGCATATGCTCCCGGGTGCCAATGCGAATTTCCTATCAGTATTTTAAAGCGATGGTATAGAAAATATATAATAGGTAAAACAACTGGACATGTTTATTAAAATAATTCGAGTCACGGGCTAGATGTCAAGATATAAGAAGTGGTAACATTTATACATGTACCATGGAATACCTGGGTGATAGAGACTTACCTAAATAGATTGATCAAACATGCTGCAGTAATCCGAATTGCACTTTACCAGCATAAGTAATATAGGACACACGGACACTATACAAAAGAACCAAGAAAATGCTTTGCATTACTGAGAACTATAAGGCATTCCTGCAGATAGTTTGAAAAAAAAAACAATTTCTGACGACCAAATGGATTCTTATTTGTTGTAAATTGTAGAACGACAGTGATATGGGCATGGTATTTGTCCTTTCGTTGTGGACAGAGTGTCATCAATCCATGAAAATAGAAGGTATATAGATCCTGTTAGAAAAGTATATAGAGAGATTCGATCAGAAGCATTAACCGTGCAAGATGCATGCCACCATACAAAAAAACCGACTTATAAATCAGCATTTCCAGTTGAGGACTTTACGGACTCCAGAAATAGAAAAATGTAATAATTTGCACAACATGAGATTTTACCTGTGGTGCTGCGGATCAGGTTTGCTAAAGAAGCTCCAAAAAGTGTGGGATCCATGAAAATTCATCCACTGGACATCCGAGAATTGTGCTTATTGTGCAGAACCGAAATTGTACGCATCCATCATCGCGTCTTGCCACCACGACTCAACTCGGCATGGAAGTGTGGGACCCATGAAAATTAATCCACTTGACAGTCGAGGATTGTGCTTGTTGTGCAGAACCGAAATTGTATCCATCCATCATCGTGTCTTGCCATCACAACGGCATGGATGATGCTGTGGAACGTGTGCTTAATTCAAACTCCCGGCTGCAAAAATTCAATCAGTGGCGCACAAATATACAAATTAATGTGGTATCCATATACAATAGAAAAAATCTGCTGCGAAAGAAAACCTTAATTAACGATTTCACGTACTGGATGGATGGGTAGTACGAATTCCTGCAGTCCGGCGTCCCTACTGGTCGGCACTCAAGATTGCATAAGGGCGGCCACGATAAGCTTCCAGGGATCCGCGGTGCAGGTGATATTGAATCAGAACACTTTTCCGTCAAAACCAATATTGAATCAGAACATGGATCAGATTGGAAAAGGAAGATCACTGTTTATGCAACCAATAGAAATCCTGGAAGCTCCGTATAAAAAAAATTCTGGACGACCAATCCCACAGGCTAGCTTTTTTCAATCCTATTTATCGAACCAAAAATTGCATTACAAACTTGAGCGTTTTCTGCAGGGACGTTCCTGCTAAAATAATGTAAGTTATTTCCAGAGTTAAATGCACGGGCGGTCCTAATTCTTTCACCGAAGTGTCAGTTGAGTCCTAATTCTTTCAAACCGCACATCCCAGTCCCATATCTTTTCAAATCGTTCACCGGAGGTCCTAATTTGACCCGGCCAGCGCTGACCTGCCCGCGTGGCACTTTGACCACTGCCACGTCGACAACAATTTACAAAAAAGCCCCCTAAGTTACATTTCTTCTAAATCGTGGTCCTGCGCCGGGCCAGGCTCGCCGCCGCCTAGCACCACAAGTGGCGCCTCCTACGCGACTTCCTGTCGCGGGGAAGAAGAACGACAAGGAGGCCCAGCTGGGCGCGTACCTGCGCGCCGCGTCCGCGCTCGAGGCCGACGCGCGCCGGTGCTACGCGGAGGGGTTCGACGACGCCGGCGACTTCGCGCAGATGCTGGTGCTCGACGGCTGCTTCCTGCTCGAGTTCTTCCTGCGGAAGGGCGAGGGCCAGCTCGCCGCGCCGGGCGGTGCCAAGTGGGCGTGGCAGCACATGTACCACGACGTCCTCCTCCTGGAGAACCAGATCCCCTTCTTCGTCCTCGAGAAGCTGTACGGCGAGGACGGCGGGCCCGATCACGAGGCACTCCTGGACATCTTCTGCAAGGCCTTGGCCGGCGACCTGCCGTCCCATCCGGCCGCGGAGCGGCAAGACCATCCACCACCTGCTGCACCTGCACTACGAGTGCAACGTGCGCAACCCGGCCGCGGACGCCAGCGACGGCAAGGCGCGCAAGGCCAACGGTAGCAACAGCGGCGACGCGTCCCTGGCCGTGTGGAAGCAGTCGCCGGTCCCGTCCCCGCGGTCAAGCGACGGCGCCGTGAAGGGCCGGCTGACGTCGATGGTCCCGCAGGCGGCTAAGATGGAGGTGCTGCTGGCCAACCTGGTGGCGTTTGAGCAGGGCGGAGGCCGCGCCGCGAAGCAGCTGGACGGGGGAAACATGGTGACCGGGTTCGTGGCGCTCGTGGGGTCTCTGGTGAACACGCCGAAGGACGTGGAGGTGCTCCGGCGGCGCAGCGCAGGACCATGATTTAGAAGAAATGTAACTTAGGGGGCTTTTTGTAAATTGTTGTCGACGTGGCAGTGGTCAAAGTGCCACGCGGGCAGGTCAGCGATGGCCGGGTCAAATTAGGACCTCCGGTGAACGACTTGAAAAGATATGGGACTGGGATGTGCGGTTTGAAAGAATTAGGACTCAACTGACACTTCGGTGAAAGAATTAGGACCGCCCGTGCATTTAACTCTTATTTCCAGGTTGTGTACACCTATCACATCCCTCAGTTGATAAACAATTGTGTTCCTTCTCAAATGTTCGTCAAGCAATATAATGGAGATCGCCGTATAATAAATCTTGTGAAATCATTACCATAAAAGGAAGATATAGTCATCCATTATGAACTGCAGCAAACAGAGACACTAATGCCAAAAGATTAATTAACAATATTTGTTTGCGTAAAGAATTAAGAAGGCACACAAAAGAGGAAAAAAATATAGCAATCGTTTTGAACTTTTTGACCGAAATAAATTCTCCTTTGTGACATGGAAGAATGTATATATGGATCACGACCATTCAAATCTCAAAGCAAATATAGATCTTTTGTAGAATAAAATTGTAGGTTAAAAGAGAAAAACCTGATGTGTCTGCATTCTATATGACATGAACCACAGAAATTTGCGTCCAACAAAGTGCAGCCACAGGACACAGGGTGGTCATGGGTGATGTTTCAGAAGTACAACTAATAGAATTGCCTGTTTCAAGCATACAGAAAACAAAACTCCATATAAATTCTTCAAGCAATCATTCAAACAGTGAAATAATAAGATGGGATTTGGGATGAAGTAGGCTATTGTTCTGTACAGGAATAGGGACAGTGAGACTGTAGAGATCACGCAATTACCTAGTACCCTGAATCCCTGATTCCCTAAACATATCCAAACGGTACATGCTTTGCTAGCGTCAGTCAGCGCCAGATGCGCCGTACTGCCACCATGATCGATCTTCTCTTTTATGACCCAGCGCTGCTACCATGGCACCATCTCGTGTATCCACATGACCAACCTTCAGGATTCATGAATGCCAATACCATGGAACGATCTGATAGTCAACATCGTGAACCCATGTTGGAGACCACGGGCCTGATTTGTAGCACTTGAATTCATCCATGTTCAGATCAAGCATGCTCAGAAACTACGGAAGATGCAGCTTCCTCAGAAATTTGTGCCAATACCATGGAACGATCTGATAGTCAACATGGTGAACCCATGTTGGAGACCACGGGCCTGATTTGTAGCACTTGAATTCATCCATGTTCAGATCAAGCATGCTCAGAAACTACGGAAGATGCAGCTTCCTCAGAAATTTGGTATACTGGCAGTTTGCGGACACTCGGAAATCACGGCAGGAAAGAAAGCTGCTGGCGTTGTATGGGAGAAGCCGAGGTGCCGGTGGAGATGAGGCTGCAGTACGAAATTGGGTGACATTTAGGGTGTAGAAACACGGCGGCGCCGCTGATCGAGGAGAGTTTTAGATTGGGGCTGAGCTAACGATTCTGAAAATCGATCGGATGGGTAATTAGTTTAGATTTTGTTTCTCTTTTTCATTAACGTCCATGGACTTCGTGCAGGTGGGACAATGGGCGAGGACTCTTCAGGTGTTTCATCCGATGGTTGTAGATTGTTAACTTGGAGATCGGACGGATAATTTGCTTTAACTTTTGAGGATTAACGTGGAGCCTCCGTTGGTGCCTCCAATTAGTAAATATATATAAGATAAGATTCTTGGCACAAAAACGAAAATAAAAAGGATACAATGGAGTTACTACATCTTTAACGCGTTTTAGCTACGCACAGTGATTTTAATGATGCTCACACAAAGATAAGAATTGAACATATAAGCGAGCACCAAGAAGCAAATATGAAACACATTTAAGTCTAACCCATTTCCTATGCATAGGGATCTTGTAAATAAATAAATCCATGAAGAACATAGTGACAAGCATAGGAAGATAAAACAAAATTAAATTCAAAACTTTCATCATAAAGAGAGGTGTTTCAGTAACATGAAAATTTCTACAACCAAATTTCCCTTTCTCATAATAATTTTCAGTAGCATCATGAATAAACTCAACGACATAACTATCACAAAATTATGCTTTCACGATCTACAAATACATAATTTTTATCCAGCTACATAATAGTGGGATCAAAATTAATTAAGACCTCTCCAATACCACTTTAAATAGTAGCATAATTAATATCATGAAGCAACATAGGACCATCATCTAGAGCTTACCATTGTTTATGATGTCATTTCTGGAAATACCTAAGGGGGTAAGAAAAAGACTTGATTTCTATAGATCACGGTTCTTTTGGCAGAGTGATGAGAATAAGAGGAAATACAGATTAACTAAATGGAACATCATTTGTCGACCGAAAGACCAGGGAGGTTTAGGGGTTGAGGTACTGGAACATCTTTTAAATGAAGAAGGGGTTTGGTAGGAGCTACTGTAGAACAAATACCTTAATAACAAATCTTTAGCTCAAGTAGAAGCACAATCAACTGACTCTCAATTCTGGAAAGGGCTAATGAGAGTAAAAGAAGATTTGTTTGCTAGAGCCTTTTTTAGAATTGGTAACGGGGAAATCACAAGATTTTGGGAGGACACTTGGTTGGGTAATTCTCCGCTAAAAACACAATATCCATTACTCTATAACATTGTGCAACATAAAGATGTGTCGGTGCATGATGTTTTCCATAACGCACCGCCCCTGAATATGAGTTTTAGGAGGGCGCTTGTCGGAAATAAATGGGATATGCGGTTGATGACGTGTGATGGCACGTTCGCTGGGAACCCCAAGAAGAAGGTATGATGTAGCGTAGCAGCAATTTTTCCTTGATTACAAAACCAAGGTTATCGAACCAGTAGGATTTGGAGAAGGCTTCGGAAAGGTCTCAATGGCGCCGTTTACGATTATTGACGTGGACCTGCGCACACACGAACAAACTGTTAGAGAGATATTTGTATATTCCTATTACATAGGGGGTTCCCTGCATATTTGCACCTGTACATGTATTATATATTGTGGCCTTTGGCCCCGTGGAATACAAGTCGCTATTCCTCCAACATGGTATCAGAGCATTAGGTTATTTTTTTCGCACGCGCGGCTCGTGCATCTTTTCCTCCGATCGAAGGACTTCCCGTACAGACCTTCATCGCCGTCTCCTGATTTCCGGCTGCCTCTGTCCCTGCTCGGCCTGCCCGTCACTGCCTTGGACCGTCGCCATCTCGGGCTGCCATCCTCGTCACTTCCGGCCGCTGCCGTCCGCCGTCTAGGTCCGCCGCCGGCCGCCCCCATCCGGCGTCTCTGTCCGCCGCCGGCCGCCGGCATCCGCCGTCTCCGTTCGCCGCCGGCCGCTGTCTCGGTTTGCCGCCGGCCGCAGCCGTGGGCTGCTGCCTCGACCCCCGAGCTGGTTCACGTCCGAGGCCCCAAGCTGGTTCACGTCCGCGCACGTTCAGGTCCGAGGCCCGAGCTGGTTCCTCTCCAGCGATTTCCTCTCGTTCCAAGCTGGTTCTCGATCCAATCTGGATCGTAGTTGACCGATCCGTTTTCCTGTAAAAAAAAAAAGAGTAAAAAAAAAAAAAAAGAGTTAAAAAAAAAAAAAGAGAGAGAAGAAGATGTCTTCGTCGTCGGGCTATGTTGCGATCCCTCGCTGCACGGTGATTTTTGATGGGACGAACTATCCCGATTTTGCTTCGTTTATGCGCATTCATATGCGTGGACTTCGTCTGTGGGGCGTGCTTTCCGGCGAGGTCTCTTGTCCGCCGTGCCCCATTGCTCCTACGGCTCCTATTCCGCCGATGCCACCAGCTCTTGGTGCCGATGCTTCTCAGGCTGCAAAGGATGCAGCCAAGTCTGCGGATGACCTCGCCGTTGCCGCTTATGACCGGAAGGTCAAGGAGCATTCTGACGCCCTTGAGACCTACCGGTTGGATCTGACTGCTTACACCCAGTGGATTGATGATGATGCTCGTGCTGCGGCTGTTCTCACCGCTAGTGTTCTCCCGCAGTTTGCCTCTGAGTTTATGGGCCTCAGTACTGTCGCTGACATGTGGGCTCACCTTCGTCAGCGTCATCAGCCATCCGGAGATGCTCTATATCTGTCTGTGGTTCGTCAGGAGCATGATCTTCAGCAGGGTGACTCTACCATTGATCAGTTCTATACGCAGAGTGCGCTATTTGGCGTCAGCTTGACTCTTCGCACTGCTGTGTGGTACTTGCCCGTGTTGTCAGACTGTGCGTTCCGACTTGGAGTTTCAGCGCGTATATGAGTTCTTGTCGCGGCTCCGCAAGGAGTTCGAGCCCCGACGTGCTCAGCTGCTTGCTCGTGGTCGTGTCCCTATCTCGGAGGTGTTGTCTGAGCTTCGTGCTGAGGAGACTCGTCTACGTGGTGTTGGGTTGCTTGAGGTTCCTTCTGTGCTTGCTGCCCGTGGTCCTCCTTTCGCCTGCTTCATCGACTCCTTCGCGTCCACTGCTCCGCCACTTTTACCCACTCCTCAGGGTCAGGGCCGGGTCGTGGCCAGGGTCGTGGCGCTCGTCCACGCTCTCACTGCACCTACTGTGATGGATGGCCACATTGCGTCTCGTTGCTACACGAGGGACCGTGATCTGCGTCAGCAGAAGGCGTCTGCTTCTCCCGGGACTCGTGCTCCTTCTGGCTCGTCAGGGTCTTCCACGCCGGCCTCACCGATCAGGACATTATGCGGCTGAAGAGGATGCTGCGCTTCAGGTTCTTCTTCGACGGGTACTGCTGGCTCTGTGACTGATTCTTCTGGCACTGCGCGACCACCATCTTCTACACAGTCAGGTACATCCTCGTGGGTTCTGGATTCTGGAGCTTCTTTTCATATGACTTCTGATTCTTCCACTCTGTCCTCTCTTCGACCTCTTGATTCTCCTCTTAGTGTTATTACTGCTGATGGTACTTCTCTCTCTGTTTCTAGTCGAGGCACTCTTTCTACTTCTTCCTTTTTTGTCCTGATATTTCTCATGTTCCTCGTCTTACCATGAACTTGTTTTCTGCCGGTCAGCTTACTGATTCTGGTTGTCGCGTCATTCTTGACGCCGATTCTTGTTCTGTTCAGGATCGTCGCACACAGGTTTTGGTTGGAGCTGGCCCTCGCCGCCGTGATTCTCAGGGGCTTTGGGATATAGACTGGCTTCGTGTTCCTTCCGCTGCTACCTTGCCTGCCAGTTCTCCTGCTATCGTCGCCTCTGTCACCGGCTCTTTTCACAGTGGCATCATCGTCTTGGTCATCTTTGTGGTTCTCGTCTGTCGTCATTAGTTCATCGTGGTCTTCTGGGGCCTGTCTCAGGAGATGTTTCTTTACAGTGTCAGGGTTGTAGGCTAGGAAAACAGATTCAGTTACCCTATCCTACTAGTGCGTCTGTATCTCAGCGTCCTTTCGACTTAGTTCACTCTGATGTTTGGGGTCCGGCTCCTTTCGCTTCGAAAGGGGGCCATCGATATTATATAATATTTATAGATGATTTTTCTCGTTACACTTGGCTGTATTTTATGTCTTCTCGTAGTGAGGTTCTCTCCATATATAAGCGTTTTGCGCCATGGTTCTTACTCAGTTCTCTACGCCTATTCGTGTGTTTCGTGCTGACTCTGCTGGTGAGTATATCTCCAAGCATTTGCGTGGTGTTCTTGCTGAGCAGGGCACTCTCGCTCAGTTCTCCTGTCCGGTGCGCATGCTCAAAATGGCGTGGCTGAGCGTAAGCATCGCCATCTTCTTGAGACTGCTCGTGCGATGATGATCGCCTCTTCTCTTCCGCCTCATTTCTGGGCTGAGGCTGTTTCTACCTCGGCCTATCTGATTAATATCCAGCCTTCTGCCGCCCTTCAGGGTGCCATTCCTCTCGAGAGACTCTACGATCGTTCTCCTGACTATTCTATGCTTCGTTTGTTTGGTTGCGTTTGCTATGTTCTTCTTGCTCCTCGTGAACGCACCAAACTAACCGCTCAGTCTGTTGAGTGTGTTTTTCTCGGATATAGTGATGAGCATAAGGGCTACCGTTGTTGGGATCCTGTGGCTCGCCGGATGCGTATTTCCCGGGATGTAACGTTTGATGAGTCTCGTCCTTTCTATCCGCGCTCGACCTCCCCGACCTCTACTATGGAGGATCTCTCTTTTCTTACTTTTCCTGATTCTCCTCCCGTATCCCTATATTCTCCTCCTCCTCTGATCCGGTGCCGTCTACTCCGATGATTTCTTCTCCTTCGTCGCCGCCTTCTTCCCTCCTCACCGGTGTCTTCCCCGTCTCCGCTTCTCCTGTTGCTCCTTCTCATCCTACTTTTCCTTTCATTATACTCGTCGTGCACGTGTTGTGACCGGTCATGATGCACCCTCTACTTCGGTGCACCGTCTCAGCCGACTTATTCTCTTCGTTCTCGCCCTTGTCCTTCACCTGATTTCTTAATCCCGCTACCTATAGTGTTTCGGTTCTAGAGCCGACTACGTATCGTGAGGCTGTGTTCATCCTGAATGGCAGCTTGCCATGGCTGAGGAGATTGCTGCGCTTGAGCGCACTGGTACGTGGGAGATGTCCCTCTTCCTCCTCGTGTTCGTCCTATCATGTAAGTGGGTCTATAAGGTTAAGACCCGCTCTGATGGGACCTTGAGCGTTACAAAGCTCGTCTGGTCGCTCGTGGCTTTCAGCAGGAGCATGGCCGTGATTATGATGAGACTTTTGCTCCAGTGGCTCACATGACCACTGTTCGGACTCTTCTTGCCGTGGCATCTGTTCGCCATTGGTCTGTGTCTCAGCTTGATGTTAAGAATGCCTTTCTTAATGGTGAGTTGCGTGAGGAGGTTTATATGCAACCACCACCTGGGTATTCTGTTACAGATGGCATGGTCTGCCGTCTTCGTCGCTCTCTCTATGGCCTTAAGCAAGCCCCTCGTGCATGGTTTGAGCGCTTTGCTTCTGTGGTCACAGCTGCTGGTTTCTCTCCCAGTGCTCATGATCCTGCGTTGTTTGTTCACTGTTCTCCTCGTGGTCGCACTCTTCTTCTTTATGTTGATGACATGATCATCACTGGTGACGACCCAGAGTATATTGCCTTTGTCAAGGCACGTCTGAGTGAGCAGTTTCTTATGTCGGATCTTGGTCCGCTTCGTTACTTTCTTGGGATTGAGGTTTCGTCCACCGCTGATGGTTTCTTTATATCCCAAGAACGGTATATTCATGATCTTCTTTCTCGTGCCGCTCTTACTGATGAGCGTACTGTTGAGACTCCCATGGAGCTCAATATTTCTCTTCGTTCTGATGGCGATCCTCTCTCTGATCCGACTCGTTATCGACATCTTGTCGGGAGTCTCGTCTATCTGGCTGTTACTCGCCCTGATATTTCTTATCCTGTCCATATTCTGAGTCAGTTTGTTTCTGCTCCCACTTCGGTTCACTATAGTCACCTTCTTCGTGTTCTACGCTATCTTCGTGGAACGATCTCTCTTGTCTCTTCTTTCCTCGTTCTAGCTCGTTACAGCTTCAGTCCTACTCCGATGCTACTTGGGCTAGTGATCCTTTGGATCGCCGTTCACTTTCTGCTTACTGTGTTTTTCTTGGTGGTTCTCTCATTGCCTGGAAGACGAAGAAGCAGACCGCAGTTTCCCGTTCGAGTGCAGAGGCTGAGTTGCGAGCTATGGCTCTTTTGACTGCTGAGGTGACTTGGTTACGGTGGTTACTTGCAGATTTTGGTGTCTCTGTTACGACACCCACGACTCTACTGTCTGACAGTACAGGTGCTATCAGTATTGCACGTGATCCAGTGAAGCATGAGCTTACTAAGCATATTGGCGTTGATGCTTCTTTTGTCCGTGCTAGTGTGCAGGATCAGATTATTGCGCTCCAGTATGTGCCTTCAGAGTTACAGTTGGCGGATTTTTTCACGAAGGCCCAGACTAGAGCACAGCATAGCTTTTTCCTCTCCAAACTCAGTGTTGTGGATCCACCATGAGTTTGAGGGGGGGGGGTGTTAGAGAGATATTTGTATATTCCTATTACATAGGGGGTTCCCTGCATATTTGCACCTGTACATGTATTATATATTGTGGCCTTTGGCCCGTGGAATACAAGTCGCTATTCCTCCAACACAACTACTTTGCCCCAACGAAACAGGGAGGGTGTCAACCTCTCCGGCATGCTGGACACAAAGGATTAAATGTATAATGGAAAATAATATGAGAGCAAATATGACCAGCGAGCGAATGACTAGGAAAATCTATGAAAACGGTTGTAAGCAATATAGGAAAATAGGACGGGGTTCACAGTTCACTAGTGGTGTCTCTCCAAAAGATAAACGTGTTGGGTAAACAAATTACAGCGGGTCAATTGACAAACATGGGCGCAACACAATGCTATCAAGACACAAAATTCACCGTTTCATTTAATATGGGTATTACGTCAAAATACATAGACCGTTATCCAACTGCATCTATGACTAATAATCCACCCCGGGATCGCTATCCAGCATGTCTCCCGAAAGTATTAAGTTGCAAGTAACAGATAATTGCAATAAGCATGGTGTGTAATGTAAGCAATGGTTACAACATATAGCAATAAACACCGTTGTTTTATCCCCAGTACCAATAGCACATCTCAATCCTTAATCGTTTTGTCAACTCGAGCTAAGACAAGAGAGGCATGAACCCAGTATCTAGCATAAATACTCCCTCTACTGACACAAGTAATTACTTCGGCCAAAGCATACACAAGCATCGGAGAGTATGCAAGATCATAAATACAACATATCTTAGATAAACTGAACAATAATGTCATGACTCCATAATTCATCGGATCCCCGCAAACACAACACATAGCATTATATAAAGATGATCTTAATCATGTAAGGCAGCTCATAAGATCTAAACAATGGAGTAGAAGGAAGAGAGATAACCATCTAGCTACTGCCATGGACCCGTAGGCCCGTGGTGGACTATTCACGCATCACTCCGGAGGCAGGCATGGTGGTGTAGATGCCTCCGGTGCGATCTCCCCCTCCGGCAGGGTGCCGGGAAGTGCTTCAGAACCCTCCCGATCTAGGGTTGGCGACGGCAGCGGCCTCGGAACTTTTCTGGAAAATATGATCTGGTCCCGAGGGTTTTCGGGAGGAGGACAATTTATAGGCGAAAGGGCAACTCGAGGAGGTCTCGGAGTCGCCCAGGTGGGGCCTAGGCGCGGTCAAGGGTGGACCGTGCCTGGGGGTCGTCTGGCCCCTGTGGGGCCCCTCTGCAGGTCTCCTCCTGGCGCAGTCTTTGTTTCTTCGTAAAAATAAATCATGTAAATTGGCAGGTTATTCCGAGAAAGTTCCCCGACTAGCTTTTCTGAAACAAAAAGACAGCAAAAACAGGAACTGGCACTGGGCTTCTTGTTAATAGGTTAGTTCCATAAAATATGCCAAAATATATAAAAACATTATAAAAGCATGTGGCAATGATATATAATAAGCATGGAATATACAAAAATTATAGATACGTTTGGGACGTATCAGCTTCCCAAGCTTAATTCCTGCTCGTCCTCGAGTAGGTAAATGATAACAAAATAATTTTTGGTAGTGACATGATACCAACACGATTATGATCAAGTAATGTAAAGCATATGAACTGAATGAAGTGATCCAAGACAATGGTCTATATTTGACATAAAGCAAATAATGATTAACCATGTGTAAAATCTAAGCAATAATCTTTCATGGATAATACTTTGGAGACTTGAAAATTAAAATGTCATGCTTGATAGTTCACAAAGCAATAAACTTTCGGCAAAGATATTAACCAACACAAAGGAAGATTTAAGTTTTCAGCAAGAGCTTCAATTTGTAACATATTTATCTCAGTCAATATAAAGTTTTCACAATTAAACATAAAGATAGCATGTAGTAGACTTGTACCTCAGTTGATACTATGTGTTTGCTTGAGAGATAAAGATTGGAAAGGAAAACTGACTCAACATAAAATTAAAAGAAAGACCCTTCGCAGAGGGAAGCAGAGATTAATCGTGTGCTAGAGCCTTTTAGTTTTTGAAAGCATATAGAGACATAAAAATAAATTTTTGAGAGGTGCATACTATGGTCAACGAATGATAGTGAGCAATGCATTACTACATTTGCTAGACAGACTTATAAGAGCGGCTCCCATGAGGAACGTTATTTCTACAGCAAGCAGATCATTCCTCTTTATCTCCTTTGTTTACACATGCAGATGTTTACTGAATTCACAGGAACAAAATGTGAGGAGAGTTTTTGGTGAAAGTTGTAATTTATCTTTTATGGGGCTGGGCACCCCGTTGCCAGCTCTTTTTGCAAAATTAATGGACAAGTAGATGAAGCATACAAGTCCTGAAAGAAGTATGTCCAACAAATGCAATAAAGACCACCCACTACTTCCTCATGAGCTTAGTAGTAGTGGCACAAAAAGGGTAATAACATTTTGAATATTTAAAGGTAGCACACGAAAATTTACTTGGAGTGGTTAGGAAATACCACATGTAGGTAGGTATGGTGGACACGAATGGCATGGATATTTGGCTCAAGGTTTTGGATGCACGAGAAGCATTCCCTCTCAGTACAGAGTTTTTAGGCTTAGCAAGGTGTCAAGCAAACACATATTAACAACTCAATACATGAATGACCACAAGATATCATTAGCATAACCATTAGACTCGACACTGTCTTCTTGTCAACCAAACATACTTTGCAAAAAGATATCTAGACTTTGAGAAATAACAATCAGAACAAGTATTAATAATTTTAAGCTTTAGTATTTCTCCACTAATCCATTCTTAAGTAAATGATCCACAAGTTTAAGCATTCATCTAGTTTATATCTCAAAACAATTGACATCAAGTTACTCAAGACAATGCTATTTGAATTTCTTTTACATTTCCTACATGTTTCCCTTTCAAGCAAACACCAATCAATTTATTTGAAACAACTCTCTAAGCAAATATGCATGTAACACAAGAGAGTACAATCTAACACAAGAAACTAATAGCTCTGAACAAGAGATACATGAAAAACGAGAGCTAGAAGCTAAATAATAAAAGCTAAACACTCTACACATATAAGTGAAGAACAGTGTGTTTATGAAAAAGCGGAGCGTGTCTCTCTCCCACACAAGAATGCAAGGATCCATTTATTAAAAGTCCAGCAAACAAAACAAAACTGAAAGCAAAACATAAATGACGCTCCAAGAAAGCACATATTATGTAAAGGAATAAAAATATAGTTTCATGGGATCGACCTGATTAATTGTCGATGAAGAAGGGGATGCCTTGGGCATCCCCAAGCTTAGACGCTTGAGACTTCTTGAATATTTGGGGAGGTCCAGGGGAGCCTCCCCAAGCTTGAGCTTTAATCCCTTCTTGATCTTCTTTCATCACCTCGTTCTCTCAACACTTGAAAACTTTCTTCACACAAAACTTATCACAAACTTATTGAGGGGTTAGTACTCAAATAAAATAATCCACCTTCAGTTCTCACTTGACAAATTGCATGAACTTGTTTCTAAACATTAGATACTGCCACAAAGATCTAAGTGATGTTCCGTGGATAGAAGAACTCCACTTTGCCCGTAAAAGATGCAATGCAAAAACTTAGTCAGAATCTGTCAAAAACAGAACATAACGCAAAGATGATTTTTTTCGAGATACTAGGACACCTCGAATCAGAAAACTCAAAACTAATGAAAGTTAGATAAAACCTAGATGCTTGCTTCAAAAATTCAGAACCATATCACGTTCTGTGATTTTTTAGATTTTCGTATGGTGCAGAAATCTGTTTCTGGACAGCAAACTCAAAATTTATTTTCCTCTCATTAGAGGCTATTCTTGGCACAAAACGAAAATAAAAAGGATACAATGGAGTTACTACATCTTTAACGCGTTTTAGCTACACACAGTGATTTTAATGATGCTCACACAAAGATAAGAATTGAACATATAAGCGAGCACCAAGAAGCAAATATGAAACACATTTAAGTCTAACCCATTTCCTATGCATAGGGATCTTGTAAATAAATAAATCCATGAAGAACATAGTGACAAGCATAGGAAGATAAAACAAAATTAAATTCAAAACTTTCATCATAAAGAGAGGTGTTTCAGTAACATGAAAATTTCTACAACCAAATTTCCCTTTCTCATAATAATTTTCAGTAGCATCATGAACAAACTCAACGACATAACTATCACAAAAGTATGCTTTTCACGATCTACAAATACATAATTTTTATCAAGCTACATAATAGTGGGATCAAAATTAATTAAGACCTCTCCAATACCACTTTAAATAGTAGCATAATTAATATCATGAAGCAACATAGGACCATCATCTAGAGCTTTATCATAAAAAATTCTATGCAAGACTCCTTATTACCATGCATTTCGATAATAGGCACAAATAGAAGATTATCATAGATTATCAAAATAGCATGGGTTATCATAAATAACAGTAGCATAATCATTTTCACAATTTTCAATCATAGGGGCCTCATGGCCATAAGCAATACAAGCATCAGTTTCATCAAAAAGGGATATTTTAAGAAAATCCATAGGAACATAGCATTCATCCTCCTTTGGTAAGCATGGATGGTAATCAAATAGTGTAAGAGTTAAAGAGTTATCTCATTAGAAGGTAGGCACGGGTAGATCCCCTCTTCCTCCTTTTGTTCATCAATCCTCCTCCTTTTTTATCGAATGAGATTTCAGTTTCAGCAATTTCTTCTTCCAGAGGTTCCTGAAAGACAACAAGTTCTTCTTGAGAATAAGTTTTCTCAAGATATTCAGTAATAAAAGGATTTTCATTGTAATATTCAAGGCAATATCCAAGTATAACAAAAATTTCAGATTTGTAAGAAGCATCATCAATACTCTTAAGCAAAGCAGTAATTTCATAGGCACCCATAAAAACAACAAATTCTTCAATTTGTTCAAGATTATCAAGTTATAGTTTCCTTTAGCATAAGAAGCCAATATTTCATTATCATTGTAATCACATTGGAAAGAGAGGTGTTCATGCCTCCTACAGCAAAAAGATGCATTAAGGCACCATGATTCATCATACGTAGAGCACAGGTTTCTAGCAAAACCATTCAATTTATCTATCAGTTTCCATAAGTCTAACCCCTTTTGAGACAAGCGGTATTCATTATAATATTTTGTTGTTCCTCCGTGAACCCCCCTTGCCAATAAGATCTAGTATCAAAAAAAGTAACTATTGATGGCAAGTAAAGAACTAGACATAATAACAGGAAAAACAGAAAAAAGGCTAGTTGTTTTTTTTTTTTTGTGTTTTTGAGTTTTAAAGCAAACGAAAAGCAAAACAAGACTAACAAAAAATATACTAAGCAAGACAATAACAAAATAGAGTGTAAGGCCGTGCGAAACTCCCCTCGC